>JAQMYJ010000014.1:8126554-8138724 GCA_030014305.1 Clarias laeviceps | reverse complement strand
TAGTTATTTTCTTCAACGTTGCATCGTACAATGGTGGTTAAGCAAAGAGCTACATCGTTGTACGGGAAACGCACCCCAGATCGGTAAGTCTTAACATAGAAGTAACTAGGGTTGCCAGGTTTCAGCATAATTTCCAGGCAAATTTAAAAACCACACAAAAGGCTTGAGACTGTAATATATAGAGTTGTGAAAAGGGCCTTCATGAAAATGAAAGTTTGTTGAATGGTTGGTCATATTGTGCCCCTGTGAATGGGCTGTGAAATGAACCTCACTCGTTTCTTCACTTCGTGCTTCTATTTTCAATTTTCTGGCCATGTTCTCCACCCTAAGGCAGAACAGAACTGTTCAGATTTGGATTTTCTTTTTTGTTTCGCCAATTTTGCCTTGCAGACAACAAAGCACACTTACCAGTTACAACCTGATTCTTCAAAGAACTCTAACAAAGTGCCATTATTCGGCATTAAATACAGTCAATTTAAGAATTTTTGTAGCCATGAATTTCCTCTGTAAGAAAAATTATTCAAAGAGTTTAATTATAATCACCTTGACTAGTTCAAAGGGAAAACGCTCATGAAAGATACGGTTGATCCTGGCTCCCCCTGACAGCTCATAAGTGTCGATCTGATCACCAGATCCTTCAATGCACTTCTCAAAATCCACGGCAAACTGCTGAACCATTCTGTAAGAAAAGAGCGCAGCAGTTAACTAACAGGCAAACCAGGATTATAATTGCACGAATACAGAAGAAAATGTAACTGCATCAGAAAAAGAAATTACATAAAATGAACTTTGTTATTATATACCTCTGTGTAAATTTGTATACATGCTAGATTTTTAAGAAATGATGACAGCAAAAAAAACGACTGACTGAAGAAGAGCCTTGGTTTTGCGAGAGGGGTCATCTGGGCGAAAGTTCTTATACTCTTCCACTTCCTTCTCAATGGACAGCAGCTGGCTTTGTAGCTTGTTCCTCAGGCCCGGCAGCGTGTCCCGAATGTGATTAGTCAGTTGCTGTGAACAGACAAAATCCATAAGCATGTGTTAATTCTCAAAGCAACTCATCCTCTTGCATCTTGCATTGTTTTGAAATAATGTCCACAGTCCGATTTTGACTACTCTACCTGTGACATACCTGCCTTGATTTTCTACCACTGCATTTTACAAATCAACCTGACTACTGCATATGAATTCTTATGATGTCACATGTTATTTCATTCCCATTCTTTAAGCTACATAATAGGCACGTTCATTTTTTTCCAAAGATCACTGCATGCATAATTATATACAAAATATGACATGTTGTGCTATAAAGTGAATGCTTAATTGTGAATCTTTTACCTGATTGAGGGCTTTCTGCAGGTAAGACGTCCCCATGCGCTCAGCCAAATGACGATAGGAAGGGTGGCTGAGGAAGAACTTCCTCTCAGCTGCCATGGCAGCAGTAATGTCCTTTTTTCCATCAATGTCTTTCTGACTACGATTCACGACTCCAATGTAGCCTATAGGGGCCACAAACATTAGCAAGCCAGATCACAGGCTTGTATGTTATGAGATGTACAAGAAACCTAGATCTATGATTTTTTTTTTTTTTTTTTTTTAGCTCCATGACTTACAGCTTGCCCAGGTGAAGCACATTTACACACTACAGTCAATTTGGGAAGGCCAATTAGTCAAATCTGCTTATCGTTGGACTATGGGACAAAACCCGAACAAGAAGAGGAACCCCACCAAGCATTAGGAGAACATGCAAACTCAATGCACATAGTAGGAGCACATAATTATAAGGCCACCTGGGGATTTGTTTACTAGAAATGGTCCCTGACTTTCAAGAACCGCTGATCTATAGCAGTTTGTTTATGCCTTTGTTTCTGAGAGTGTCTTTGTGTCAATGAAGATGAATATTTACTCTCAGAAAGACACATTTATGAAGCGTGCTCTAAAAATAGCCTGCTGACTTAAGTGCAGTGACCCTAATGTCCTTTTGTGAATAATATTTACCTCTACGTAAAGGAAGAAGCTTATTCTCCAAGATTTCACGTGCATCCGTACCCTCATCCATCAGGTCCAATTTAGTGATCACACCAATCGTTCTCACACCTGCTCAGAGACACACATATATATGAGTTACCATGCATAGTCACACACAAAAATGAAAATGAACACAACTTTTGATGTCTCTCACATAACATTAAAAATGATATCACCTACTGTACTTTTCACACATTTGATACATCTGGCCATGTGAAAGCAAAACATGTTAGAAATTGTTAATAGACACTGCATTTCATACCTTGAGGGTCCACTTCCTTGGCAATCTTGAGGGCATCTGAGTTTGCAAGGTCTGAGTTGGCAGGAGAGACGGCAAGCAGGAGGCAGTTTTCCTTTGTAACAAACTGCATGATCATATCTTTGATCTGGAGCTCAATATCAGCTGGCTGATCCCCCACCGGCACTTTGGTCATTCCAGGCAAGTCCACCAGAGTCAGATTCAGGACTGAATAGGAAGTAAGAGAGATTTTACACTAGGCTATAAATTCTATAAAATATCTCTCTGTTTTGACATTGTTACAGCATTTGTCTCTTCTATACAATGAAAATTCCTTTTTTGGGTCTCCGAGTGGCTCAGTGGTAAAGTACTTGCCCTATCATCCGGAGTTCGCGAGTTTGATCCCCGTGGGAATCGAACTCGATATTGAGGTGATGCTGTAATGGTAACCTCTCGCAGTTGGAGGTCTAGAGAGAGCTGATTGGCCGAACTCTCTCAGAGGGGAGGGATGAGAGGTACTTAGTGCTCCCACATTAATCACGGGTCTACAGCCAATAAGGCGCATCTGTGAGCTCACGCAAGCGGAAGGAGCGGATAGCGCTGTGTGTTACACCGCCCCCAACGGTGCGTGAGCGAGCAGTTTGAAAAGATGCGGTCGGCTGACGTCACGGGGTTTGGAGGAAACACGTGATAGTCTTTGGCCCTCCCGACTGAGTGGTAGTAGTAGCCTTATTGTGGGAGCCCCCTAGTGACGGGGAGGAATTGGACACGACTAAATTAAATCTGCTATAACAGCAAAAATCAGTGTTGTGTTTATATGAACTTTTTTTTCAAATGAAGCAAGAGCTGTTACAAACTGAGAATATTTTGTGAATGTTTTCTTTAAATCACAAAAGAGCACAATCACTAAATCTAAAACTAAATAATTAAAAAGAACAACAAAATTGTTTTGATTATATCAGTGTGTGAAATTTGTGTGATTTTGCAAATGCATTAACTGCTACAGTTTTGTCCCAATGTATAAATCAGCCTGATTTATGTTTGTGGTCATTTATGTATGCCATTTAGTATCACAAATATGTTGCTTTGATCATGATTTTATAGTGAGTCAAAAAGATAGGAGCAAATGATGTTAAGTTTTTTTTTTTCACAAAAGCTTTTATAAACAGTACACACGCATCATCAGCCTTCTCCTCTACCAGTTTCAGTTTCGCCTTGGTAGTTAATGACAGCTCTTTATCTCATGTCTCCTGTACATTAAATTTATGTGCATTTGTAATGTTGTATGTTATTTTTCTGCTTAGTGTTCATTCAAAAATATTACTGCAAAGTGAATCAGTGCTCCCAATTGCCACAAAACCAGTGCTAGTGACAGCAGGATAAAAAAAAGAGATGTACCAATTTGGAAGTAAAATGGGTTACACTACAGTATCATACAACTTTGCTATATAATATTGTATTTGCACAACATCCAAATCCAATAATTTGCTGTTTTATAGATTGTATTAAAGACATTTAGCGATGCATGCCTGAGCATGGTTTGTCTAAAAATTCAAAGTTCAAAGCTTCTTAAATAGGATATGTTTGAGTTTTCTAATTAAATGTTTTGTTACACCTTGTGTGCTAGTGTAAAATTGGTCAGACAATTTTAATGGGTGTTTATGCCATTTTCCTGTTAAAATAAAATTTCCTGGGGCCATGTCAGAATTCATGTACTGTACTGTATGTCTCACCATTAGGGGAGTAGACTCTCAGGTTGATGGGTACTGAGGAAATGCCTTTGTTCTGTCCAGTGACGCGGTCTGTTTCGGCTTCAATCTCCTGACGGACTTCCTCAAAATCAATGAACTTTTTCCCTTTGCAGTGGAGAAACTCTGCATATTCTGCAAATAAATTATGATTTTATTAATAAAATTAAAAATTTCTCTGAAATGCTAGATTCCTAGGGGCAGTTGTGGTTCAGTGGTTTGGATATTAGACTCATGATCATGTTGTGCACTTGAGCAAGACCCTAACCTCAACTGTTGACATCCATCATGTTGCACTTATAAGTCACTTTGGAATTTAAGCATGAGCCCAATAAGGTAAATAAATCCTCTTCAGCTGAGGGTTTTGGTCTTTGATGATTTTTGCAACTACAATGGAAGATATGTTTTTGCAAGTTCTGGCAGTTTTCAAAATGACCTGAAAATAATGATGGACTGATGTTTATCTTATAATTACATATTTCATGAGGGGAGGGGGTTAAAGATTCTATGAACCTTATAAAAAACCTTTCCACAAAGGGTTTCCTTTCAAAAGAGGTACAACATCTTTAGAAACATTTAGAAACTCTTTAGAACAGTTAACCAGTTAATTAAAAGTTGTGTAGTATTTTCCTTTTTGTTCTGTACAATACAATCACGAAATCCAGAAATGGTTTTGAAATGCAGACACATGCATGTTTTATCTGGTAAATGATGCTGTGTGATGTAGATTTACATGATCCATTTATTCATCTCCAGCTTCCACTTTACTTTTCCCTAGGTCACAGTGTATCTTGAGTCCATCCCTGAACACAAGTAAAATTATCACAGGGCCCAATGCAGAAAAGTTTGCCCACTTATTCACACCCACTGTGGGGAGGTGGAAGGAAACCAGAGAATCCAAAGGAGACCCAAACAGACATGGGAGAACATTTCTGAGGGAGATCTCAGGGTGTTACAGGCAACCCTGGAGCTATAAGGCAAGATCTAATTTTTATTACTATGCATTTGCATTTATTTCATGAATCCTGTAGCTTTTCTTTTAAGAAAAATAAATAATAATAAAAAAGATTATGTGCAATTTCACAAGTTTGATAAAAATCTATTCTTTTTGTAGCGTTTTGAGTCACTTTAATAGCATTTTTGCACCAATAAATAAAAGTATAATGCTAATAAGCATCAAAACTAATGGTTGATAGTTTACATGATAATCTTGTTACCTGTTGGACAGTTAATCAGCTGCAACACCAAGGGGCGGCGAGTCACGATGCCAGAGCCTCGAGGCAGAAAATCCCTTAAATAAATAAATATATTTCAGTGGGCACTTACTCATACAAAAGGCAAATCAAGCTGTATATAAAATAGGTTAGGTCTCCTCTGTTAACATTAGACAACCTTGAGTTCGATAAGTAGTAGAATGTTAAAGACAACCTGAAATCAACACTGATCTTTTTTTTTTACACTGTTAGTTAGTATAGTATATCTGTTCTTTTTTTCACTTCACCTTTTTTCTATTAAATAATATGCATGCACAGGAATATGATGTTTTACCTCCTCCAATATCATCATGCAAAAAAAAACATGTGAACTTGTTTCATTTGGAAACAGAAAAACAATGCAGTATGATTTTACACTTTTCGCATTTCTTAAAAGTGGTACTGTGTGAGTTTGTAACTGTTAATGGGCAGCTAAATGACAGAGGACCCCTACTAGGCCAAAAAATGTGATGGTGTTGAGTGTAGGTGGTGTGATACAGGCGGTGGGTGCAAAAAGACTAAACCCTGTGGTGCACTACATTCATACATCCAGAGCATGGCATTTACAGCAGCAGTGCTCTAGGCACACCACAGTTTACATCTGAGGCATGAGCTCCAAAGCAATAGCCACTTAGGTCCATTTTTACACACTAAGACAGACATACTGACTTTTTCACAGAAGTTCACACATATACTCTTAAAGCACAATCCTTTGCCTTGCAAAGGATATTTTAGTCACAATCCTTATCATCATCAACCACATCACCAACCTCACAGACACAGGGGAGTCAATTAAAATTTGTAATATATAAATACAATAGATTTTTTATGTTTTAGTAACATTGGAAACTTTGTTTTTAGCATTGTCTTTTTTCCAGTTTTCACTCGCAAACTCCCACCTATTATGTAACAGTTATCATCCAAGAAAGGTGGAAACAGCCAATTTTTGCAGGGCACATAGTCTTGAGCCATTCCAGCATTCTGTTGATCAATTCCCTCCTCCACTGCTGTTCCCATATTAGGCAAGTCCTATTAAGGAGCCAATGGTGGAAGCAAAAAAACAAACACTGCTGTGTCCATGGCTTGAGTTAGCTTTCTGTCAGCAAAGACAGATGCAATTTCAGGCACTTGCAGTGCAACGCAAACAATACAAACCATGTAAATCTTAGAAAGCTAAAGATGAATTATAATCTCAGTGCAAATAGCCTACATGAATGGTGGGTTCATTAAACAAACAAACAATAAAACTGGAACAATGGAACATGCAAAAAGCAGGGTTTAAAATATTGCTCATTAAAAATAGAAAAAATAGAAATAATCAAAGTAAAAAAATAGAAATAATTGAATAATAAAACAACTGCATCTTTTAGTACACAAACTAAGGGAAGCTGGAAGTTTGGACTATAAGCTCTTTTTATTTTTTGATTAGCTCTGTAAAAAAGGGGGAAAAAATATTTAGCCACACATTAACAGTCATTAAACTGTTCTAGATATTTCCTAAAACTACAATGTAGAAAAGGCTAAATTAATTTACTTTATTTTGTAGGCTAAGATAAGTTCCATGTCATTTAATTCCAGTTCTGGCCCACCTCTACTATGTTCATCCATTCATATGGGGAGTGAAGGCATTGAGGAAAAGGTTAATGCTGGTTCCAACAGTAAGGTGCTAGAAGCACAGGCCATTACTGTCATGGTGGCAAAAGAGGAGACCTACTCAATATTAGGCAGGTGGTCATAATGTTATGGCTGATCAGTGTACATGTAGCCTATATGTATACGCATATATAGCTCTGTTATCTCAGCTCTTGTTTTCGACACTGGTGTATGGAGTTAAGTTAAATTAAATGAAAATGGGACTTTAGTTGCTTGTGTTTCATTTTACTGAATAATAAAATGTGCAACCTACTGCTAACTTTGTATCACAAATGATTTCTGCTTTTATAAAACGTTAGCAGGATCATAAAAATAATACAATAAAGTAATTGTAAACGGTGTGTATTGTAATAACAAGTTTTTCTTTTTTGATGGATTTTCTTCTAACGGGCCGAATTGGTGCTTAAAGTTTACCTTCTCAATTCGCAGATAAAGTTTTTCAAAATAAAAAAAATTAAAACGTTGATAGATTTGTTCCTGGTTAGTTATTCTTTCAAAAGTGACAGCAAAATTAAATGGCAAGCATAGTCACTGCTGCATCTTTTTACACTGTTTGTATCACGGAGCCTGTTTGCACTTAGGGTACTGCAGTTATGTATGGGTGAATCTGCGCGCATGCGCGGTACACAGGCCAGCTAGTGCCAGAATCCTGAGCAGCTCCGGGGTCGCGCGCTGCCGGTGCACAAAGCTGCCTGTGTCCGTGGAGAGTGGAGAGAGAGAGCACGAGCAGCTTCATTGCACACATGAAGCGGATGTTTTTTTAAAGGAGGCCTCTCCTCGTTGTAAAAAGGCTAGTCTGTAATGAAAACGCAGTCCAGAACCCTGACCAAATGCAGGAACTGCTTGTCTGTTATACAGTATATTTATTATACTAAGAATATGCAAAGCAAATCATTTTTGAATATACATTTTTTTTTATATGTTGATATCCCTTGAAATAGACTATACGTACATGCATGTATTCTACATTGTAAATATTAGTGCTTAGATACGTCACGTATTGAACACGTTGGCTATTTTAGATCTATGGAAAGCTATATATAATATATATTTTTTTATCTGCATAAGACATGTATGTCTTTTTTATGCAGGGACTGCAGTGGGTTTGTATGAACTATCCAGTACCATTGACCCCACTGCAGCCCCTGAATTAAAAAAAGAACTGTCCTTGGTGCTGAAAACACGAGACCCGAATCTCGCTATTTAGGAAAAGATTCTGCCGACAGAGAACAAACGTGGGAGTGTCACGTGACTGCATGATGGTCATCTCCTCCCTTTCTTTATTTCATATACGCCAGGGCTGTACTGTAGCATTATAACATATATAATATATTTGTTATATATAATATATAATGGCATAAAATCATGAGTTAATATATTTGCGGGTTAAACGATGAAACATTTAAAATGATCATCAGCCAACACTGTCCAGAGAAGAGAGGATAAAAAGGATTACCCCGGCATCATTCATACATGATTCCTGGCCTTGCGCCCATTTCTTAATGTTGCTGCAAAACCCCAAACCTCTGCCAATAGAAAGCATGTGTACTATATAAAAAAACTTGATCTTAATATAGCACTAACGAAAAAAGGCAGTGATGCTGCCTCAATGATTTGAACAGGATCCTCCAGCCTTTGAGCTCATCACGAATCAGCCTGTTTAAAATTCACAGAGACAGCTGGCCTATCGATCATTCATGTTTTGTGAGAAAACACCCTCGGCATCATTTTCTCCCAAATAATATATAATCACTGTTCCCAGAGCCTAAATATCGGGTAAGTCTTTGTAGTGATATGTTAGTGAAGAAATATCCTGTTTAACTAACATACATTTCACTGAAAATGAAGAGGTTTGAGCACGAGTGATGGTTCCTCTTTTTCAATATAATAAACCTGCATAACATTAATTAAATAAATGCTTGTTATTACAGTAAGGTATTAAAACAATTATATTATGTAACTGTATATTTATTATATATTATTGTGTAGAAAATAAAGCTCTGAACTTGCTTAGGTTACTGTAATTGTGTAATGAATTAGCCAGACACGAATGTCTCCAGATGAAGCTGTAGATGATGTTTCGTGGCGCTTTTTGCATCACTTACTTCCCCACGAAGTTCTCCAGTACCGAGCTTTTCCCTGCGCTCTGACCGCCAACCACGGCGATCTGGGGAAGGTCCAGGTTGGCATTTTGTCCGATCGCAGAAAACGCATCCTGCATCTGGTTAACCAACGGAATCAAATCTTCCATTCCCCGATTTCCCATTTTTTCTACTGCTAAGCTTCTGCTTCACCTTGAACTGGAGAAACAGCGACGAGTCAACACTACCGTGATGTCCAAATGTTTTATTGTCCAATGTCTAGTGGACAAATTCTGTCCAGGGGTTTTGCTCAGATTTTAGTAGATACCTTCATAGACAGGGTCATTTTGCATAAGCGCTCTCTCTCTCTCTCTCTCTCTCACACACACATGCGCGGGCACACGCGCCTTGAGCTGAGATGATTTTAGGGTTGCCAGATTGGGTTTGCAATTCCTCTCATAAATACCTGTAGAATTAACTATAAACAGAAATTGACCTTAGAATATTATGTAATATTATGAAGTCCTTTTCCAGACAGACTAATAGCTTTTTTAAAGGCTGTTTGGGAAGTGGAAGTAAAAAAGGTGGATTTTAAAGCACTTTACAAATAAATAAGTTTTTTTTAATGCCAGTCATCTTCATTAATATTATTATTATTATTATTATTATTATTATATGTATTTATTAATTATTATAATTAATGGGTATCGTTTTTGTTGTTGTTGTTGTTTATGGCTTTGATTAGGATGATTCATTCATTCGTACATTCATTCAATCTTCCATCTTTAGTAAGTGCCTTATCTTATATTATGAGTTGCATTATACTAGAAAACAGTGTTTCCGAAACCTATTGGGCCGTAAGGGTACTGCAGGTGGGCCGCGAGACGCCATCTATCTATCTATCTATCTGAAACAAAAATTCTGATTGGCCGTGACCAGTGTTTGTGTGTTTGCTCAGGTATTTTGTCACCTTAACAGTGAGTTTGTCACAGGTATTCCTCACTGGCTGTAACAGGCAGCTGTAATAGGCAGCGTCATCTACAGCTAAAATGGGTAAGTCCGGCCGAGATCATAACTACTGAAACGGCAGATCGGACTGCAGAGTATCTACGGTGCCAGTGCATACGATGAGCGATTGAAACCCTGGATCAGACTGTGACTTGTCTACAGCAACCTCGTATAGGGTCTGCTGGAACATTGGGGCAGAATGAGGAGCGGCAGCGAGTTGTGGGTGGAGACACGGGCACCCTTCTGATAATAAATAAATAAAATTTTGAAATTTTAAAAGTTATCAGACTAATAAAGAAAAGCCATGCGATTTAAACAGTGTGATATTCCTCATTTATCTTAGTCTCCTGTGTTGATTGTTATTAAAGGTTTGGGTGGGTTGCAGAAAATTTTCACATTTCCAATGGGCTGATTTTCACACTTCAGTGGGGCATTTCAAATGGGGCTTAACTCTGTTTCAGAATGGCTGTTGTAGACCAACCTGGGGAACACTGGGCTGCAGGAAGAAACCAACGGTCAATCAGTCCGTTCAGCAATTTTGCTTTGCCAGTTTACCTACTGGTATTCACTTTGGGAGTGTTAAGTTTAAGACAAGTTTTATACTGAATTAAAAGAAGAAGAATTATTGCTTGATGAATCCGCCATGCCTTGATATACTTCCCAGGCGGTAGAGAGAAACATATGTACACACAATATGTCTAAAGTTCTCTGTTTATTATCAGCAAAGAATGTATACTTAAGATATGTCTTATACATCAAAGAACAAGTCATGAATATGTAAGTAACAGAGAGACCCGAAGACAGTCAGACGATATTCCATATTTCCGGTTAGACAAGGGTTCCAGGGTTAGGGTTGTATGTATTTGTATTTGTTGAGGGGGTTGTTTTATAGGCGTAGAGGCATGGGAGAGTTCACATAATATCACAATACATTTACAGTGAGTAAACATTGAAAAATTATTTATCTTGTGGTTGTCTTCAAAATAAATTACCCTACCCTATTCTTTTTGTAAGACAACAGCATTCATGGCAACCCTGTACTAAGAGTGCTTATTTCAGACCACTGGGGGCGACAGATGAGACGTTTTATAGAAAATTGGAATTTAGATTTTTTTTTCATCTATTATAAAATTTGCGTTAATACTTATTCCACAAACGGTCAAAAAAGCACAATACAAATAGCACTGTACTTGAAGCCTGTCCTGATTGTATTGGTGTTCAGACTCCTTTCTATTTCAAATCCGCCATCTAGTGGAAACTTGTAAAACATTTCTGAAGTTATGGGTTGTATGAACCTCCTAATGGCAAAGTCTCACAAAAGTCCACATGTCCACAAGACAATTTGTCTTAAAAAATGTAGACATTTCTTTTAAGACATTTTGTCTTAGCCAGTTTTGTTAAATGTTAACATGTTGTTTGTTATTGTTAAAATGTTGTAACTTTATGCTGTAAGTATGTAACACTTTGGTCCTGGAGGAACGTTGATTTGTTTCACTATGTACTGAACTGTATATGGTTGAAATGGCAATAAAAGCCTGACATGTAAGTGTTAAGCTTACTGGAGTGAAGTGAATAATAGCGCGATAGAAACACCTTCACGAGCACTTTCTCCTAAGTGTGAGAACATTTCACTTTTCGCTCCAAAAATCAGAGGGAAAGATTTTGTTTTGAAGTTAATAATTGTATATTATTGCTTTTCATTGGTTTCAGATTTTGTTTTATCAAGAAAGTTCATTAAAAAGACATTTTTGATGATCTATTCATCTTTATTATCTTGATTGTTACAATTCGATTACATTTAAATTTTTACAATTCGATTACAAATGGTTTCTCAATACCTCTTATGTAAGCAAAAAACATGTGTCAGGCTAAATAAGAGGTATTGAGTAATCCTCACTAGAACTAGAAGATACGAGCACATCACACCTATCTTATCTTCACTTCACTGGCTTCCTGTGAAATTTCGCATTGATTTCAAAATACTACTATTGACATATAAAGCATTAAATGGTCTCGCGCCGCAGTATCTGAGTGAACTGCTAGTATCTTATGATCCGCCATGCCTACTTCGATCAAAGGATGCACGCTGCTTGTCAGTACCGCGTATTATGAAAACTACAGCAGGGGGCAGAGCTTTTTCTTACAAAGCCCCAAAGTTATG
>JAQMYJ010000014.1:8082638-8123297 GCA_030014305.1 Clarias laeviceps | reverse complement strand
ATTTCTGGCCCACACTCCAGCACAGTAGGTGGCGGAAATGCACCTTAAATGCTAGTTGCCACCCGCCATTAAAAAAAAGACGAAGAAGAAGAAGAAGACGAAGGCGCACATGCACGGCAGCCTTCGTATTTTACTGGATGAAGAAATCAATGATTTGTTTACTGTTGTGGTTCAGTTTGAATAAGCTAACGTCGCGTATAACTGGTAATTATATGTATATATAAACAATTATAAACAATAAGTGTTTTGTGAATTATGTACAGGTTAGTCCTTCAAGCGGTTATCTCGGTAGAGTCGTTTTAGAAGTCTGTAGACGTATAACGCTGCACGCGACGCTGTTATAAACCTTAAAAAGTCAGCCAGTGCCGTTTGGGGGAAAAACTGCTGTAGTTTTGCAGCCAGGAGAAAAAAGAAACCCAGGATGATCCGCGGCAAGGAGAAGCAGCTGCAGCGGTTTCCATCTGCTGAGCCTCGCGCGCTGATCCCGTCTCTGCTGTCTCTGTCCTCCCCTCCTCCTCTCCTGCAGTCTGACCCTCACCTGCACACAGGGACAAGGTATACACACCTGAGCAACTGCTCCTCACACACTGCAAAACATTTAGCTTACAGTCACTCTGTGCATCAATGTTTATTTCTCTTATTGCAGTGGAATGTAGTTACAAGCAACCACAAGCCCAATAAATCTAGAGAGAAAATGTTAAATGCAACATCTGTCTATAATAATAAAAGAAGGGTTTTATCTGTACATTGGTCAAAACTCGCTCTTTCAATGATATCTTTAGGTTTCATATATTGGCGGACCAGAAACCAGTCTCCGCACAGAATCACGCAGAATCTTGTCACAACATCACGCAAAACTGGCTGGACAGGATGTAATCAAACTTTTGCAGTATTTATACATCTGTCTGAAGTTTAACCATCAGTGAAATCAAAATGTTGAGTAAAAGCGATGTTATGGAGAGTTATGTGTCAGATTTCATAAGGTACTTTAAAATAAGCTACTTGTTCATTGTAAACAAACACCTGCACCCACAGATATTAACTAGAAAAGCTAAACTGAATATTTTTTACTGGGATTAGTTCATATTCTCACTGCTGAAATAACAGCGAGTTATAGGTTATACAGTAGGTTTCTTTATATGATCTAATTTTTCAAATTCTCATCTGTGATTAACTCGCCAATTACCAAAAAGGGAGTGTATTTCGCTGACAATGAAAGAAGTACAACTTAAACATAAACATAAACTTTTCAATCTTTTTCCCAATGATTGTAATAAGATAAAATGACAATAGATTCAAAATCTTGCCGTGAACTCTGTAAATTTAGTACAATTTCTTATACTATATATATAGTAATATTGTCACACCAAACTAAATTTTTAAATAAAATTACAGTTTTAAAATAAGGGCTCCATCTTTGTTGCAGGCAGGCATGTATGTGGGCTTCAACCAAATAATATCACTGATTACATTAAAGCTGATCAGCTTATTTTTACCTTTAACCTTTTAACTATTTCTACAAACTCTTAATTTTTAAACTCATAAATCAGCTAGTGTATATATATATATATATATATATATACACACACACACGTGTGTATATATTGGACGGTGGGTGTTCCGAAGTAGAGGCTGCCGAAATATTGTATCAGACCACACACTCTATTTGCCGGTTATGATAGCACAGAGGCGTCGGGATCTGCGGGTTACCCTCTAGTATAATAATAAACCTGGGATGTCTGGGATTTTGGTTAAAAACTACACATACTTCATCATTACAGTATATTTTACTGCACTATGTTTTTTTTTTTTTTTCTTTAAAATAAAAAAATAGTTTTAAAGGCCACACATTAACTTTTTTGAAAAAAAAAGTTTATTGAAATAAAAAATCTGCCAGCCAGCTATCATCTGGGATACATGCAAAGAATGTGACCTTGACCAATCTTATATACCAAATTTTACATATAACCCATGAGCGTAATGAGTGTAAACGCACACTGGTACTTTCTAGGTCCACTGCAGATAACATAACATTACCTAGCTACAGGCAGTGTGCTTAATAAACCAAACTTTTTGTGTAACTAGCGATTGAAGCACTTCTAATAGCAAAATTTGTGATGAAATATTAAGGTAAATTCTTGTTTAGGAGCAATTTTTCAAGGTTTTAAGAGTTAAATTAGTAACACTTCTGTTTGGAAAATTAAATGAGGCCTTTTCACTAATTACAGAGTGCAATAATCATGTAAGTAGTGATGATTGAAACTCAGATAAACATTCATCAGCACTATTAGTATCTGTCTAACAAGACAACACCAGCTGCATAAAAGCATACATAATTAAATCAAAATTGTCTGACTTTTTATGAACAGCAATTTAGTCAAGTCAGGTTTTTTGTGTTCTCCTTTTGCCCCAAGTAATAAAAAATTAAAAGTAATAGTGGCTTATAAAGGAACACATGTTTTGCTCCAAACTGTAGAACTGCTGAGAACTTTTATAAGGGTTGACTTCTATCAGCTTAGTGCATGTACTTGTGCTTCAGGCCTTCTAAACTTTTAATACTCATTCCCAGAATGCAAGGTAGAGGACCTCGTGGAGGACATCCATTTCCATCTGCGCAGAATGTCAGACCTGCTCTTTCACAGGGTCTCTTGGGTCCCTACCCCCTGCTGCAACAGACCATGCCCATGCCCCGAAGACCTGGTAAAAACTCTTAGTTTTGGGTTTGTAATTTTTGCTTCTGCTGACTGAGTAATTTTCTAGTGTGTAATTCCCAATGTCTTTAACTTTCCTGGAATGTTGAAGAGATGCCACCATGTCGTGGCAAGCAGCTCCACTTACCTTCATTATCTTCAGGAGGCGGCAGGTCTCTTCTCGGCTCTGCTCCTGTCGGTGTCCCACTGAGAATGCCTCGTATGGCTTTTATCCCTGAACATCACCGTGAGTCACGTGGACCTTTTATGAATAAGGTGACAGCTTCTCATCTCAACATAGCTGGAGTTATTTTCAAAACCCAAACTTCTTATATGAAACAAAGTGCAAGAAGGTTGCAATATTATTCTGTCATTTAGCCATTTTAAGGGTGATTATTATAATTTTTTGTTCTGAATTGTTTTGAATTGCGATTTGTATCAATGTTTTATGTTTCAGGAAGGTTCTTTGCACAGTGTTCAGAGAAAGAAGCAAAATGGCCATGTTGCAGAAGAAAAAAGTAATGGGCAGATGAGCAAATGCAGAACAGGTGTAAAGACTTTAAAAGAGGGTGAGTTTATTTGTCTGAGCAACGGTGCCAGTAAATAGTGGCACTTTTCAGAACTTTCAATCTTGTGTTGATGCAGTGGAAAGTGGAAAAGTGGAAGCCTCTGTTGAAACCCAGGCCTCATCCTCTGAGCAAACAGAGCCTCCTGAGAAAAAGAAGAAGAATCATGGGTAATCATAAATAAATTTTTAAAAGTCACTAAATTGAGACTTAAAATATGAT
Source organism: Clarias laeviceps (assembly GCA_030014305.1). NCBI lineage: Eukaryota > Metazoa > Chordata > Actinopteri > Siluriformes > Clariidae > Clarias > Clarias laeviceps. The sequence goes on along the minus strand of JAQMYJ010000014.1, from coordinate 8,119,819 downwards.
CACTGTTTTTACAATCATTTTAAGTTTCACGTAACTGAACCTCCACATTCTGAATTACACAGAACTACTGGATTGGTTGAAGAGCTTGAAGGTGGCAACACGGAGCAAAAATTAGCGGATCCATCAACGATCCAAGTGCAGGAAGGTTAGTTGGCCATATCAGTGTTTCCCACAGGTCTGAAATACACTTGCAGTGGGAGCCAGCGGCACGTGCCGTCCTTACCTGCTAGCACAAAAGTCTACTACATACAACAAATACATATAACCTTTAACACAATATATATATTTTTTTAATATTTCTATTAATTTGACATTTCAGAAATCCAACCTACAAACCCAAATTTTTAAAACAGCGCTTATACCAGAACTTATCTATTTATCTGTCTGTCTGTCTGTCATTTTATTCCTTTATTATTTATTGTGAACTTCAACACCTAATTGATTTCATGAATCATATTGTGTACATGGTATATAAGCTATTTTAGCACTTTTTAATTTGTCATCTTATGTTGTCAGACTAATATGATGAGTGTTTATAGTAAATCAATGTGCTCAGTATTTACTTGTCTGCTACATGAAAGGCTCAAGCTTATTGTTGAGCCTTTACTTAAGTATGAGTTCATAATTTTATCTGTATTCAGTTCTCAATATAAGTAAGGTCTAAGATTCTGTCTTCTTAGATTTCCTTAGTACAGGGAAATTTAAAAAGAATTTAAAAGAATGACACTATTAATGAATTAATTGTTATCTTTGTGTTTAACTACCATTTTGTATTGTTTAGATAAAATGTAGCTTTTGAATTTGCCTGTTTGTTCCTGCCTTAGACTACATTCATGCTTATGCAGAGAAAGAATCTTCATCTGCCGAAGCTGACAAGGAAGTAGGACAGAGCAGGACAGCAGAGGTACAGGTGATCAGCTGTCCACCATTTTGGTGCTAGCATGCGATACCATTAACGCAATTCTGAATGGACAGTGTGTATGGTGTATTGGCATACAGGTGCTGGGTGTTGGCACATCTCTTAAGGTCACTATTCAGCGCAGCAGTGAGAGTCGAGCCTTTAGCACCGGATCAGAGGAGGCAGCAGCTGCTGCAGGCCCGGGCTTGGACAAAGACAAAAGCATGGCTGCAGAGAAATACTGCTGCTATATCTGCAATGTCACATCTCCAAACCAGCAGGTAAAATTATACCCTGCTAAAGGAAAAAATATATATACTTGGTGTAATTGTATAGCACAGGTTTGTGATGGACTGAAATGTTGGTTTTATGCAGGAATTTCAGACTCACATGATCAGCTTTGAGCACCAGCAGAAGATGATGGAGATTCAGCACCTAAGTAACACATGTCTGGCAACACTACTACCCAAAATGCACCAGTCACTACAGGGCAAATACAGGCATGGATCACACGTATTACAGTTCAATTTTAATCACCTGGACACTGGGCAGTTCCATGACCATCTGCTTCAATAAGCTACATACATTAGCATGCCACATTGCAGTGGAGCCAGAGCATATTACCCCATCGGACCAGCCTCTACATAATTACGTTGAATTACTTCTAAATAAATTCAACATTTACATAAATTTCAACTGCTGGTCTCTGGTGGTTTCTTAGCTAGAATCCTCAAAAAACTATTTATGAATTAGCTCATGCAGTTGCCTGAAGTCAAGCAGAATGCATGAACATTGTGGGTTCAGCAGACTCATAAACAAGTAGGAATTAACTCTAAATTAAAAATTTTAAAAATACTTTTTTTGATTAAATTACTGTACTGCTGTGTTACAGAGGCCTGCAGCGCTGGTGTGCAATCTGCCAGTGTCACTTTACTGGTGATCTTATTGAACACAGAAGAACCAAGAAGCATAAGGTATGAATAAATATAGGAATTTTATATTTTATATAGAAATTCTTTATACAAAATTCACTTTTTAGTCATTTATAGTCATACAGAAGGTCTCCAGTCTGCGTGTTTAAATAAAAAAAATTAACTTTTCCTGATTTTTGTCCATTTTTCCAATTTTGTATTGGCTGGAGCTTAAATAAGCAAATCAGATTGTCCCGCTGTTGTAACCTCATATACCAAGAGCCCCTCCCCTGGCTCAATATGTAGCAAAGCCCTATAGCCATTCTCTGGCCTTCTTAAAACTTTTTAAAAAGCTAAAGTAAATAAACCTAGGCTAGGTGGTAGTAGGTAACTGTTAAGGTCTTAAGAAGGTCTAGGTTAGGTATTAATGGTTAGCAGTCAGCAGCTAACTCCTAATGGCAAACCTAGCCTTCTACAGCTCAGAGTTTTAAGTTTTATATCTCTAAATATTGAGGATGTTGTTGCATATATTTTTCCACTTATTTTGTTTGTGAAAATGCAGGTGGGAGAAGACTGAAAATGGGTGGGAAATTAACATTTAAAAATTAATATAGTATGTGACCTTTAAAGCCCTGCTGCTGATGCTCTCATGTTGATCACAGTTGGCGAAGGTCTCCTCCAGGCCATTCTGTACAGTATGTGAGCGACACTTCAGAACTCCTCGCAAGTTTGTGGAGCACATGAAGTCCCCAGAGCACAAACAGCAGGTAGAGGAGGTGTGTACACACTGCACATTGCTTTGTCTGAATCAGAGTCTAAAGGAAATCAACACAACCTTGGCTGAAGGGCATGTAGGGGGGATGGGGAAGAAAAAAAATATTTCTAAACCTTGTATACATATAAGTCTGTGCATTGCTCTGTTTTGCTTTAGCTAAAAGAAGGGGGACCTGAAGTCATGGAGGAACTCATAACATTGGATGCCATAGGTTGCTTTGAAGATGAGGATGACTATGAGGAAGAAGGAAGTGAAGATGAGGAAGGAGACATGGTGTCTGAACAGGTTCATGGCGTTTTTGACTACACTATCAGTTCTTTGTTTGCTTTATAATCCATGACCTTCTGCTTTTCTCCCTAACAGGTTAATGCATGTGAGACTGAAGATGATAAAGCGTATGATCCAGAGACACAATATGGTGAGCATTGACAAAGATTCATTATGATCTGGGGATGAATATTTGATAAAGGGTTTTATCAGTTTTTATATCTTCTGTCACAGGCACCAGTTTTGTTGTCCCGGTAGCAGGCTTCCTCTGTAAACTCTGCCATAAGTTCTACCACTTTGAGTCCCGCGCTCGAGAAACACACTGCAAGTCTCTCACTCATTACCAGAACTTACAGGTGATAAAGGCTTCAAAACGTTTTAACATGGTAATCATGAATAAACATTTTAGAGTGAAAGATGGCTGATAACTGTTTGAACCTTTTGAATATAGAACCAACCAAAAAAGAGAGTCAGTCAAAATCGTACCTTACCAGGGACGAATAATGCAAGCTAGAAGAACTTTTTGTTACATTTTGTTGTTTCTCACTCATCTAAAAACATTTTTTCCTTATGATTCTATACACAATACTCCACAATATGACCACGTGAAAAAAGATGTTCATAGTTTTTGTTCATTTGTAAAAAAAAATAATAATAATAAAAAATTAAATTAAGAAATATTCCATTTAAATAAGTATCCAGACCCTTTGTTATGTCACTTGCAATTGAGCCCTGGTATATCTTACTCCTATCAGTGGTTCTGGGATGCTTCTACAACTTGACACCGAGTCCGCCTGATTTTAATTGACTTCATTGGACTAAACTAGCACTTTGCCTTAATGCACCTGTATTTATAAGGTCTCAAAGTAAATTTAAATCGAGATAATTATCTGTAGACCTGTGAGACAGGATTGTGTCATGATACATGTAGGTTGAAGGATACAAGAAATTGGAGCTTCTGAAGCTTTAAGAACACCCAAAAGCACGATAGCTTCCACAATTCTTGAGTGAACAACCAACCAAACTGAGTAATCGTGGATTAAGGCCCTTGGGCAGAGAGTTAACCAAGAACCTAAGGGTCACTATAAATGAGATCCTGAGTTCCACTGTGGAGATGGGAGACACTTACAGAAGGACAGCCATCACTGCAGCATGCCACCAATTAAGCCTATGTGATGCAGTGAACAACAGAAGTCTGATCTGGTCTGAACACTAGGATTGGAATCAAGAAATCAAGAACTACACATCACCTTATTAAAATCATCCCTAACGTCACACACAGCGGTGTCAGCATCATGCTGTCGGGATGTTTTTCTGTGACTGTGGCTGAGAGATTAGTTAGTATAGAGGGAGAGACCTGAAAATTGCTGTGCATTGACCCTGCCCATTCAACCTGGCTGAGTCTGAATGATTTGCCAAGAAGAATGAAGGAACTTCCAAAAGAAAGTTGTAGAAGCTTATAGAATCATTCCCAATCAGACTTGAACTATAAAAAACTATAAACACCTGTTTTTGTAACTGTGTAGTATGTATGTATGTATGTATGTACTGATGTACTGTATGTATGTAAAATGATAGGCTTGGGATTTTAATATATTTTAAGATGAGTGTGAAACATAAAATGTGGAAAAATTAAAAGGGTTTCAAAAGTTTCTGATGGCACTGTAGTATTAGGGTCATATTTGTCATTTATATCTTTAGCAGTCTGTTTTTTTTCATTGTCTGTTGTCTTGGTTTCCTAAGATTTGGTGAAATGATTACATTATATATTATTCTATGTGATTATTTACAGAAGTACAAGGCCATGTTAAATCTACCTCAAGAGGACGATGAGAATCCAGTCAATTTTAATGTACAGAATATTAACAACAGCCCAGACAAAGGACAGACTTGAGGAAGAGAAGAAAAAAAAGTCGGATTTCATGACACACCCAGCTTCTGCCCACACAAAGAAGCAACACTAAAAATCGCCCCACAAAGTCAACTTTTAAAACCACTGCCCGATTCCTCAGCCACACAAAACCCTAGAGTGGTTTTAAAGCATCTGACTGCTGAAAAAACCGACTGATTGTGATTCTTTCACACAAAAAAGATACCTATTGAGTCCAAAGAAGCTTCAAAGTCTCAATGATATGCTTTCATGAGAAAACATATGTTTTCATTCTGAAGATCAGAAGCTGTGTTAGTCCTACTGTGGAAATAATGTTTTCACAACTGTATTGTTGGGAGGGATTTCTGTGTTGCAAAAATTTCAATAAAAGTTACTGTTTTTAACATCTATTAGCTCTACTACCATTGTTTGTAGTTCACCAACAAAACTCACGAGAGAGTGGCAAAGAGACCCCACCAACCAACTAGCACTTTGCCTTAATGCAGAAGCATAACATTTTTGTATACTAAAGCAGCCTCTGAAGCGTGCGGTCTGTATTCATATTTATATTTTTCATTAACCATTTTTTGTTCAGGGGTTGTATTATTCTAAATTTTATTCTGAAGTGATATGGAGTCTACTTTTGTTACTGTAAATAAATCTTCATGACCAAATGGCCCTGTCCCCAGTCACTACATACATCCCAGTCAGAACACTGGCAGAGAAGATCTCTCCAAACTCTCCATGCAATGATACAAATGCTGTCATTGTCTCAGTTCCTCAGAATGTCCTGGTGGGCTACACATTATAACTCATGCTACTTAAAAATGCTACTTTTTAAACCTATGAGAATTTTATGATTTATTTATATACATGTGTTGGTTTCCTTTTTTTTATTAAGTAAGTAAATCTTTTGTGAAACGGTCATGTATGATGCTGAGCCTGGAACCACATCCTCTCGTCTGTTATTTTTTTAGTGAATTAGCTGGAATTATTGCTTTCCTGTTTTCATTACTTCTTGTTATTATCAGTTATTAACCATGTTTTCATATATTTGACAACATAAGTCTAGACTTAAAACTGCTGTGAAGACTGATCAGACTTGATTTACTAGCCATAGTATTCTAATGACATCCCAAAATATTCTATTTAAAAAGTAAGGCCATGCGGTATTTTTTATTGACTTGGTATTAAAAACTGTTTGCTTGTTTTTTCAGATTGGTTTTTCGCCAATGATCCTACAATTGTAAAGTGTTTGATTGTTTGAGTACAGACATTATTCGTGTAGAATATACCACTGGGGAGTTCCTAGGTGTGTTAGGATTTGACTACGAACATACTTTTGTGGCTACTCTATACTGTATATAATTACACTTAATGGGTAATTCAAAGATACTGGTGCTGTTTGGCCCTTGAAATGCTTATGAGTGTTACATAAGTAAGTTGGGTGAGGTTTTTTGCAAAGAATTTCCAAAATCTGACAAGCATTCGTAATAATGGCACAAGGACATTTATAACATTCTAACCCGATCTTGATTTTATTATTATTATTAATATTATTAATATTATTGATCATTTTCATTTGATAAATCATTTTGGAAAGTAAAAAAATGACAGAAAAGCATTTTAGATTAGATTAATTACATTAGATTTAACTTTGTTGTCATATTTCAAATGTACAGAGCCAATGAAATGCAGTTAGCATGTAACAAGTGAATTAGTGGGCTATTTACAATAAATAACAATGTGTTACATGATGGTATGACCCATATGAACAGGGAAGAGAATAATTAATGTACAGAAGGTAATAAAGATATGGTGTGTGTATGTGTGTACAGTAAAACTGTGCAAACATTGTGCAATGGATTGACATGTCATGAAGATAACGTTCAAATAACATGATAAAAATATGTACATTGTAGTTCTGAATGTATAGTATATACAGAATAAATATGGGTGGAATATACAGTAGTGCAATGATGAACATAAGTTATGGATGGTCCATACATACATAATGTTCTGGATGAAGCAGTGGAACATTTACAGAAAGTGACAGTGCAGGAGTGTTAACACTCCATGATCAGCTGTTCAGTGTGATAACCACCACAGGGAAAAAGCTATTTTTCAGTCTGTTTGTGCGGGCTCTGAGGCACTTGTAGCACCAGCGGAAGAAGGTGACTAGTCCATGATTGCTTAGAGAGGTATCTTTGATAATGCCTCTCATCCTTTGCAGACAGCATTTTTTGTAAATGTCCTCCAAGGTGTGTAGCTGAGTGCCAATAATTCATTGGTCGGTTTTTACCAACTTCTGAAGGGCTTTACGGTCCAAAGCAGTGCAGTTGCCCTATCACAAAAGACGGGTTTGAATTTCAGTGAAGCCATAGGCCTCAGCTATGGCGTAAAAATAATGGGCCTAAATTGGCCATACTGAAAAAGGGATGGCATTACTCTGTCAGTGGTGGGCCTCTGTAGGCTGATGTACACTATCGGTCAAAAGTTTGGGAACACCTGCAAAATTCTTTGTTTTTGTTTAGTGAATCATTTTCTGCATTCTGCAACAATACTGGGGATTTCATAACTATAAAAATAACACATATGGAATTATGTAACCACAACAGTCAGTTATTGTAAAGCACAGAGTTCAGCCTTTCTGGAATAGTTCCTGCAAGAACAGTATTGTCAAGTGCATTTGCAAAACTCATCAAGGACCATGATGAAACTGACTCTGATGAAGACCATCCCAGGAAGGCAAGACCAAAACTTACCTCTGCTGCAGAGGAGAAGTTCATTTAGAGTCACCAGCCTCAAAAATCACCAGTTTACATCACTTCAGATTAATGTCGTTATGAGGGCTTTACAGGTCATGAGTATCAGATATCTCAATATTAGCTGTTCGAAGGAGATTATTGCATATTTTGGACACCTTTGCTTGAAAATGTAGAACTAAATAAAAATCAGGAGCGACCATGGAGTTAGAAAGTAATCCCAAACTTGAGTGGTGGTAGTGTATGTGGAAGGAGCAGACAACACTTTCCACATGTGTTACACTGCTCTGTGACACTATAGACTTTATAGGTTTTAGTTAATTATCAGAAACACGGACATAAGTTGTTGTCTACTTTGTTGTCTATTATCTGCTATATCTTAGCAGATAATATCTGTTAAGATATTATCAGTTTGACGCAAATTATTTTACACCCCAGTGAAACCACAGTTACTGAGTAAAATGACCAACTCCAGGGAGGCGGTCAGTAGTGGGGTTTCGCTGCACATCTGGCAACCCTTAACCGAGCGAACTGAGGAAATGAGATAGAGTGAGGCGTTTCCTCTTACGTGCTATTACAAATACACTAATAACAATACTAACATAAGACAAATAAAACGTAACCTTTATATAAAAATAAATAGTAAATAAATATATGCGCACTAAATCGTTATTTTCAACCGTTCGCCGTTTGGCGTTTGTTCTAGCCCTATCGTCCTCGGCGACAGGTGGCGCTGTATCAGCTTGGGTTGCCAAGTCGTAGTTTAATATCCAGCCCATGCAGTAGTGTGCGCGCGCTACATACATTAGCATTCCTGCATGTTTCTGTGTCCTTTATTAATTCCAACTCTGAAAAAAATAACAAACAGTGCTGCGAGAAAATGTGTAACCTCCTTAACAGTAACAGTTTTTGTATTAGATCCAATTTTATTGTCATTGTGCAAGTTTCATGTACAGAGTCAATAAAATGCAATAAATTTTACATATCCCAGTTAGAAAGCTGGGGTAAGGGACAACCAGGATATACTGTAGCACCCCTGGAACAGATAGTGTAAAGGGCCTTGCTCAAAGCTCAACGGTGGCAACTTGGTAGCAACAGTGCTGTAACTCAACCCACAACCTTCTGATCAGAAACCCAGTAACCTACAGCCAATCACTGCCCCTCTACTACTGTGGAAATTTTACCTGAAATATGATCAGATCCTAAAACCTAGATCAGATCCTAAATCATAGATAAAGTTTAATGCCATTTATTTATTTAAAAATTTATCCAAAATCCATTTTTCTGAATAAGTATGTGACTCTCCCATGGCATGAGTTAAGTTAAATTGGTAATTGAAGTCCAGTGTTTTAATTAATGAAAAACATAAATACAGGTTTATAGAAGTGTGCCATGCTTTAATTAAATAAGATTGCTGGGTAAAAAAAATGTTGGAAAAGATTGCAAAGCCAAAAAAGTTTGGTCTCCATCAATCCACTGTGAGGCATATTATATACTAATGGAGGAAATTCAGCACCATTATCACTCTCTCAAAGGGTGGTTGTCCAGTAACAATCAGTCCAATGACAGAGTGAGTAATATTATAGCAAGTGAAAAAGAACACCAGGGTAACATCTCAGGACCTAATGTCAGTAACAAAAATATTTAAAAATTTTGATGACTCTACTAAAAAAAACAAAAAGAAAATGACTATACTTTATATTATTTTAAATAATACTATAACTGCATCATTTATTTAGCTAGGCTTTCTTTCTTATTATATTTAAATGGCATTTACATTGATTACATTTAAATCAATGCAAAAAAAAAACATTATTTTAAATTATGTACAAATGTTGTAAATTCAGTAATATTAAGAAGGTCACAAATTACCAAACTGACTGTTTTAAATCATTATTTCTGTAAGACATGAATGATAGAATATTACTTTTAATAGTACTTAGTATAAGGTGTTATACATAGGTTTGATTCCCATCTCTGTGTGCATGGAGTTTGCAAAGACCTGTGGATTGGGCTAATTGGCATTCCCAAATTGCCTATAGTGTGTGAATGTGTGTGTGCCCTGCGATGGACTGGCACCCTGTCCAGGGTGTAGCCCACCTCATGCCTAAAGTATCCTGGGCTAGGCTCCAGGCCCCTACGACACTGAATACAGAATACTAAAAGATGAGTGAGTGAGTGAGTGAGTGATTGGTCAGTGTTAGGTGTTGATTGGTCCTCTACAATTGTGATCCACATTTGTAAATAATGTTTATAATGGTTATATCATAAGAGATATGAGCTGGTGACTTGTCACGCTCTTACCATATTAATTGTAATTATGATCGGTTAAAAGTTAAACTGTTCTTTTCTAAGTTCAAAATTGTAGTTTAGGACATTAAATCCCAGTGATCCCACCACCAAGTTGCCACTGCTGGACCCTTGAGCAAGGCACTTAACCCTCATTTGCTTCGATGTATAATGAGATAAAAATGTCTCGCTGGATAAGTGTGTCTGCCAAATGCTTAGATGTATATGTAATCCATAACCAGAAGTGAAGAAATGAAAAATTGTCATCATTTATGGATGGTATTACTCTCTATTCCCTGTCAAACAAACTAACTTGGCAAATTGCAGGGATATAAGAGTCATAAACTCATAATTGATCAAAAATAACTTGCAGGTGGTAACAGTAACATTTCGTCCCATCATTGGTTATTTTCATGTAGAAATTCCCCTAGTCATGTTTCAGTTCTTGCATAATAATATGCAAATAATTACAAGTAAAATTTGTTCATTATAACTTCACTTCATGCGAGGCCCTGTGATAGGTTGGCACCAGTGGTCGAATTGCAAAAGAAATTCAAGGGGGATCAAGTAGTGAAGTATTTTTATTTTTAATTTTTTTGCAAACATACAACCTGATTGCAAAATATGTAAAAATTTTAAGAACAGTTTTATTAACAGAACACATAAGTTTATTTAAATCAACTTGTTTCCAAAAACACATGCACTTAAACATGAAATTGACAAAACTATCATTTGATCATTTCCTTGGCTTTCAACTGGGGAGGATTATGAGAGTACAATAAAAATCTACATAAATATTAGTAATTAAATAATTTAATAGTTTTGTGTGAATATGCACCAGTCTCTCTCTCTCTCTCTTTCTCTCTCACACACACACACATACACACACATCATCATCATCATCATCAAATTACTATTATGGCATTTAAAAATTAATTTTTACCCTTTTGCACCCAAGCATGTAGGTGAAGCCACAAAGTTTAATGAAAAAAACAAAGCCTCTTCTTTAAATTGAGAATGAAATTATACAAATTGGGTAAAGAACTCATCATAACTTCAGTTCATTTCTTTTTGAAATATGTCAAAAGCTGTGTTTAAACTGTTCTCTTGCGCATGGTGGCTTAGTAGTTAGCAATGTTGACTCATATCTAAAGACTCATATCTAAAGAACTTTTGTTCTCCCTGTGCTTGAGGGATTCACTCTGGAAACTCTGGTTTCCTCCCATGGTCCGAAGATGTGTTTTTGTGTTTTAGGTTGATTGGCATTTCCATATTGCCCATAATGTATGAATGGATGAATGACTGTGCATGGAATAAATAATATAGACAAAGGACCCAATTTTGACCGAGGTTCACCTGTCGGACAGATGGCTTCACATTTGCCTAAAGAATTGGGAGGTTTGGAGGAGTTCATGGTTTGGAGGAGGTCCTGTGGCTACAAAATAAGTCCAAATCATCACCCCTTCAGTGCTGTGTTTGACAGTGGATTTGAGGTGTTTCTGCTGAAATGTTTCTGCTGAAATGTTGTTTAATTTTCCACCAAACATAACACTGGCCACACAACTTCACCTTGGTCTCATTTGTCCATAGGACATTGTTCTAGAAGTCTTGTGGTTTATTAAGATGCAGTTTTGCAAACCTCAGTTTTGATTCCTTGTTCTTTTTAAACAGAACATATTTGTGCTGGCAACCCTTCTGTAATTGTTAATAAAAAAAAAACTGGAATTGTTCAGTCTTCTTCTAATTATGCTGTCAGGGACTTTAACATTTAACATGGTCAGAGAGTCCTGCAAGGTCAGAGATTTAGTTTTTTTTGTATTTCTTTGAGAATTACACTGTCTGACCTTTGAGTGAATGTGCTGGGAGGTCCACTCCTAGGAAGATTCAACTGTCTTCAACTGTCTTCAACTGTCTTCAACTGAACACCAATTAGCTCAATCTGAATGTCATGATAGCTTGGTTAGCACTGAGCAAGTGAGTGTGTGTACAGAATATGTTTTCCCTGCGATGGAACGGCCCAAGGTCTCCTGAGATCCAGGCCCCCCATTATTACCCATTATGATTTATACAGGATAAGGTTTAAATGTTAATTTTATTTTATTTCTGATCAAAAGAACGAAATAAACTAAATGACTTTAAAAAAAAAAAGGATTAATTCATTTTGATGAATGAGATGCAAAGAACCGAGTCACTAAAATGATCCAATCTTCCCATCACTAGAGTGTACGTCTTTGGACTGTTGGATGAAACTAGAGTACCCAGAGGAAACCCACCAAGCACAGGGAGAACATACAAACTCTACACACAGACCCCGATGTGGGAGTCGAACCCCGACCCTGGTGTGCAAGGCGACACTGCTAACCACTAAGTCTCCGTGATAAAATAATCATCCATTGCAATATAAACGTGGATCTGGCAACCCTGTCTAACTCCCGTGGTCCACGTGGCATGCAGGACCAGTTGTGACCTTCAGGGGGCGACATCAGCCAGGGTATCGGGCATTATGGGGCGGCGATGCTTTATATCCACACGATAACGAGACGTCGCGTTTAAAAAATCTGTAAGATCTGCATCAGGACACGGAGTTCAGGCGACTTTTGGCCAGGCAGTGACCCCGGTACAGAGGCTGCAGTACAGACAGCAGGGTGAGATGGTGCAGAGCGGTCTGATGAGCAGCGCGGAGGACGTGGCGGATCAGGTGAGACAGCAGACAGACGGCCTGATGGAGGGAGACGCACAGCCTGGAAGTGCAGTGCACTCCTCACACTTTGTTTTCTCCTAATCTTTAACTCTCTCTCGTGGTTGAGTTTAAACATACAGGGTAGTCTTCAGTTCACTTTCACACTGAAGTCAGGTTTATGTAATGGAAGGAAATAAGGAAGAGACAGAGAGGGCAGTAAAACTGCAGTTTAAGGAAATAGTTATAGTAACGTGCAGTGCATCCAGCTTTAAGCACCAAATTAAAGAATAAACCCCAGAAGTGGTTATAAATAATAAGTGATGCACTATATGAATGACTATATCCTGTATTCCGCACACTGTGGTGCTGTAGTGAGCTGAGGCCCTCACACTCTCTAGGAATTAAGGTGCTACTTTCATTTTTCTAAATTATTACATGTTCTTTTTAATTTGGCATGATTCACACACACACACTTTAATAATCAAAACCATTGGTTTGAAATGTTACAGGCCACCTGAGCATCGATTAGCTCTGTCACTGATAAGTGTAGCATTGACCTTATAAATAATAGAAAGCAAAATACACTGGATTTTACCTTTTTATCATATTTGAAAGCCTGTTTTTGTCTTTGTTAAAGTTGTTACACAAACCAAAAGGTGAACTGCTTCATGCTACTAATGCATCACTTCTGTGCACTTTCTGACTTCAGCCTTCAGATGTGTTTTTCTAGAGGACAAGGCCAGCACACACTGAATAGGTTTTATTTTTTCAACAAAATCCAGTGAAGACAGCTCATTGCCATCTGTAGCTATAATTTAGATTAGCAGCTTGTATGCACGTTACGTCTTATGTTAACAGTAAGCACTTTTTTTTTTTTTTTTTTTTTACACACTGCCTACCAATGCTCTGCTTTTACAACTGAGTAAATGTACCATCTTGTCAAAATTCTTTGGCTGCCAGACAACTGAATAAACATGTTCCTGTAATCCTGATTGCTAAAGATTGAGTTCTACGCTGCCCTAAAGGTCCCTTCCCATTCATCTGTGTGCTTGGCTGTTACTTGTTGATTGCTGATTGGCTGCTTTGACTTCCTGCCTCTGATGTGGGGCCTGTAGGGGCGGGGCTTAGCAGAGATCCTGGTTGCGCAGACACTTTCACAAGACACTACAGACCACAATTTCATAATGAACACCTCTGCTGGCAAATCATAGTGTTTTCCATATACGAGTCATTACGAGTCATGACATGGCTTAGATTTAAGTTTTGACTATAATTTGATGCATGCAACAGGATGGTTTACTAGAGATTTATTCTACTCTCTTTGCCTCCATTGTTTTGCTGTGACTGCACGGTTTAAGTTTTGCATATGTGCAACATGATTATTATTTTATTTTATTTTTTTGCATAAGACTTGCTCTGCTGCAATATGTTTTGTTTTTCCAGCAGTGTCTGCCACATATATGATGATTCATTTGAATATGAACATTTATTGTCTTTGTCACTCACTTCAATAAAAGAAGTTTTCAGTTTCCTGGTTTCAAAATGTACCAAATCTTCTAAAGAACATAGAAATCCAGCTCTGTAATAAAACATTCTGTTATGTCAGGAAGCTACTGATAGCTACTACATAACTAGACATAACAGTTCTGCTGTTAAATAGGGTGATGGTGAATGTAATGTTTTTTAATAGACAGTGCTTGATTGTTGTTTCCAAGTTCAACTAGCATTCACATATACCTGCACATATTTTGTTTCCTAATCTCACAAAATCTGGGCTAGATGCCAAAAATAAATGTCCTCATAGCCATATTTGACATGGCTGACTTACATTTCAGATGTGCATTTAGAGCAGATGATGATCAGAAAGTGGTACACATGTTTCGTACATTTCTGTCTTTTTCCTTCTCCGAGCTAGACCGTTCAGATCAGGCAAGCATGAGCATGTTATTGTAAAAAGTTAAGAAGCTCAAACTTGGGTATATTGCGGTGTCAAATGATTTAAGACTTAATTATATAATATTGATGTAGGTTACAGTCAAATGCACTTTTTTTATTGTCCCTTTAGTGCCTTAGTAACTATTGTTACTCAAGTTGTCAGAGGATTTATTTGAATTTTCAATGTTTTCCTCTTCTTGTTGATGTTGAACAAAATGGTTTTTAACTAAATTGAAAAAATAATTATAGCAACAGCAAGATACCATATGGGCTAATTCTAGCTGGTTAAGTGATTGTTGCGGTTGGTTTTATAGGACTGGTAAAAGGCTAATTTGTGCAAGGTATTTTCCAGAATCAAGGTTGGGATCTTTGTTTTAACATGCTAAAAATACACTAATAATTGGTTATAAGTTTATTCTACGTATTAAAGATAACAGTTGCAGTGCAGAGAATTAAATGTGTTCTCTCTGTGTTATCTGCTTCAGTTCCTGCGAGTGACAAAGCAGTACCTTCCCCATGTTGCACGGTTGTGTCTGATCAGCACCTTCCTCGAAGATGGTATCAGAATGTGGTTCCAGTGGAGCGAGCAGAAAGAATACATCGAGAGCTCGTGGGGGTGCGGCTACTTCCTGGCCTCACTCTTCGTCTTAATAAACTTACTGGGCCAGCTGGGTAAGGTAGTAGCTATCAGAAGAAAGAAGAAAAAAAATGTTTAGTATACATCATAATATCATGCATTAATTTAATAAATATGTCTAGGCTGTTAGTTTTTATTCTTAGATGCCCAGTGGCTAGCTGTCACTTCTATTCCCTGGGGGTGCTGGCAAACCTCTTGCCAATACGGTGACTATTACAAAGCGCTGAAATCTGAGATTGCTTTTAGAAATGTTAAATATATGTCTCCTAACAAAAACTTTCACCACATCTTTATAACACATGGGGTTTGTGGATTTGTTTATTAAAAATAATGGATTATGCAGAGCGATGTAGAGCTATTCAACTTCCTGTGTATGAGCTGTTACCATAGAAACAATAATGGATTAGAACTCCTGCTGTTATACAAAAATATCGTAATTAGGGTCCTGATATGGCTAATTAGCCTACCAGGCGCACTGTCACTCTTGTGAACAACATGCTAAATATTGTGTTGTGTAAACCCATGGGCAAGTTTGCTAAAACGTCAGCTAACACCAGGCTAATGATACAAGTTAATGCAAATTAACTTCATCAGGCTTATAATATCCCATGTGTGCTGAAGTTTACAATTATTAGAAATATTTAATAATTATTAAACATAATCATGTGCATTCTATTAATATGCCAATTCATGATGTTCTGATTAAATAACTATATCAGTCTATTCTCTATTTAAGCAAAATCTCACGAGACGGAGTGCTGTACATCAGCATGGCTATGATTCAGTGATTTGACACTCGGAGCAAATTATTTGCTCTTTAGAATTACTGCGACAAATCTGAAAAAAGTGTTAGGCTACTCTGTTCAAATAATTAATTACTGAATGTTAACAGTATTGTATTGAATTTGTATGTTTCCAGGTGGTTGTGTATTGATCCTAAGCAGGAATTTTGTGGAGTATGCCTGTTTTGGATTGTTTGGCATCATTGGATTGCAGGTGAGTTGTTACAGTGATTGCCACAAAGCTCTTCGGTGCTGTATTTGAAAAATCTCTAGAAAAAAAGACAGCCATGTCTTGCAATTATAATAATAATAATAATAATAAGAAGAAGAAGAAGAAGAAGAATTGATTAATCCCAAAGGGAAATTGTGATTTTCGCTTATGCCAGTTAGGAAGCTAGTGTCAGAGCGCAGGGTCAGCCAGGATACAGCGCCTCTGGAGCAGATAGGGTTAAGGATCTTGCTCAAGTCCTCAACATGGGCAACTTGGTGCGGTGCTGGGCCTTGAACCCCCCAACCTTCCAATCAGAAACCCAGTAACCCACAGCCTTAACTGTTTGAGCAACCACTGGCCGAAAGTTAATTAAATAGTTAAAAAATTAAGTAAAGAGAAATCATAATGTTCATTGTAGCTTGGTTTGGTTTGTAACATCAATCCCGTTCTTTTACATGTACTGTACATTTAAGTAAAATGAACTTCAGTATGTCGACTATAGCTTGTGTTGTGCAACACCTATTTCTGTTGCCTGATTTTAACCTCAGTTAATGAATCACTTATCTCAGATTATCAAAACCCAAACGAATAGCAAAAGCAGAAGTGGCAACATTTTGAGTCGATGCAGTAGTCATGGTTGAACCACCAGGGGTCAGATTTACCTCAAATATATAAGGAATGAAAAAGGTCTATATTACGAACACCTAATGATTTGTTTTAGAAACATAAAAACTTTAGATAGAATCGGTAGTATAGCACTTTTGACCACGTAGCACACGGTTACAGAAGTGATGTATTTATGGTCGTACTACGCGGTGCACCATGTACTGTATAAGAAACGGACAAACCCGCTCTGACGTCGCCCAGAGGTTTTTTTTACAGAATGGATTTAAAGTTCAAATGTGGGAGCGCTGGTCATTTCCATAGCAGGAGCTGACTAAACCTAAATCCCGGTTAATCCATAGCACCAGGCTAATGGTTGGAACACCCCTATTTACCTCAGTTATCACAAGCTCGCTATCTTAAAGGTAGATTAGCTAAAATGCTAAGGTGGCTAATGTTAAATTATTTGCTAACGGTACTTTGCATTGGATTTAAATTTCCTCATTCATACCTTACACATCATCCCCTGTCAATTCCTACTGTTCATTCTGCATTGCAGCTGGCACTCAAAATGGCCACACCTCTTATTATGTAGGCCTATTATTTTTTGGCTTAATCTAATTTTAACTGATGGGCACTTATGGCTCAGTGGTAGGTGTTCCACCTGCCATGCGAAGCAGTGCCTGTCCCAAGCCCAGATAAAATGGGAGGGTTGCATCAGAAAGGGCATCAGGCGTAAAACCTGTGTCAAGCTTGTATGTTGGGAGCAGTCGAAAGACCAACAACAAAACAGTTATATGCAAACAGCTATAAATAGTTATTTTTTCCATTAAATTGAAGTTAATAAGGCAGTAAAATGTAGCTTATCATATTACCCAGAAAGTATTATAACTGTTTTGTCCTGAAAACTGTCAGCAAACTTTAAAGGTAAAGACCAACCCTAAAAGTTCCAAAAATGCAGCATAATTTCCTCATGAAAAATTATGAAAAAAGTTTTATTATGTTTTCAGTAATGTAGCGTGTCCACCATGCATGCCACTGTATAAGCATAGCCACTGTGTAAGTCTCTGTGTTTAACAATTTAACCAAATGTCTTTTAATTGAATTGAACATTTAGAATGTGGTATATAGGACAGCAGTATCAGATTGATTACAATAGTTATGTGGTAAATAAAATTGTGGTTGAAGGAGACAAAGTTCACCAGACTCCATATTCATTGTATTTGTGCTTTGTTGCAGACTGTTGCCTACAGCATTTTGTGGGATCCAAAGTTTTTGATGAGGTGAGTTTCAGTCAAGGTTAAGAAAAGCAAGTATGAATATCACCTCTCCATTAATATTTAACTATTATTCCCATTAATTATGCCCTCTCTCTCTCTCTCTAAGGAACCTTGCACTGGGAGGCGGGTTGCTGTTACTACTGGCTGAGTCACGTTCAGAAGGCAGGAGCATGTTTGCTGGTGTGCCCACGGTGCGAGAGAGCTCTCCTAAGCAGTACATGCAGCTCGGAGGACGCGTACTGCTCGTGCTCATGTTCATGACCCTGCTCCACTTTGATGCCAACTTCCTCTCTGTGAGCATACACAAACCGCATAACTATCTTCTCTTCATGTTCCATGATGTAGGCTGTAGTGTACTGAATAAATTAATGGATGAAGTATGTGGGGTGTTCAAGTCAAACCAGGACTTGTGATGAAATGTCTGGTGAATGAAGATATAAAACTAATTTACTTTACTGAAAACTTCAATCACAGAACGGTGGTGAGACTCATAGCCAGAGTAAAACATTTAACTGATAGAAAGAAGGCAGTACGTCAGTGAAGGGTGATCCCGCCGTGAGGTGGCTCAGAGCCCACTCCAGTCGTTCGTGTGGACATTCATTTAGTGGAACGCCTGATTCTTGAAAATCAACAGACCTGCAGCATAAACACACCCGTCTGTGGGAACACAGTACACACAATAATTAACAAAAACCACTTGCACATTACAGGAACTCGGCTGGACGTTATTGTCATATCCCCGTATAGTCCTGATCTCGCTCCAAGCCATTTCCACATGTTTGAGGCATTAAATGAGTTCCTGGAAAGGCAACGTGTCAGACATGAAGCAAGCAGTCTATTCTAGGGTCCAGCATTTTGAGAGAACTTTCTACCTTGATAGTGTACGGACACTAGTAAAATTCATTAGTGTATCAGGGGATTATATACAGAGAGAGGGGGTTACTCTCACAACTGTGTTCTTTTATTCTGACAATCAAAAGTCCTGCCTTGGCCTGAACATCCCTCATATTATTTTGGCCAGATGAGTATGTACAAACTGCTGTCAAAAAAACAATACCAAAAAACCCTGCTGTTTTAAATGAAAACTAGGTCTATATTACTGTTACGCCCCATGGCTGGAAAAGGGCGCAACAAAAACAGGGACACACGAGAAAGTGCAAATAATACACAAAGTTTATTAACATAATAGAACTATACAGAAACAAAGCCATGTGGCGTGAGACAGTCAAGAATCAGTAGTGTAGAGTTAAGTGAATGCATTAAAATGTAATGGGCTGTAGGAGTGTTGGATGCATGAAATAAAACTAAAATAAACGGAAACCAAACAAAACCAAGTCCCACGTGCAGCTCTCTGGGGCCAGTTCTAATGCTGCCTTTTAAAAAGGCCAAACAGGAACCCAGCAACAGGTCCTTGATCAAACTAATTAGGAGGCCGAGCAATTCAATCCAACAGTGACACACACATACAGTACACATGGGTCGTCACAATTACTAACACATTTGTTTCAGGAAACATATAAACTTTAGATGGAATTGGTAGTATAGCACGTAGCACACGGTTACAGAAGTGATGTATTTATGGTCGTACTACGCGGTGCACCATGTACTGTATAAGAAATGGACAAACCCGCTCTGACGTCGCCCAGAGGTTTTTTGAAAAATGGATTTGAAGTTCAAATGTGGGAGTGCTGGTCATTTCCATGGCAGGAGCTGACTAAACCAAAATCCCGATTAATCCGTAGCACCAGGCTAATGGTTGGAACACCCCTATTTACCTCAGTTATCACAAGCTCGCTATCTTAAAGGTAGATTAGCTAAAATGCTAAAGTGGCTAATGTTAAATTATTTGCTAATGGTACCTTGCATTTGATTTAACTTTCCTCATTCATACCTTACACATCATCCCCTGTTAATTCCTACTGTTCATTCTGCATTGCAGCTGGCACTCAAAATGGCCACACCTCTTATTATGTATTATTTTTTGCCTTAATCTAATTTTAACTGATGGGCACTTATGGCTCAGTGGTAGGTGTTCCACCTGCCATACAAAAGGCCCAGGTTAAATTCCCAGCCAGTACCCAAACCCCAGCCGCTGGATGCAGTGCCGGTGCCAAGCCCTGATTGACCACTAGGTGTCAGACTTGTACACTGTCATAATTCCATGTGTCTTTATAAACATCTCTCTGTTACAGATGTCTAATTAGTTTTTGTGTCTTGCAGTTCTTACAGAACCTGGTAGGCACAGCTCTAATAATCCTGGTGGCCATCGGCTTTAAGACGAAGCTGGCTGCCCTCACTCTGGTTGTGTGGCTCTTTGTCATCAATGTCTACTTCAATGCCTTCTGGACCATTCCAGCTTACAAACCCATGCACGACTTCCTCAAGTACGACTTCTTCCAGACCACTTCCGTAATCGGGGGTCTGTTACTGGTGGTAGCGCGAGGTCCTGGTGGAGTCTCCATGGACGAGAAGAAGAAGGAGTGGTGAGACTTGTCAAACCTCAAATGGCTCTCTTGCTTACTTTATAGTGTGTGCTCAGCAGTACGTCCTGCAGCATTACCCCTTAAAGCAAGTGCACTATATAGGGAGTGATGAGCAGTTTGAGACATGGCCTATAGTGAAGAAACCCAGAAACCAACAACATGACTTAGTCTTTACTTTTGCAGCCCAAGTACTGTCTATCTTTTCTATGGTTTCAGTGTGTTTTCTTCATTTCTACAGGCACTTTTAGTTATTATATTTTTTGTCATATTTATTAGCAACAGATATGGCCAGAATCTGTTTTTGTTTTATCCCTGCTGTTAACGTAATCATTTAATATCTGATATATTACAATATTTTAATAATCCCTGAATATCACCTCTGTTTGGTGCCAGTCACAGTCCACTGACCAAAGATTCATTTAGCATTTTATTTATTTTTATTTTTTTATTAAAACAACTCTGGCTGCTTTGGTGTTATCTGATGCCTGTTGCAGTTTAAATGTATCATAAATAAGTTATAATAACATCAATGTTCTTATTAGTCACCCCTTTTACGAGCTAATGGGGATTTAATAGTAATGGGATTTACATCACATAGCTGTTTATGGATGTACATCATGATTGTGCTGATTCAAACTCAGTGGTTACATTGTGTAAGGCTCGATGTGTGTGACAGCTCATATGTACATCATTACAGCTCAGGAGTGTAACAGGCAAGAAGTAAGAGATTAACTTATAAGTAAAACCAAGTTTGTGTTTGTTATTGAAATGGAAAACTAGAATCAATGACCACCCTTAATGGCCTTTTAGAATCTTAAAAAATATATATATTATTAATATTTTCACCTTATTCCAGTATAAATGTGTTAATTTGAGTCAGCATTATTCTCTGTATGTAAACTGTTGTCAGGTCGCTAAAGTTTACAGGAGATTAGTATTTTTCAAAACAAGCAAAGCAGGAAATTTTAAATAAATGAAACCCTGTGATTTGTCATGTAGTGTTTTTCTTCTTTTTGTACAAAAAAAATACAGAATATGTTGGTTTTATAAATGTCTCAAGTGTCTCAAATACCTTTTTAATAAAGGGTAAATAAAAAAAAGCAAAGAAAAAAAAAGGTTTTGTTTCAGTTAAATATACAATACATCATCCTTTCCAAATATATTTCATGTTTTAAAAAAATATTATAAAAAAAAAAAAAAAAACTGATAGAATATAGTGAAGGTCCCCTTGGTGCCACCAAAACAGCTGAACACTTGACACTCCACAAGACCTCTGTACTGTAGGTATGCGGTGGCATCTAGAGATTAGCAGCAGATGATTTAAGAGTTATAAAGTGGGCCTCCATGGATCAGCCATCACACAAATACTAGATCTGATTGAGATTTGAGAAATTGAGGCCATATCGACACCTCGGTCAGCAGGCACAAGTACGCTGACTGGTACGTGGTTATGCTGCCCCATTCACAGTGTCTTCTGGCACATTTCTGTCCATTTCCCAGCAAGTTGTGCTACAGTAACTCTTCTGTGGTATCAAATCAGACAATTTAATAGATAGATGCAGTAGATAAATAATTTCTTTCCTTCTTTTTTTTTTTTTTTTTGGTTCCTAAGGAAATTAAAAAAATATGCTGGTTGTTGCTCTGTGTGCGCATCAGTGAGCATCAGGGCCCCATATTCCTGTCTCTAGTTCACCAGTTGTCCTTTCCTGAACCATTTTTTTTTTTTTTTTTTTTTTTAAGTACTAACCACTGCTGTGATATCATTATTATATACAAGTAATAATAATAACAATACTTTGATTAATAATTTACAGACCACTGTCCTTATTGAACATGTTGATTAACCATTTACTGCCATGGCTGGGAAAACAACTGTTTGTTGCCAAATGCTTCTTGTGACTTTAAACCATTCATGTTCAGACCATTATTCCCTCACTTCATTCTGTTTGTTCCGTGCAAGATGACATATACTGAATTACTGCTTAACAGCTTATTAATTATTTTTAATTATTTTATTATATAGGAGAATAAAAATGTATTTAAATAATTGATGTAAAAAGAACTTGCAGAGCCTATCCCAGTAACACTGGCTGGATGGTTGTCACAGAACACCGTTCACACACATTCATATACTGTACTCATTAACAATAAGGATGAAACCTGGGACCATGTGATCAGGACTGGGTGCTTTTTAGTCATACGTACTGTACAGTAGCTGCGTGTGAGTGCTCTTTCATCCCCCTTCATGTGAGAGTGGATGATTTTTAATCTAATGTGATCGGACCTCGGTAGTGTTTAATCTCACATGGGTGAGACTGATTGTTTTTATTCTCATGTAGCCAGGACAGGAGTGTTTTTTTTATTTATTTTTATTTTTTATTTTATTTATTCCTATTTGGATGGGACTACATTGTTTTTACTCTCATGTTAATAGGACTGGGTGTTTTTGAGTCTCATTTGGGTGGAACTTTGTGGTCTTTAGTCTCATGTAGGTAGGTTTTACTGGATGGTTTTTAGTCTCATGCCATCACTTTCATGAATGCAAAAGGAGATGATGTTTAATCTCTTGTCTTGTGAGATGAAGAAAGGCAGTGTGATTAACAGGAGACTTTGGCACTGTGCGGTACTACCATGATGTGTTTACTGAGTCTACTGTACTATTCATTCATTCATTCACCCTGGTCATAGTCGCTGTGGACAGGTATATTTTTGGAATGTTTTAGGAGTTAGAATAATGTATATATCCAAGCAGGTACTGGTCAATGCAGGGTTTAAAAACATCACAAATCTTTGCATTGATGCCTGATTTACAACCTCTTTTCACTTTTTACCACAAGGTGGCAGACGTGTTTTTCAAAACATTAAAAGAACCACTTTTCAACTCCAGGGCTCAGTGATACAACAGGTTTGCTTTTCACTCTTCTGATACATTGAGATTATTGTGAGGCCTCTGTAAAAGGAGCAATGAAATTGAAAAAAAAAGCCTCTGAATTCTCATCGTGTTTAATTGCAGAAATAATATATACAGTACAGTTATTTATATATAGATTCTTATCATTCATCCACCCTTGCATCAGTTATATACTCACTCACTCATTGTCTATACCGCTTAATCCTGTATACAGTGTCACAGAGGGCTGGAGCCTATCCTAGGAGGCTTAGGGCACAAGGCAGGGTACACCCTGGACAGGGTGCCGATCTATCACAGGATATACACACTCATTTACACACTACAGGCAATTTAGGAACGACAATTAGCCTAATCTGCATATCTATGGATTGTGGGAGGAAACTGGAGTACCCAGAGAGGCGGGAATCCAACCCTGACCCTGGATTGCAAGGCGACAGTACCAACCACTAAGTCACCATGCCGCATAGTTTTATATACTATATATTTTAACCATACTAAAGAACTTGAACTGACACTCCATATTCATTTTTTTTTTCATATTGTTTAATCAGTTGCAGGGAAAATACTTGTGTAGTATATACGGTGAATATAAAAAGTCTACACACCCCTGTTAATTTTTTTGATGTAAAAAAAAAAAGAGACCAGGGTGAATAATTTCATTTTTCAATTTCAATAATTTTTCTATTTGTAACCTACAAACTGTACATCTCTACTGAAAAACAAACTGAAATCTTCTGCGGGGGGTGGGGGGGTAAAAAAAAACATACTGAAATACTGTGGTTGCATAAATATGCACACCCTTATACTAATTCTTTGTTTGAGCACCTTTTGATTTTATTACAGCACTCAGTCTCTTTGGGTAAGAGTCAGCATGGCACATCTTGACTTGGCAAAATTTGTCCACTCTTCTTTGCAAGAACGCTCCAAATCTGTGAGACTGCGAGGGCATCTCCTATGACCAGCTCTCTTTAGATCACCCCACAGTGATCGGATTCAGGTCTGGGCCATTCCAAAACTTTAATCTTCTTCTGGTGAAGCCATCCTTTTGTTGATTTGGATGTAGGCTTTGGTTCGTTGTCATGCTGAAAGATAAAGTTCCTCATCATCTTCAGCTTTCTAGCAGAGGCCTGGTTTTGTGCCAACATCGACTGGTATTTGGAACTGTTCATAATTCCCTCCACCTTAACTAAAGGCCCCAGTTACAGGTGAAGAAAAACAGCCCCAAAGCTGCGGGTATGCTTCACTGTGGATATGGTGTTCTTTTGGTGAGTGTTTTTGCACCAAACATACCTTTTGGAATCATGGCCAAAAAGTTCAACCTTGGTTTTATCAGAACATAACACATTTTCCCACATGCTTTTGTGAGACTTTAAATGCGTTTTTACTAAATTAAGCCAGACTTGGATGTTTTTCTTCACCCTAGCTCATAGCTCAGACATATGAGTCACATGTACTACAGTATATAGCCAGTACTTGCTAGACATTCCTGTAGCTTTAAATGTTGCTGTAGGCCTCTTGCAAGCCTCCCTGACCAATTTTCTCTTCATCAATTTTGAAAGGACGTCCAGTTCTTAGTAATGTCACTGTTCCACCATGTTTTCGCCACTTGATAATGACTGTCTTCACTCTGTTTCATGGTAAATGAAATTCAAATTCAAATTTTATTTGTCACATACACAGTCATACACAGTACGATATGCAGTGAAATGCTTATACGACAGTGACCGTAAAAATAAATATGAATAAAAAAAGAAGTACAATAGAAAATAAATTTATCTAGAATGAAATAAAAATAAAAATAAATTAATAAAAATTAAATAATAATATTCTGTACAAGAATATCTTGAAATTCTTATAGCCTTCCTCTGATGCTTTGTAAGCTCTCTGGCTTTTGCAGGTGTCACTAAAAGTCGATTGGACTTTATTGGGAGTTAATCAGAGGCAGGTTCGTACTGACTCCTAACATGAGTTTGATTATGATAGCTTAATTCTGAACACAGCCACATCCCAACTTATAAGAGGGTGTGCACACTTATGCAACCACATTAATTTAGTGTTTTATTTTTACTATCCCCCTAAAAGAGTTCAGTTTGTTTTCAGTTGAGATGTACAGGTTAAAGGTCACATTAAAGGTGGAAAAAATTCTAAAATTATTTATCTTGGTCTAATATTTTGCATCACAAAAACCTAGCATTTTAGGGTGTGTTTTTATATCCACTACAGTGGTAGTGGTGGTAAAGTGTTGAATACTGTAAAATTATTAAGATAAAACCATACAGTATAGTTTAGCACACTTCCTGTTCTCTAATATTAACACAATCCGGTCATTAGACAAGACCTTTAATATTAATACATTTTTATGCCTTAAGAGTCACTTATCACATCATAAACCAAAACCCCTTACATAGAGTTTTTAAGAATGCAGTTAGAGTTCTCATTGCATTTGTTTGGGTTTATGATAAAAAATAAAAAGATCACTACAGCACTTTATGAGACCTAAGTTCAGGCCACACTCTATGTTTGTCTGTACTGAGTCGAGATTTATTGAACGTTGGTGGCAAGGTCAGCCACAAAGAATCATCAAAAAGTTGTTTCTGTTCCCCCATCTTCAAGGAGATCTAAAGACATACAGGCAATGATTTGTCATCAGAAATGGCCCTGGTAATTTCCAATTTCATGGGAGACAGAGATAAGGTCGGGCCAGTCAGCCACAGCTCTGGCTGTGTGTGTCCACTGCAGGCCAAGCTTTTGTCCTAAAGCTGTGCCATGGGCCTCTGGGTGTGGGGGGGAAACTTCTCCTCCTGATCCTCTGACACCAGTGTGTCACCAGAAAGCATAAGATGTAGAATTGCAACTATTCATAAAGAACACTCTTCACAGTCATCTAAAGGGCTCACGGGTCAGGGTGAGCCAAGTTCAGAGAGTCAGAGTTGTGCTGAGATTTGCTGGTGTCATGCTTGTTCTGCCCTTTGATGTCTCTTCAGGGCAAATATGGACCTTTTCTCACACCCTTTACAAGTGTCACTCATGTCGGTGAAATCATGGGTTAAACAGCTTCTCGTCAGTGCCAGCAGTGGGAAATTAATGATGCAGACAAATTGGCACGTAATATAATCCACTGGATGAGCACCTCTGCTTGGTCTTTTGTCCAGTACAATAATGTATAAGCTTATTTGTCAAAGCCACTTGTGAACAGCGACATACCTACCTTCCCTTGTCACTGGTGTTGTACCATCTTTTGTACCATTAAGAATTACATTATATTGTGCTTCTAAAAACAATTTGAATACTTATTTATACGTACAACTTTTTATCAAGTAAACATATGTTGTTAATAGCAAAGTTATAAAGGTACTCTACACACATAACAGATTTACAATAGTTCGTTCCATCCACTTGCCCGTTTTAACAGACCCACAAACTTTCATATGCAAACACACAAGTTCCAGGTCAGCAGTTTAGTGCCTGCCATTGACTGTCAAAGCCCTCAGGGCATCACTTAGCATCACACCAGGGAAGATGACCACACCCAGGCTTCTCCACACTTCCTACCTGACTAAAATTATGAGTAACATTGCCTCTTAACATCAGTGTTGGATAAACATGCAAGCCTCTTTGATGAGCATGGTTGACTTGTTCATGTTGATAAGAAGAGAAGGATAGGATGAATGTAGTGAAAGAATTGGTTGCACCATATAGAAGGAAGTAAGACCAACCAGTCTGTGATTTCTATTGTCTTTGAGGGGTTTTGATTGACGAGACACTAAGAGGCTTCAGCCTGAGGGAGATGTACACTTAATTACCCCATACTCAGCTTACTTCTGAGGTTAGGTGTTCTTTCAATGCCATATGATCAGTTTAAATGGCAATATAATGTTTATCCGGATAAATGAGAATTATAACTGAGAGTGTTTGTAAGTTTTCATCTTGCCTGAACTCTCTTGAAAACCTTGAGACTTTCTGGCATTCCATAATTTCTTCTCAGCCCTTCCACTCGCCTTGGTTTCTGCTGATTATGCCCATGGCTCTCTCTTTCACTCTATTCTCCCTCCTCTCTCTTTTTCTTTCTTTCTCCACCAGATTCTTTTCTCTGGACTCTCAGGGATTCAATTGAAGAGCAATGAGGCAGCTAATGTGCAATAAGATAGAAATTTACTTGCTTTAAGTTCATGCTACAAGCCTCTCAAAGAGAGCATTCAGTGGCCCGCCGCTCCACAATATGGGCCGAATGAATAAAGCCTGTACACAGGTTCCTAGCGGCTACATGATGATTCAGTTCACGGCCCATTTGGCTCCAATGCTCCCCTCTCTCTCTCAGCTTTAGGTTTTTTATCCTCCGTTTTCTTTCAGAATGGCATCTCAGAGCTTTCCAGCTGTGGAGGTCGAAAATTAAATGCACTGATATAGACCAACCAATTTGTCTCCTAAACTGTTTTCAGTGTTTGTGTGGATTGCAATTTCTCCTCACTGTTTCTCTTTATTAACACCTGATAACTATGACCTTAATCAATGTCTTCAAACAAGAAAAGGATTGACTATAGAAATATAACTAATGGTCCTCATATGAGGATTGTACAAGGATATATAGAAAAAGTAAATGTGGAAATACTTATATTAGGTTATTCAGGTCTTAAGATGTTAAGGGTTCAAGCCTCAGCTTTTGAATCAGCATAGAATTTAAAGTATGTAAGTATCCTCACACATTAAGTCAGTTGCTAACAGTTGTGTTAGCATTTTTAAATGACTGAAGAACACACTCATAAATAATGCCTTTGCTTCTGTATTCATATGCCTCTTATTCTTTTGTGTCCTACTGAGATACTCAATAGGACACAAAAGATTCAAGAATCACAGGGACAAGATTCTTGAGGTAGAATGCAGGTAATGCCTTCCGAGTGAGGCTTTTTTCCTTTTAACGCTCAGCCTCACACTAACTGCAGCTAGGAAGGCCAACAATCGAAGTTCATTCACTCTCCACTCCACTTCAATAGATGGGCAACAATTGCTTTTATCAGAGATGCAATCACAAGTTTTCTTCCATTGACTGTTACACTTTCTCATAAGATCAGGTATATGTGACCTCACCAACAAAGTGGTACAAAGAGGCATTTGACCTCAGTAGTATGTCTGTTCTGTGGCTGTTCTGCTCTCTCTCTCTCTCTCTCTCTCTGTCTCTCCCTCACACACACACACACACACACACACACCAGTAATCCTCCATTGACAGGGGAAAAACATGTAGAAAAAGAAATATAGTGGGTACATTTTAACTTTACTTTATCTTGTTAGAGACAGCATCCTCTTATTACATTTTCCAACTTTAAAATGACTTTTTCCATGCTATTCTAGTAAACATACTGTATACTGTATGTGCCAAAGTGAAGAACAAACTGAGCATAAATAAATATCAACAAGAATGCAATTTACTTTGGAATGACTAACCTGCTTTCTTGAAGCTCTCCATCTACCACACTGAGCAATTGTTCCTTGCTAGCACTCTGGTAACATTAATGTATATCACAGCTATTATTGACAATTAAAAAGAATTTTAATAGGCATTAGGGGCATTGTTTAACCACAAAACTCTCTTTTTATCCTGCTTTGCCTTTTTCTCTGTTTTCCCTATTCATCCAAAGGCTATGAATTCCCATAAAGCACTCAGGGAAAGAAAGAAAGGGCACAAGGCTGCAATTTTTTTCACCAACAGGGTCTTGGGTTCTATTGTGTGAACTGGGAGAAATCCTTGTGATAGGCTCAGAGACAGATTGCAAGTAGGGAGACTCCTCCTGGCTACCCTCATTCACTGTGCCACTTAATTTATTTGAAGTTTTAATCTAATTATTAACTATTTGGGGGGAGATAATAAGCTTTGAGGCTGTAATAAGCGAGTGGTATCCCAGCACTCTTTGACCATTCAAAGCTCTGGCACTGGGGCCAACTTTAGGGGGAAAGTGAGGTCCTTGACAAAGCCCTTGTCCAAAAATATTTTGTCAAGTCTTTTACGTGTCATTCTAACAGGGCTTACATTGGGGTGCTGAAAGGAGGCGAGAAAGCCGCTTATAAGGCTTGATTGGCAACTGCAAGCACGCTAAATGCTAATGAGGCCCAGATGGATGGAAGATTAGTGCGGACATATTTTCCCTGCTTTTTCTCTTCACACCCACAAAAGTTTGCCTGTCTGTCTCCATAAACCCCCCCATGACCCTTTTTGCACGCCACCTTCGCAGTCTGCCACCCTTGCTTCTACCGCTAAGCCCCTTTTATTGCTCATTTCAACTATTAATAACCCAGCTAATAGGACCCCCTATTCACATTGAGGAGGGGGACAGTAATTAATTCATGGGATCCAGCCCCTTGATCTGGCTACAGGAGGGGCCTTTGAAGAGGTCCAGAGGCTGAGGCTGGAGTGTGCAGAAGAAAAGTGAGCAGTTTTGCATTTCCACAACACCCATGTAAGGATTTTGAGGCTGAATTTGTGTGTCTATGAATTTTAATGAACCAGATTTAACAGTGGCAAAAGTCCTATGTGAAATGCAGTAGATACGAAGTCTCATCTATGATTATGTTCAAAGTGTTTATACCCAAATGCACACACGATCCTACAGAGACAGAGCGATAATAAGCTCAGCTTCAATGTGGAGCTGGTGGGACAGAAGGTGTGGTGTACATGACAAAAGCAAGCCATGAAATTCAATTAAGAAGGGCCTGCCTGTGATTTCACAGCCTTCATGGGAAAGAATAGCTTTTGATAGATTGGTTCTCCTATTTACGGCCCATCTAGGCATTGCTTGTCATTAGCAAGCACCACACCTCCAGCTCCTCCTTCTCCTTTCTCTCTTCCTTAACCTCACTCCATCTCCCTCTCTCTGTCTGTCTCTCCTTTGACTTTATGCCCCATTCTGGCTCTTTCTTTCTCTCTCTCTCTCTCTCTCTCTCTCTCTCTCTCTCTGCCTCTCAGCTGGTTGCCGATCGAACAGCTTGAAAGCATTTATATTTTGTATTTACTGTTAAAGAATCACCAACTTGGTTTCTGTCACAAAGTTTTAAAATGTCACATTTTTTTTACATGATTATCTGAATTTAAATCTATGTACCAGCAGAAAGTAATTAAATGCAATTAAAAATTCATTATCTGATTTTGTCAGTTACAAGATTATTCAAGTGGTCATCTACACTGCTAACTATGATATCTTATATCAAGTTAAATCTAGTTATATAGAATCTAGTTATTCAAAGCATGTATACATTAAATCTGAAATTTTTTATTTTTCAATGTATAGAAGCGCTGCCTAAGATAGACATGGTATTTTACTATTACCTTTTAAGCAGAAAAAATTTGGTGAAACATGTTTTAGGCACAATCTTACATACATGTTTGTCAGTACAGCGACTTAAAAGAAATCCAGAATCTTAAAACCAGATCCAAATCCAGATTTGTCATATCAGATTAAGTTATTGTAATCATGCTTAATAAACTACTGGCAATTTCAGATTTTTTTTGTAGTCATTTGGTACACATAAATATTTAAATTAGTGAAAGGAAATACTATTATTTCAGTATCGTTAAAGAGAAAGGTATGTTTTATTGATGGAAGGAACTTTTGGTATTCCCATACTCCTGAACCTGAGAGGCCTCTGCATTCAGAGTATCAACATAACATAACATATTATAATGAATATTGTTGCCTTTCTCCCAAAGACTGTCCATATGTAAAGCATAAAAGTCTTTTTAGAGAACTCCATGAAATTATGATCACTCATTGAGCTTCTTCACGTCCACTCCTTCCTTGTGTTTTTGTTGCTTATAGGCCATTGAGTAACTGGTGACTGGGAAGTAATTAGGGCCAGACTTGAATGGTGGCAGGTACTGGCAGATGTCCTTTGTGAAGCCTTCAATGTGAGGGTGTCTGGGTTGCACAGGGAACACAGACCAATGCACGCACACACACACATATAGACAAACAATTGATGCTGCACATCAATCTGGAAAGAGTTATAAAACCATTTCCGAACAATTTGGAGATCAATTTTCTACAGTTGGAAATAACATTCACAAGTTTAACGCATTTAATCTTCTCAGAAGAGGATGCCCCAGCACGTTCAACTCAAGGTCAGACCAATTCTCAGAAAAAAACAAAAAAACATAAAAGTTACATCTCAGACCTTACAGTCCTCACTGAGCATGTTAAACTCCATAATGGCACAATTAGAAGAAGACTGAACAAGTACAGTTTGTTTGGTTGCCAAGAACAAACCACAAGACTTCTGGAACACTATCCTATGGACAAATGAGACCAAAGTGGAGCTGTTTTGGGTTATGCAACAGGACAATGATCCGATGCACACCAGTAAATCTACATCAAAATGCCTGAAAAATAAAAGAATCAAGGTTTTGCAATGGCCTACTCAAAGTCCAGACCTCAACCCAATAGAAATGCTGTGGTAGAACTATAAGACAGCTAGCAAATACCCAAAAGCGCCAATAAAATGTAAAGAAGAATGGATCAAAATTCCTCCACAATGTGATGTAGGTTGCCTGTCTATCAGAGACTGCTATGTAATGAAGGAAACAATTCCTAAAGTTTTGTTACTTTTGGTACTTTTTTGGCTTCATATTTGTTAAATAAATAATGGTACAGTCAAATAAACTACTATATGTTGTTTATATATGTTGTGGTGTTTCTCTGAGGTTGTATGTGCCTGATGCTGAGACCCACAATTAAATTTTTATTAGGTTTTTACACAAAACAAAAACATAAAATAAAAAGAAATTAAAGGATATATATCAAGAGAGAGAGAGCAATAGAATCCAAAGGAGGGGGTAGTAGTCATGCTCAGCTCAAATGTTTGGACTCAGCGATATTATACTAAAACATCTTTTTTTATCACTTATTTTTTCACTAAAGTGGGAAATACACTTTAGTGAAATATATATTCATGAAAACTTCTTTTTATCAGTCCTTTTTCTGTTTTCCTTTTATAACATTCTTGGAATTTATTTACCTTATTTATTTATATCTAAAGAAAAATCGCTCTATTCCACTGACTGAATTTCCAGTTACTATATCATTACATTTTTCTATAATTATATACCTGAACAGTAATTAAGTAACTTTTCATCATCAGTCAACTTCAAGGATTTGCTTTAAATTCCTAACCAATTTAAAATTTAACAGATGTAAGAGCAGAAATAAGACGTGATACCCATCACTGTAATCTAGTCTGTAAGTTTAATTGGTAGAATATTAATCTATATTTTCTATATCATGTGTTGTTCTTACTGTAAATGTGACCTGGTTTAAAAAAGTGATCTACCTTGCTCTTAAATTTAATACTAGATAATAATAATAAAAATTATCACCTTAGATATTAAGTGATAATTACTGAAGTTTTTTAGAGGTAAATAACTTTAAATAAATTTTTTAAAGAAATCTGCGTAATTGAAAATGATACTTTTTGTCCATTAGATAGTGCATGCAATTTAATCTATTTAAGTCTAGAGCTAAAACATCCCTTTGTGTTTGTGTTTGTAATTTAAATACAAGATGTAGCTTTGTGTGTGCATGTGTGTGTGTGTGTGTGTGTGTGTGTGTAGTAACACTCTTTGTGATGAAAGGGATATTTAACAGCCAATTAAGGCTCAGCCTATTAAGAGCAATTACAGCCAATTACCGGATGTTGTTTCAATATCATTTTGATTTGGTCCTTGGATAAGCCAAACTGAACTAAAATACTATGCTTTGTTAAAAGGGTTCAGGCTTTGACTATCGCCCCTGTATACAGAACTGTTCTGCTTCATGATTTAATACACTACAAATTCAAAAACTATCCATTGTGTCTAGGAGACATTACATACAGTACATATGTATAGATAAATTTTTTAACTGATTTATGACTGGACGTGAAAACTTCACAAAATCCAGAAAAAATGCCCTTCTAATGACATGGCCTACCCTCCACAATAAAGTGTAAAGTGTGCTCTTAGGTTAACACAGTAAGGAAATGAACCCTACTCTCCTCCACAGATAAGCAGAGCCTAATTACTGGTTTAAGTTTCCCCCAGCCCCTCCTGGCTCTTACCCTGACAATCCTGCCCCACATGAACGAGCATGTGACGGATGAGGCGCTATTAGGTGAGATGCGAATCGCAGATTATCAGACCAGATTAGTGTCCTCTCCCTTTCAGCCACACATGCATGCACACCTGTGAAGGAACCAGGAGCTCCCTCCCTTTGCCCATGTTCCTGCCTCAATCTGCTCCTCCTGCTGCCTCTTCCTGCCTCCCCCTGCACTGGCAGCAACAAAGCCCCTGTGTTCTTGTCCCAGTGCATCTCCTAAACACTGCTGCATCGCCTGAAAGGAGAAAAGAGTGGACAATGCAGAAACAGTTCCGTCAGGTCAAAGGTGGCCTCAGTGGCAACTGTGCCTGGAGGTTTCGATGATGCATTCCTCTCTCACAGAAAAAACAAATTGTCAGATATCTGATTGGGGAAAAAGGGATAGTGATTGATTTCTCTGGGAAAAATCAACATGGTAATATTCAGTCATTCACATCAACATGCCATTATTCTTTAAAGACCTGGCTCAATTTTGATGTTTGATGGATTTAATCTAGTTTTCTGGTAGATATTTATGCATATTTTGAGATGTTGTTTTATAGTTAGGGCTACTGATGCTACAAAACCCAAGTGTTTATGATGTTTGTTTCATTTACTAATATATTAATAATAGCTACTGATATTTCATATAAGGAGCTTACCACGGGAGTACTATTGAAGAAACATCATTTAGGATTATTTGTGGACCATTCTCAGCAGTTACATGGTGTGTTGTATTAACATGCTACTGGTTTTTGTGTTTGGAGTGGTACTCCAGTGGTGGGCCCTTTCCTCTGATGGACAGGATCTTTAGACTTTAGATTATTTGTGCATAGCATCAGTTGAGTTGGTGTACCTAATCAAATAGCAAGTACACAAAGTCACCACTGAGTTTAAGACCAATGACATTTACTAATGAAAAATAATTACAGAAGCATCCAACCACTCAACAGCTTGTCAAAGAAATATGGAAGTTAACATTTTTCAGCTAACATCAGTCATCTAGTAGAAAGAACTTAATGGCGCTATTACTGTATCTTGGAATATAGCTTTATATTTATGTTATGTTTATGAAGATTGATTCATGACATAATGCAGGTGTGACAAGCCATATATTGTTCGGAAGCAGATGTAGAGATTTTCTATTCACAGAAAACCAGTTCATTCATTATTCAGCATTTCCATATCTTTAAAGCACTCACCTGTAAACTTCACAACACATCAACATCAAGTTTGGATATTAGAAGGTCATATGTTAGAGGTGCATCGCTTTGCATTTTTTAAATAGATTTTTATCAACATGTTTCTACATGTAAACTGTCTGACCAAATAAAGCCTGCACTTCAAAAGAATTAGAGGAGACTTGAAATTAGGATACGAACTGTCATCTTAAAAAATCAGGTCAGAAAAAATTATTAATGGAAATCACTTAAAGGTCTGATGATGTGGCATTGTAAAAAAAAATTACAGCTGTTTAATAGTACAACTAAATAGCAATTCCACACAAACAGTCATGAGAGTTCATAGGATTGGGACTTAAAACTGCTGTGGCCATAAAAGAAAAATCACACTAGTGAAACTAATCAGAAAAACCCTTTAGTTTTCGAGAAAGGATAAAGATTGGATTTGGGGGCAATGGAAAAAAGATCAGGTGGTAAGTTCAGGCTGACCCCATTCCAGAGTGATGGGCACATTAGGATAAGAAGGAAAGCGTGTGAAGCCTCAAGAGACCTGGGTGCACTATGCGTGATGGGTGCACACCTACAGGCCTCTTGAGGCAGTATTATGATCCTGGGTTGCTTCAGTTGGTCAGGTTTATGTGGCAAGAAAATGAAGTCAGCTGACTACCTGAATGTAATGACTGACCAGGTTCTCATATTTTTCCCTCTGATGCCACAGGCATATCCCTGGACTCCAATTATGGAAGAGTCCATCTGGAAGCGTGAGGAATTTTCACACATGAATTGGCCAACACATTGCATCTGTTATCAAACAAAATTTTAAAATGTATGACATTTCTACCTGTCATGTGGAAGACTGGGTTTCAACTCCTTGACAGCCCCAGCCATATCAGTTGTACAAGTCAATGAACTCTCAGTGCTGGCCCCAGGACTAGATAAAATAGAAGGGTTGTGGAAAAAAGGGCATCCGGTGTAGAAACTTGTGCCAAATCAAATATGTGCAGATTATGCAAGTTCAGCTTGGGCAATTTTACACAATGTGTATGCTTATTTTCAGTACACGAAAGTATACTATAATGCCCTTAAAATATACTAAACTATGTTTTTTTTATGTTTCTAATTTGCTGAAACTTATATTGCTTTTAGAATATAATGGTAATACAGTAAAAGTTTGACATCAGAAAAGATTTTTTCTATGTTTGCAAAATTATACTTAAAAATAGTGCACTATTTGATAAGCAAAACAAATAGTAAAACAAAACAATGACCTAAATTAGTGTATTTAAGCAGGTTTTAAATATTTTAGTGTATTAAGTACAATTTAAGTGATTTCATCTTAAGACAACTTGAAGCAAAAACGTGAAGCTTGAAGATAAGGAATATATTGTTCATACATACATATACATGATGCACCAAAACTAGTTAATGCATTTATTACCTTGAGGTTGGCCTACTGTCTGGACGTTCTTCTAGGTGCATAAACAAGCTTCAGTTAGTCCAGAATGCGGCTTTCAAAGCCCTTACTAGAACCAGAAGATATGAACACAAAACCCCTATCTTATTCACATTGCACTGGCTCCCAGTGAAATTTCACATTTTAAAATTGACAACAAAGCACTAAAAGTTCCACACCAGTTTCAGTTTTGCATTGATCGCTTGTAACTACAGTCGCTCAATAGTTTAAGACAAAAAAATCACCAACAACAAAAGTGGACTTCATATTAACTTAAACACCTTTCTCATTATACTGAACTTTCAACCTCATAGCACATAGTAGGACTGCAAATCAATCAGGAAATGCAATTATCAAGGACAAACTGCTAATTAAAATGAATATTTTATATATTTTATATATTTCCTCCTGTTTCTAAATGATTTTAATATAATTCTGTAAAATTGCTATATATAAAATAAATATATATAGAGAGAGATTTATATAGATAAAATAGTTTAGTAACATATAGAATAACAGCAAATATACTTTTAGAAAATGTGAGTATATACTCATAAATGTGCATGAGTATATAGTATAGACTGTATAGACTGTATAGATATGGATAGAAATGTTGTGTTTTTCACTTGGTTGGCTGCTGTGGAACTCCCTACACTGACTATGTCCATATTACCGGGGTTCTATTGGGATTCCCATCCTGCAAATACATTCTTTATCCTAAATGCAGTGATCCAGGGATGGGCTCCCCCATGAATCTGACCAGGATAAAGCAGTTAATTAAGATGAATTAATAAATAAATCCTGGTTTGGGTCATGCAACACTGCCCCCTAGTGCATACATTCAGATTACCTACAAGTATGATGGCAGAAACATATGAATGTTTGCACATCATACCCTGAGATGTTTACAGAGGAATAAACATTGCTGTATATTCACAAACACCCTGACCGTGTCCAGTCTGACCTAGTCTACAGATTTGACGTAGTCTGCAGAAACTATTGGGAAAGTGTGAGAGGGACACAGTATATCATGTCTTCCTAGGGTATTTTTCTTGGAAAGTCTGACCACATCAAAAAATATACACTACCGTTCAAAAGTTTGGGGTCACTTTCTAACTCCATGATGGTTCCTGATTTTTATTTCTTTCTACAT
>JAQMYJ010000014.1:8019772-8080722 GCA_030014305.1 Clarias laeviceps | reverse complement strand
TCTCAAACACCCGCACTCTCTCTCTCTCTCTATATATATATATATATATATATATATATATATATATATATATATAATTCACGCCAATAAAAAATAAAGCATTTTAACTTGAGTGCCCTTTTCACATAACTGCAAGTCTTGTTTAAGATTTTGCAAATAACTCAACTCAATGAAGTCTGTCGCAGATTATAAATATTTAACTGTGTCTAATGCAGCTACTTATTATTTTGCAATTATTGTGTACTTTCAAGCAAGAACACAAAAAGATACAGTTATACGTTTATTTTCACAAAGTGAAACCAGGTCTCGATTTTGGTGGGGCAGAAGTGTGTGACTGAGCTGGAATTGACTCACATTGCATATATCTATATGTATAAAGATGTGGGGTCAGGCCTGGTCGATAGGCAATCTCTCAGCTGTAGCGGAAGTGATGGAACTATTTGAGGCTGGAATGGCTCTGCTCTAGTGGAAGGAAAGGCTAATCTGGTGCAGATGGGAAAGACCCCAGCAGGTGTCTGCTGGTCATGCAACCTGTTCGGACATGAGCTCAGTGAGCGCGTCTGCATGGCAGATCACTCACTCCATCCTACTCCTCCAGAGAAGCTATTTTTGACTGAGAGAACTTTCCTGGCATTGCCATTTGCTTATCTTTTTTTTTTTTTTTAGTTCAGAATAGCTCCTGATCTTCTTAGGTTTGTTTGCAAAAGAAAATATTTGTTGCTTTTGCTATAACATATTTTTCTTGGTAAGGTAAGCATTTTGATAAGAAAAGGTCAATAGGTTAAAAATCAGCGCAGTCCCTGTGGACTCTCCCTAAGGACTCTCCTGCCTAATTAAGCTGTAATTAGCTGCCTGATCCTATCTTTCAAGCAGCTTATCTCAGGCTTTAACTAGGCTCTCCAGTGCATCAGAACAGATCATGATTAAGTGAGAGATGCTCTCATTGTTTTCTTTTCTAATTGAATTTAATTACTTGGACAGAAGTTGCCAATTTGTCTGTCAATTTGTTTTATTAAATTTTTATTCTTGCCTAAATGTTTTGACTGCTACAAGGTAACTAAAGAGCCAGTGATACAAATGTGGCTGTATAAACAGTATGTTCATTATTCATATTTTTAATATTTAGATATTTAGTTCCGTCTAAATTAAATAATTAAACATTCATTTCTTTTCTCTCAGTATTTTGGTGTCTTTCAGTAATTCAGTAATTGGAATTTAATGCCATGTGTGATTGACGTGAGTGATCAGCTTAAAAAAACGTAGAAAAACAAAAATTTTTATTTCACATTATGAAGCATTTCCCAGGTTGTCACACATATTCACTGCAATTCTTTTTTTCTAATTTGCTTAAATTACAGTTACAGTGAAATAGTAGCTTATTCCACATGAAGCAGCATGGTAAAGCCTGAGTATTGTTTAAATATTTAAAACCATACTACAGTGCAGTTTAAATTTGGGCTTCTTAGTCTCTGCTCTGTCTTGCTCTCAGGTTGCCTGAAACGCCTACAGCTAAAGAGCTACCTGTCACAGTGAGTGGGAAAAGTGCCTTTGAAAGAGGAATTAATGATGCTTGACTTACACCCATTATATCTCTTTAACAACATCAACACAGCCGCTACAACAACTCATGGTAAGCCTTTGAACAATGACAAAGATATTAGGTGCTGTTTTCAGGGGAAATAAAGATTGAGAGAAGACACTTGTCAAAGACAGTACTTTGTACATTTCTTTCTCGTTTATCAAATACATTTTATTCATTATCTATTTAGATAGCTTGCTGCTTATTAATCTGTCATGCAATTAATTCTTTGCTTTTTGATACTTTTTAAAGGAATCAGCTTTTTCAGACTTTTTCAGCAGCATTTATTTGTAAAAATGTATTCACTGATTTGTTCTTGTAAATGTTTTTATCCTTCACATTATATGGAAGTTTTGCTGGGGTCATGGACACTTGATTACGTACATCTACATCGTATAACATAATAACCATTTTATTGGATATGGCTACCATATAGTTGCACTTTATAGTTATTATAGTACCACTTTATACTATTGTGTGCACTATTTCTATTTCTCTTAACAATTACTCAAAATCTATTAATTCATATGTAAGACCACTGGGCAATTATTTGTACATAAACATGATTTACTTCTGTCACCTTTGATGGTGGCTCAGACAGTTGAGGCTCTGGGTTGCTGAGACCGCTGGGTCGCCCCATACAACTCAGACACTGCATGGACTGCTGGTCCCAAGCCCAGTTAGAAAATGAGAAGTTTTTGACAGGAAAGGCATCCTATGATCCTGTGCCGGATCAAATGATTCAATGCAGCGACCCCAAGGATAAAACTGACAAAGCCCAAGAAAAAAAACACATTTGATATGACTGGAAACATGATCAAGAAGAAACACAAAGTGCTCTTTACATGCTTTTGACCAGATGTTTAACATTGTTTAAAGGATTGATGGGTCAACTTTATAAATATACTAAATGAATAATAAAAAGGAATAACTAGGAGGAGCTATAAATCTTTTAAGAATCATTGTAAATCACTGAATATTATCTGTCGCCACGACAGATAATATTCAGTGATTTACAATGATTCATAAAAGATTTTAAAACAATTGTTATCAAGTTGCAGTTGGCAATAAATAATTTTTTTTTTTAATTACGCAGGCTTCTCATATTTAAACACAAGCACATGTTTACACTGTTGAAGCTAATCATTTAGGAAATGGAAAATCATAAAGTGAAAGGCATTAAGAAGTGCTTTGTACCTTAAAAATGAGACAAACAACATGTAAAACGTGTATTTCTGTGTGTGTGTGTGTGTAGTCTGTGTGAGTGTTTGTGTAGAATGTGTGTGTGTGTGTGTGTGTGTGTGTGTTTGTTAGAGCGAAAGAAAGAGAGAGAGAGAGAGAGAGAGAGAGAGAGAGATCATGTCATCTTTTAAATAACAAAAAAGTAAATTTTTCATAAATTCCAGAAATAAACCACTCTCGAACTTGATGCTATTAAATAAAAAAACTAATTCACATCAAATATCATCTTAATTATTTTTATAATAACTGAAAGAATGCTTGCCTTTCAATAAAAATGCTGTTCAAACCTGTCAATTAACACAGGTCTTTAGTTCTGATATATGTACTTAAATACTCTTATCGCATTCTAGTATCTGACCACAGGGGTCAAGTTAAAACAAAACAATGTGTGTTTTTACTCTTTCCAAATGGGGCAGTATATCACAGGGGAAACATTAGATGTGGTAATTCAGATGAAATCAGCAAGCCATATGGACTGCAAAAGAGTAACCTCTCTCTCTCTCTCTCTTTCTTTTTTTCTTCTCCCCCAGGACATTCAATCTCAGCTGACCTTCATGTGCCAAGGTCTTAG
Source organism: Clarias laeviceps (assembly GCA_030014305.1). NCBI lineage: Eukaryota > Metazoa > Chordata > Actinopteri > Siluriformes > Clariidae > Clarias > Clarias laeviceps. The sequence goes on along the minus strand of JAQMYJ010000014.1, from coordinate 8,077,330 downwards.
TTTGCTGACCTCGTCACTGTGCACCAGATTCCACCAAAGCTAGAGAACAATCAGGGTGGGCAATCAGGTCCTAAGTAACCTAACCTAAGTCCTGAGCCAAGGCTGTGCGGTTGTGAAGAGGAGATGGCTTTTTGACACAGGGTTCAGACATTAGTCACAGTCTCTGCTCTTATGGAACCAAACTGAAGTCAGTGGAGATTCAAGAAAAAAGGATGAGTCAAAAATTAGGATGAACTTACTTTAATGTCGTCTTTCATATGATGATATGAGACATTGCTATGTACAGTGTAGTGAGTGTTTTAAAGTATATAGTTTATGCACTTTTCATTCATTACTTTTTATTTGCTTGCTTGTGCATCTGAGAGCAATATGGCTTGAACACAAATATTCGTTAGAAGAAGTGACTTTAACTTCTGTATAACTTACCACCTGCTGTCGTGAATTCCCCTAGCCGCATCTCAGAGCTCTCACCAAGTGAGAGTAAAATATTGGTGAGACATTATCAAGGTCACAGATCTTTTCCTTTGGGCCACGTGTGGGGCCACTGATAGAGTCCTAGTGTTCCCCTGTTCTGCAGGGCACAAGTAGATCTTATCAGCCCATAAAGCGCTGCTCATTCCCAACCATTAGATTACTCACCTGCTCACCTACTGGCGACTAGGGAAGTCTCTGATTTCCCTTGGCATTCTAGAAGTTGCTGTCCTAAGGTAGAGAGTTAGAACTTTTTTAGATTTTTAGTTGATCTTCAAATTAAAATTAAGTGTTACGGAAATATCATATATGGTACTATATATGGCACATTCTGGTATAATTTCCCCCTCCTGTCTTATCACTGCAGTTAATATAATCAATAAAATATCTAATAAACTAATTAAATACCATACTGGTGAATAATTCTGTATAATGATAATCCTGTCATAGAGCAGGGATCACTCAAACGTTCAGCATAAAGAGACTATTTTTTAATTGTAAAATAAAAAAAATATTTTTAATGAGCATATTCCACATATACTGTAATTTACACATATAAACACCAAGTGTATGATGAGGCAGAAAACACATCTGATTTCTGCCAGCTAGCCAGTGAATTCTATCAATAAATATCAACTTCTAGAAAATCTAGAAGTGATATCTACTGAAGTGAAAATTATCAAGTGAAAATTCAAATTCCTAAAGAAAATATATTAATTTATCAAGTGCTTTTAAGCAAATATTTGAGATTTGATTTGACTGATCTTGTATTAACTGTAACACTTTCTGATTGCTCCATCTGTGCCATCATAAAACAAATCTTAGATTAATTTTATACACAACACTTATTTTATGTTTGTGTCACCATCATGAAAATTCGGGGCTTAGTCTTTTTTTTCTCATGTCTCTCTTTACATTATAAAAAGTTTTAGCATTAAGTAAATTCTCACTCTGGTCATTCTTAAACATAATAATTTGTGTAACAAAAATGGTTCATTTAAATGAGTATCTGACTTTACAGTATGTTTAGTCTGTAGTCTTATCTAAGGAGCACACATTATTTTCCTAATTGGTGCCTTGAGGCATAAAGCATTTTGGCACTTACTGTAATTTCTGCAGAATCCTGAAATATTAATAGTCTACAAGATTGTATTGAGCTGCCAGTAAATTCACTCATTTTACCTCTTTCCTGTTACACACTATTCTCGCTCCAACCATTTAGATTTGCTGAATGAGCAATGGCTTCTTTTTAAATGTAATTTATGTTGAATCTAATCAGACTTTTCATTGTAGCATCAGCAAACTAGTTCCCACTGCCTCTCCAACAAAAATATACGTATCAATCAGGAAGATGTCAGCCACTCTGTTTCTTTACCTCCCTCCTACAGAGCAGCCGCTCTGACTCTCAGCTTAGATCTAGTCAAAACACTTATCCGGACCCCACTTATATGGACTAAAGTGTGAGTGTAGTGTCAACTATTGACCACAGCCTGAATGGCAGTAAGTGTATGTTGGGAGCGTGCAAGTGAGGGGGCTAAAGAGGTCTCTAACCTCTTGCCAGCTGCTTGACTCTTCAATGGCTTCTGAGTTCACCACACCCTGGGGTGGTAATAATGCAACACCAGCTTATCCTAATCAATATGCTCATTTCACTTGTGGGGACTTTTCAATTCTCCAGAGTCCTGTAGTTTGTTTGCCTGTTCAATTGTAACACTGTTTGATTATGTTTCATCCACTGAGGCTATGGTAGTTACACTTGAGACTGGCAGTTATCCTTATGTACTTAACTTTTAGAATTAAAAATGTACATTGTAAATAGATTGTCAGCTAACTGCATTGTTTATTGATTGAGACTCCTGAGTGTGCATTTGTTTGCTTGTCCTTGGTTGGAGTTTTTCTTTTGTTTTCAGATATCCAATATCTGTGCATTGGATTTTGTGCTGTGCATATGTGCATTGGCTTGTTTGCTTGCTTATTTATCTGTATGCATTGTGCTCATTAGAGCATATGTTACATTTATGTTTATAGAGAGGTTGATCAGATGTGCATAAAAAGGCTTTGCCAAGTGGAAAATGGTCAATGGTCAATAAAGTGCTCTTCAAAACAAAAGCATGCCAAATGCAAGCATAAGAAGTGCCTCACTAAGCTGTGTGGGACACATCTGACATCAGTGTGTTCCCAACCCTTCTGTATCCCTTCAGCTCCTCTCCCGCTTAAAAAAAAAAAAAACAACAACAACAATTCAAATGAGTGGAAAATAAATGTCATCAATGGCTACATGCTCTTGACTATTCAGGCATTTCCAGATGGGACTCAGACAATATAAGAGAGACAGTCTGTTAAAGTCACATGTTTCTAAATGATAGAAATAAATAACAGAAAGATAGAGTGAATACTTGCAGTTCCAGATAGACAATAGTAAGCCAATTACCGCTAACAAATGAGATGTAACATAGAAAGGCGTACTGACTGCACTAAAACGCTACTTATCCAGGAAATGGACTGACTTCTTTAGAAAACTGTTTCAAGGACATGCAGGCTTCCATTAGTGGAGAAGAATGGATAAACCAAGGATGTTAATAGTCTGAAAAGAATTGGTTGCATATATAGACAAATATAAGTGATATCTTTTGAGAAGGGAAAATATATTTTAACCATTTAAAAAGCATGGGTTGACTGTCCGTTATAATAAAGAAGGTTATGGCAAGTAAAGTATGCCTTGGTATGAAGTGCATTAGTCTTTGCCCTGTTATGCAGTGTATTGTGCAAAGAGTTAATTAAAAAATGTCTCAAGCATTTATTCATTAATTACTTAAATTATTTAGCTGGCATAGCCAATGCAATCAAAATATTATTTTAGATTTCTCACAGATGATTGCTTTATTTTACCAGATAGACCTTATTACTCAGTTACCCCAGTGTCCCACTAATTGTAACAAATGTAATGATTACACTGATTACACTGAGATATCATCACTTAAATCTTTGGTCTTTTTATGACAAGCTGAATAAGCTGATGATTTACATAGAACAATAATATATGTAGTAACAGAGATTACTAAATATTCAAATTTGAAAATGAAAAGCATGAACACAGCCATGTGTGTGTGTGTGTGTGTGTGTGTGTGTGTGTGTGTGTGTGTGTGTGTGTGTGTGTATTATATATATGTTTTATGTTTTTCCCATGCGCAGACTATCAAAATGCATTTTGCAACAGATGGAGCAAGAAAAGGTGGTGAGAAAAAAGAGGGAAGACAGAGAGGGTGTGGGGGGGGGGCGGGGGGGGATAGGGCAGGGGCAACCTGAGGTCCCCATGTCCCAGTCCCAGAAAAGGAAATCTGGGGGAAACATGTGTAATTTTCACCACAGGGTTCTGGGTAATTGAGTCATTTTAAATACAGATACGTAGATGAATAAAAGGGAAGAGCAAAGGTAATAAGATGGGAGAATACACTTAAAAGATCAAATTGAGGATTTCTTCTAAGATCTGCAACTGTTTTATTTCTTTTCATCTCAGAGCTTTTATATGTTATCATTTCAGCCAGATACCTATCTTAAGTAATTTTGTTTTCATTTAGCTCTCTATGTAATGCTTTCCTTTTGTCAAAATGACGAATATTCATCTTTTTTCGGCCTTCTCAATTTTTGGGCTATAAGCAACCGAATGCTTCTGTCCTTGGTCTGCCAATAACATTTATTCTAACATACTAACAACAATATATAAAATGATGGAGTATTGAAAAGAGTGTTCTCTTTGGAACATTAGGTCTGTTATATATTTTGTAAACCTAATTTTGTAACATGTATTGATGAAATTGTTCAATGAGGTATTTTTTTAGCTCCTTTGATTGCTTTAGGGGACGCGTATAATTAACTTCAGTCAGGTCAATTGCACTCTATTAGCAAATGATCATTTCTAAAGTATATTACATAATATGATATACCTACACTATCTAGAACACTACTCACACATACACACACACGCATACACACACACTCACACACAAATGCAAATGCAAACAAATACAGTAGCCAAAAAGAATACATCTCTTATCTGCACTGTGTTTCCCTTTAGTGCCATCTGCACCTCTAGGCCAGGTGTCTGACCAGAGCAGGTTTAAGGTCAGTCGTGTCAGGGACATCACACCATGGGGTAGTTGAGGAGCTGCAGTAAGGGCAAAATTGGGGTTGGGTTTATAACCACAGGTGCTGTTCAGGCATTTCTAATGAGTGCTACCAAGCCAGTATAATGAAAGGGATATTGTATTGATTTAAAACATTAAACATACAGGAGCCGTAGTGATTGCATGTTGTCCTATTTGTATTAATATACAGTGGTGGCCAAATGTATTAAAACAACATATAAAAAGTATTATAGTTCTCCCTGTGCACAAAACAAGCATTATCACTAATGAGTTCTCACCTGTCTAAAACTAAACTGAGTAAAACTAAAGAATTCTCAAGTGAATTGTAAACTTCTGTGGCACATTTCTGTAAACAATCTTCAGATAGCAATCAATCAGGCATGGATTGAGCGACTGACACCAGAGTACTGCAGACGTCTTTTTGACTCTATGCCCAGCCGGATCCAAGAAGTTATGAAGAATAAAATATGAATTGCTGATTGCTGTATAACACTTTCATCGCATAAAATAACAAATTATTTGTATTATCTTGATTGTCATTATAAAAAAAAATGACAATGTAATTAAAACATTGAATTTTCTCAACCCTTGTGCCCACCACTGTACATGCCCTGGGACTCTATAGAAGGACATAGAATCATGTCCACACTTTTGAGATTGAACTAACTTGTTTACCATGGCCATAAAAGTGCAGCTGTTTAGTGTGGTCATCTAGGCAAAGAAATAGCACAGATACACATGATCATGTGTTTTTATTGTTGTTTTCGGTTGTTTCTATGACCAAATAATAATACCAATATGCTTATTTATTTTAAGAGTTTAACATTTTTTGACATCATTCCCTACACATTATTAAAGTGGTGATAACTTTCATTCTATCTGCCGTATCTGTAAACCCAAATACCCAGTTTGAAGTGTGAAGCCTCCTGGTTAATACACACCGGTGAGGCTTCCAAATAAGCACATATTTTTTTAATCGACATTGACCTATGCTGTGTTGCCGGCGTGTACTGTATCTGTCCCACTTGAGTTTTAACGGTTTTAATAACTGCTGCTGTAATCATGAAGAGTGTCCTTTGCTCATCTCATGACATCTAAGGATGTTCAGTATGCTCATACTACACACACACACACACACATAACTAAACATAACTAAAATTTAATTGAACATAAGACCCTTGCCACATATTACATAAGTAATATTATTACATTTCTTTACAATATCAGGTTTTACTATACTATCACATAAGTAATTTTTTTCCAGAATACCCAAAAAGGGTCTTTTAGTCTCATAAAACAAAAGAAGAAAAGAAAGAACAGTGTTTACATAATTTTGTTTATACTCTAGCAGGTTTTTTTGCTGTGCTGGAGTCTGTTTAGATCGAACACGAAGACTGCTTTAAATGGCAGTCATTTGGCATATGGAAAATTGCAACTCAGTCATGCAGTGAAGAAGGTAGATAGGGAAGGAAGGTAATTTTTAAGAGTGCTAAGAGATGTAAGGCAGAGCATTTGCCAGCTCCTTCTCCAACACTCCTCCTTAGGCTGAAGAATAGAAAGAAAAAAGGACCACTGGGTCTTAAACAGCCATTTGGCTTTCAGAGAGACAGACAGAGAAACAGAGACATTTTTAAGTCACCATTGAGTGAAATACTATTATGCACTGCAATGCTATTGTGCACTATGATGACACAGTCCTGGGATCTTCTACTATGTTATATCTTTTCATATCTTTTCACATATTAAGATTCCTAAAAAGCTTATCATGGAAAGATACATACTGTGGTGCTGATTTAATGTGGGAGAAAGCAGAACCAAGTATCCAGTGGATTAACTTCACATGAGACTCAGTGTGAGGAGGCTAGTGTAGGATTTAAAATGAAGGAAGTTTCAAAAGAGAGATTAAAGAAAGCATTCAAATCTTGCTTTTCAGTTTGTTTCACCTCTTAGCTGCTGTAGAAATTCCTAAACAGCAGGATGGGTCTGATATTGAAAGCTATTACAGGATAAGTCCCAACAAAGTTTACTTCAGCATTTAAAACTTCTTTGCAAACCTGTTTTTTTTTTTTAGTTACTTTACAAAAAAAAAAGCAAGCACTGGGCACTGGTGGCTCAGTGGTAGGTGTTTCGCCTGCCATGTGAAAGGCCCAGGTTCAATTCCTAGCCACTGGATGCAGTTTTCCATGTGTCTGTTGCCTCCAGCTTGTTTATTTGGAGAAAAACATTTTTTATTTATATCCAGAATTTTGATTTCTGTAAAGCTGGTTTGTGATTCTGTCGACTTTTCAATCAATTTATTTGAATTTGAATTGAAACTAAATTGCAACAGTTTGCAAAAGAGCCTTAAATGAGTGTGATGATCAAGTGTTCACATAGCTTTGGCTGTATACTGTAACATAAAAAAGGGCATCATGTATTTTGCTCTTTGTGTGCACCTCAATCTTAAAGTGATGTCAGGTGTGTTTTTGTGTGACTTCAGGGCTTTTATTTTTACGTGTTCTGTTTATTTTTCTGTTCCCATTGATTTCTCTGTTTCCAATGCATTCCATTTTTAACTCAGCAGTGCAGCCAGTGGTCAATCTGCGGGACTCTTTATATTGCACTTGACCTGCCTCAATCTCATCAAAAAAAAAAAAAAACTTATGTTACACTATTACTCGCCCTAACTGCATAGCTCTTGCCTTCACATAGAGCAGTTGGAAGTATGAGGACGTCATGATACACTATCAGCCCAGCTTGCTATCCAATCTGTTTGCAATCATTGGCTCAAGTGTCCACACTTCTGCCTAGATATATTGTGCATGCAGGTGAACCAGAAGCTGCACTGGGATCCCCAGCTGAGAATCTGTTATAGAAAATATTGACAAAGCCTTCTCATTCCATTTTCATTGAATCAGTCCTGAGTCAATACACACTGAATTTAGCACTTTGGCACCCTGGCTACTAAAATTGTTTTTGTATTAAGTTTTTTAAAGGAGTTGAAAGTTTGATTAACTTGTGATCTAATCTCTCTCTCTCTCTCTCTCTCTCAGTTTCCATTTCAACTTCTGCCTCCTTCTTCACAGTAGGTAACCAGCTTGAAGTGATGGAATATCAAAAGTAAGTGAAGCATGCTCAATTTACCCAATATACTGCCAAACTGTAAGTAGATATTGATTGAGACATCTCATGGATTTCCTCGCCCTTCACATACAGTATACAGCATATTAGCTCTTCATTCTATCTAAACATGAATGGTCACCCTCAGTGAAATATTATTCACTATTCAACGATAAAATTATGTCTTCTCAGCTGCATTGCTGTGCTGTTTAATGAAACTATAAAAATAAAATGTATATATTAATTAAATTGTAATTATTCAGATGTTAGATTTTTTTTAACTAATCATCTTGCTACTAATCCTGGAGCACATTCTAGAGTGTTGTTATCTTTTGCAATGGCAGTCATTTCTAAGTGAATTACACATTAAGTACAAAAATATTAAAGCCATAAAGTCTTCTTTATTAAAAATCAAGACATGGAATAAAATGGAAAATTTTTAATACAAAGCATCACCAATAACTTCCAAGCAAGCCTTCCATTTCTATTTATTTTCAATAAAAATATAACTTATCATAAATGACAAGTGCAGGTTTGTATTTTCTTATTACATATATACTTTCTAAAGGCTTTTATTATGTAAATCTTTCCCTATATGCAGATTTTCCCCACTTCACCTCTTGTAAAGGAAGTCATTTCAGGTTTAAATAATGAGACAGAAGCACCTGGGTGGCCATCTTCCTCTTTCTGTTTTTTCAGACTTTCTATTTTCTGCCATTCCCAGCTCTGTTCATGTAGATACGGCTTTTAAAAGTTCCAATGGGTCTCTACGTAAAATGCCTAATGAAGGGGATAATGCATTTAAAGTAATGTGACATTAATTGTTTGAGGTTCATAATAACAGCCCTCAATCATCTGGAAGATTGCCTCGGGTTTTTAATGAGCGCCGTTTTCAAGGCAATGGACTCGAATGAGGGAATGACAGAGTCAAATTAGCTGGTCTGCCATTCATGCTCACTCTATTGCCTGCTATTTAAAAGTCATTGACCATTTAGGAATGGACCATTGGTCTCAGTGAGCAAGCAAGATGCGCCAGTGCTTATGTTTGTGTTGCGGGGTGGAGGATGGATGGTTGGGTGGCAGCTCCACCTATGATAATGCTTTAAAAAAGTAGTAGAACTGTCAAGTCCCTATGTGGAGGAGAATGGGACAAATAGGGTGATTTTGAGTGGGCCCCATCCCTGCATTAACATAAGAAACAAGCCAATATGGATGGAAGTCAGCCGGTCTGGGCGCTGTCAAAGAAGGCTTTTGGCCGAGAGTGATTAATGTCTTTACGATACCACACACAGCCGGCGCCATGGCCCTCCTGCTTGCATCATCCTGAGCTCTCTCTGGAGCACACTTACCAGATCTGGAGGTGCCCAGCAACCTGCAGAATCAGCATAATGAGCAGTTTAATGTGAAGTTTAATATGTAAGAATGCAATGAAGTATCAATATGCATTACACATGACAGTTATTCACATCTTAATTTGTTCTGGAATAAAAGCTAGTCATGAGCCAAATAACTTCTTGGATGGCCGTGATTGATCAAGTCAAAGTAAAAAAAAGATTACATCTTAGTTGTCTAATGTTTCTGGCTGAAATAACTTTTTCAGAGTTGTGTCTCTTTCTCAAAGACCTGACTTTTTGAAATTTTGAAATTCTTTCACCGATCTGTTTCCAGTTCTTTTTTGGCTCCTTAACCCTGGTTCATTGAGAGTCTCTTATTATGTCTTCTTGGCATGGCCTACTCCATGAATTGAATAGTTAGTGTCTTTATTTTTCACATTCTCTGACTGCAGACCTCATAATAGGTTCATTAATGCAGAAGTTGCATTTGGTTGACAATGGGTTAATGGCCCAAGGGTAGTCTATTGGCATCGGGAAAGGCCCAACAGGAGGAGGAGACGTTTTTTTGCGGCCCTTTCAGTGTAGGTTCTCCAGGGGTCAACCGAGTGTCACCCAAAAGTGAACAAACATGTAATTGATGTTCGGACATATCAGGCTGCCTCTTTTGAGCTGTGGCTGAAAAAGGGGCTGCTGTCTGGGCTTTGACTGTCCTTTGCAGAATAATGGAAACTGATTTGTGAAAGCGTGGGATGAAAAGAGGTGCAATCTGCCAAGCTGCAAAAAAAGGGGGGATACGCTTGAATTTTTCTCCTCTGTCTCTTGCTGAAATGATTGTGTTTTGCCTGGTGGTTAATTGCTACCCCCCACACGCAGGTCGTGAAGAGGGGAGTCATACACTGCTGGTGTTCCTTTCTCTTCTGTACTGGGAACAGTGTCTGGTTTTGTCTCTGATTTTCATGGACATTAGAAGAAAATGTAGAGAGGAGTTGCAACCCTTTTATAAGGCCATGTCGGGCTGGGTGATCTTGTGCCTTTATTATATTCACCTCTGCATAACAACGGACAGCAATTTGTTCACTGTGGATCACATCTAATATGAATGTTTAGGAAAAACCAGTATTCCTATGAAATACATATGAAAGAAAAACGTTCTACTCTTGATTTTTTTTAATGGTAAACAACCAACAATTTTATTTAATTGTTGCCAAATGTTTTTAGCCTTTACCATAATCCTTGACGCTACTCAAAGGCCATCAATTAACAACCCTTGAAACATTCTAGTAATATCTTAAAACAAAATTAATTTGTGAAGGGTTATTAATGGCATTAGAGTTCAAAATCAGTGTTCAAATGAGTTGTTTTGAAAAGAAAAAGTCATGTGTCCTGTGGTCGGCTTGAGCTGAACCCATGTGCCACCCCACTTTACCCTGTGGTCAGAGCAGCGATGATGTCAGTCGGCAAGCCCTTACCAGTAATTACACATCAGATGACAACAACTTGAAATTGATGTTCAATGCGGGAGAGCTAAGTGGGCATTTTAAAAGTTAGAGACAGGAAGCCAGAGAGAGAGGGAGGGCCCACAGTATGAGAAGGGTAGCATGGGAATTGCTGGGGCAGCTGCACTGTATGCACACTACACTAATAGTCGTGAAGAACCCATAGCTAAAAGCGCATTTGGCATCAATAGCAAATGAGTATTTATTCGGTAATGACCCAGAAGGTGTCTCTTAATTGAATAGTGAGAGTGGTGCCAAGCAGTAATAAAAGCAGATAGATTAGGGCAGGAAATATCTTCTTAAGTGGAACTGTAAATACATAAGAACATGCATTTATTTCTCTGACCTTGAGCAAGATAACCACAGATTAAAAATTTAGCTGCTGGTGGGATAAATGGGGATTTTGCTTTTAGTTCTTGACTTTTTTCTATTGCACACAGTGGACCACTCTAGGCTGCCTTGAATATTGAATTGTATCTCTTAAGTGCATTAGGCATTAAATTGACTGAAAAACTTTGAACAAGGGTCTTTGAATAAGCGCTGTTTTATGAAATGAAAGCTCTTTTGTTTTGAGAGCACATTTACTGCATTTTTCTTGTCTTGTAAATGTCACAATCACATGAATACTAAAAGCGATCATTGGCTACCCATGTTAGATAAATGATAGGTAAATTATGTAAATGTAAGGGTCATGTATGCTAGCTTTTACTTTTCCTATCCAAGGTTCTTCTTATGCATTTCTGTTAATGCTGCTAAGAAGATTTGCAAACAGCACCTGCATTCTGTGGACCCAAGACTTTGCTGACTTTGCTGTAAATCAGCAAATAGCCTTATGGGACAATCTGTTATCTATTTATCAAAGAAAAAACTCTTTTCATCAAAATCATTGCATTTATAATATATTTCTCTCTGTCAATTTTTTCCTCCCTGAATTGTGAGTCATTTTGCAGATCACATTGCAAGTTGTTTAAATTTGTTTGTATGTCTTTGAGCCAATATTTTTTTTTTCAGTTGTGACCAAGATTCCCCTTTCTCTGGTTCAGTGGCCACAAGTTGAATTTTAAAATGTGTTGGCACCCTTTCAAGGGTGTACAATGAAACTCTACAATATAGACAATGGATAGATGGATGGATGGATGGATGGATACTCTTACTACAGTAGCAGTACCTTTACACAAGTCAGTATATTTTCTATATATTACACAATATCTTTTTTCACCACTGGTTGTAGCTAACAGTTTTTCCTATATCATATTTGTATAGGAAAAACATCTTTAGCCAGTATTTAGGCCTCATCCCAGGGGTTAATAGGGTAAACATTTGCTAAAATCTTACTTTTGTAAGTCACTCTGGCTTAGAGTGTTTGCCAAATGCCTAAATGTAAAAAAATATTCTTCAATACAGTCTAGAAAATGTATTGGCCACAAGGGAGGAGCAATTTTCTGGCTCATGTCCCATTTAAATGACCGCAATTAACTAATTTAAATGTTAACTACTACTGTATATGCAAACCAAGTGACAAACACCAGTGATAAGAAACATATAGAATACACTGGATAATAAATAACTTCCTCCTGTGTAATTATGTCATGTATGGCAGAAGTATTTATCTTTATAGACATCAACAACTAGGTGTTTCTCCACTATAAAGGGTCCCAGCTAGAACCATTTTAGCAGGCTACCCTACAGTATATAATATATAAATAACCCCTTGAAGAACCTTTAAAGAAACCAATGTTTATGAGAGTATAGATTAGTGCTCAGGACAGAGAAACTATTGTCACCCATCAAGCAATAATTCAGATTTAATAATAATTCTGAAGCAACATGTTGCTTTATTTCTCTCTGTGCCCTGATGTCTGTGTTATTTTCTAGCTTTACCTTTTATTCATCGTGCAAAGACTGTGTACATAATGTACACCCTTTAAGGTAAAAGCATACCTAATTAATTGTTCACACTCTCTGGGAAGCTATTCATCATTGTTAATGCCTGATATCGGTGCTTGATCCTGAGTCAGTTCTACTGATGTAGCTTATCATGCTCCCTGATTATCTACTTCTACTTCTACTTTCATTATCTGGACCTTCTGCACCTGTGATTCATGTTCTACTGCTATGGATAATCCCACTCCAATGATCCACTGCTGCAATCACAAAGCCTGCTCTCAGCAAAGGACTACTACTTACAGTATATACATAGTGAACATCTTGTTTGACTTTGCTTTTCATATAATGAAATAGAATTACAGAGTGTATATAGATAAATTAAGTTCCTATTTGTGTCCTTTCACAGTTTCTAATTCTGTGTTAAACCTGAATTGCATGCTTGGGGTCTTTTTTTTTTCTTTCAATTTTTAAATATTGTGTGTGTTCTGGAATTTGTGGTCCATATTTTGTTGAACTCTTCTTGTTGTTGCTTTTCTAAACTTTGTAGTGGTATATGTATAATAATGTACAATACATGATTTCTTCCTTTAAAGGTACATGTTTAATAGTATTAATAAATACATTAGTATTAAGATCTATACAAGCAGATCTGAATATGGTGATTTTTTTTTTATTGTGTGGAACTGAAGATGACTGTGTTATGTACAGTATGAGCAGCAAAATGTTACATTCATGGACAAATTATGGTGACAGATAGAGAATCAGTACACTCACAATTTAAAAAAATTATCTTTTTTTCTGCTAAGTACTGTCTATCATTGTCCATTTTAATATGTCATGGTGATTTGCTAAATCCATCCAATGTAGGTATTGAAGTGTCCACCCACTGAGCAAGTCTGTCTCTGTCTCCCATGGACTCTGTCAGCAGCTGTTTCCAAATCCAACTCTTTCAATCCCATTCTGCTTCCAGAATAAATAAATGTATTGATTAATATACAGCTAAATCTCATCATTTCAAAACTGTATGCTATGTTTAAAGCAATGTAAATGTATGAGTTCTGTGCTTTGGTGCCTGCTGGATGTAATGTGAAGACTAATAACGTTTGCACTGTCTGGTCTTCAAGTTCAGCTTAGAAAGAGTAAAATTTTAAAGCTAAAGTAGGAGAGGGATTTATTTTTCATTTTCTGCACCATGGCTGAGCCTATTCAACACCGTGAAACATTTCTCTATAATACAGAAAAACGGAAAAAGGACCGGTATTGAATGTGGATAATTAACTCCCACTTATGAGTACATCAACTAGTCAGAAGTAATTAAACTCCTTAGTTGATGAAGGAAACTCAAGTTTATTTTCCCCCAGTATTGTCCATAGGTATTTAAAAAATATGGTAGGTTTAAAAGCAGGAATAAAGGATGTGCAAATGTATGTGAATAAACTTGTAATACTCTGCGCAGTTTTATCAAGAACCTTGGCAACTTCAACAGTTCCATCAAGGTTCATTTGGAAGATTTGTTATTGGTATCATTGAAATAATGTTTTAAGAAAATAAACTAGCTGTTAAGAATAAAATTGTGAAAAAGAATTTGTAATTTATATGCGCAAGGGCTCGGAATAGATCAGTCCCTCTTTGTGGAGATTAGTCTATCGCTTAATGTCAAAATTCATATCATGAATCATAATGCATTTGCAATTTATTACCAAGGGCATACTTCTGTTTTTCAACTCTTCTTGTGCTTTATTTTATTTTATTGTACTTTATTCGTGAATTACAGTTATTAAAGCAGTAAGTACATTGCAATCAAATTATCTGGTTGTTTCGAATGTATTGGTTTTGACAAAACCAGAACTGTCTAAGAGATTTACAACAAAAAAATAGAAGGGGTATTAATTTAGCATTCTTACATTTGAATACACAAATTTTCGTTTGCATAATATTGTTGCAACAAAAAGGCAATTCACTTAAGCGTATAAATGCCCGTATAAATGAGAGTAATTAAAACACTCAAGCTAAACGCAGACGCTCCTGTACGATTTGTGCACGTGCTGCATCACGGTCCGTTCGTGAATAAACGCTCGATGCTTTTGCTTTATTGTTAGAAAAAAATAATAAACCTCGAGCGATGAATATGCATTACTAGTCGCGGGATGATGCGGGTCGGCGGTGTTAGTCCAGCATTTGGGTGCGTTCCCAAGAGCGCGCGTGTGGAGTCCCCGAGCTTTCTGTTCGAGTCTCCTCTTTCTGTTTTCTTCTCTCTCCCCGCCTCAGCTGGTCTAAGTGGGCCAGACCTGAAGAAACCTCTGTTTTGTTTTGCTGTGTCTCCTCTCTCTTTCAAATAATCAGCTGTGTGCCAAAAGTGTCCCCCCTTGTTTTTACGCGTGCCAGTCACCTGCCGTCCGCTCCGGTCCTTTCCCCGCTTTTTCTGAAGCTCGTCTTAAAAAAAAAAAAAAAAAGCTCGCCTTTCTCTCTCTAATTCTTTTGACTTTGCGCGGTCTGGATCCCAAGTGAGATTCAGATTGGGTACGTATTGAACCCCCCATTGTCTTTCAAGAGCTGCACTACGCTAATTAAATTTTATATCCAACCATATAAAAACCCACCTTTTCTCCACGTTCCCAATTCAGCTTGCGGGCAGACTCGTCTATTTTTCTTGGTCTGAAAAAATCCAGTGTTCATTGAGTAAGATCAGTTGAAAAACATTTGCAAATCTCTATTATTCCGGGATTGTTGTCCCCTTTCTTTTGTGATAAAAGCAGGACGAAACAGCTTGCCGCTTTGTGCACACTGAAGCGCTCTGGGAAGCAGGATAAGGCCATGAATGCTAAGTGCATTACGCACAAGGAGAACGTCTCTTTATCCCGCTATTATTAGGCTTACATTTATATCCACAATATCATTTGCATCTAATATTCAAATTAAATATTAATTCAAGTCTTTTTAGTGACATGTAGTACTTCAGGGCAAGCCGTTCTCCGTTAGCATTAGGCTACTTCTTAAGCAACTTTTTTCATCAGCTATGTTTAAGACTGAAACACATTTGTCATTTAATAGAATGTTAGCGCGTCACTAGGTACCTGAAACTTAACTATTATTAGTGTTTTATTTTCTCTAAAAAGATGTTATCCAATCTAATAAATCCAAACTAACCTTACATATCTGTGCATTATAGTATAATCAATTTATGAGCGTGCTCAGCCCCGTGACCAAGCTTTTTGAATTAATAGAATAAAAGGAGGTAAGAGTCCGTTGTGTTGTGTAAACGCCATAAACCTCACAGGTTTATTTTTTCTATAATAAATTTAGGCATGTGAACAACTTGGGTAATCCCAAAACTTGTTTGTTTGTTTATGTGCGCCTTTACGCATTTGTGGTGCCGACTGTTAATAAACGTTTATAACTTTGTTTATAAACGCTTGACATGCACACAAAAGTACATTTTTGATGTAAGGTCCATTACCTCATTATTTTAAGCTGTATTTCGAATTGATGTAGATTTATCAAGTAACCAAATATATTTGTTTATACTTCATATCAGTTTTTTTTTCAAGTATAAACTTGCAAATATTTACACCTTGAATGAAACAAATAACAGTGTAATAAATATTTAATTACAGTAAATATACATCAATCTAAGTGTGTGCAAATCCTATTCACCAAAGAGGGGTAAATACCTAATAAGGGGAGAAACAGGGAGGGGGGTTAAGGTCCCTCAAAAAGCAGCTGTTGAGTCCTAATCTGTTTTCATGCCCTGTCACTCACCTACTGTCTCCCTCTCTCCTTCTATCTCTCTCTCTCTCTCTCTCACTTTTCTTCTCGATCTCTCTCTCTCTCTCTCTCTCCTTTTCTGTGTTTTGTTCCTTTCTTTCTCCATCTTTCTTTCGTCCTCTCTCTTCACCTCTCTTCATCTCTTTCACTGTTTTCATCTATCTCCCTCTTTCTCCATATCTCTCTTTCTGCTTCTCCCTGTCTCTCTTTCTCTCTGTCCACCTTTCCGTTTCTGTCTCTCTTTCTGTCTCCGTCTCTCTCTCGCCCTAAGGTCCGCGTCAGCACTGCGCTCTTCTCTCCACTCTTGGGCTCATGTCCCGTTTCACCCTCTCCTCTATCCCAGACTCCAACCTTGACCAGACTTTTATTCGGACTTTACGCTTGTAGTCCTACTAAAGGAAAAAAAACACAAGTGCATGGGATGTCAAATCGCCCTCAAAGAACACCGTGAAAGATTGATTTTTGCGGCCGACATTACATCGGAGACAGTTGAATGGGAAAGCCTGCAAGCCAGGGGACGGAATAAAGATGTCCTCCCTGTTGGAAAAGGGGGGAAACTGCCCATTTAAGCTCAGTCCATCAACCTTGAAAAAGAGAAGGGAGAAAGACGTGGAGCTATTCAAAGAAAAGCCCATATTCCCCTCTAACAATACCTAAAGACTTTAAATTAATATCCATGAATATTAAATCACTTTGGCCTGAAAAAGAACGAAATAAAAGACTTGACCCAAGCGGCTTTACACATTATTGAGCTTACGAACGTCATTAAAATCTATTCAACTGGAATATATGCTTTTCATTTCGATATGTTGATATCACATTCGGTTGTGTTACCAATACGTTCTTTTTTACTATATGCTAAAAACTGTATATTACTGTTTAATATTTTGTTTTTATTAGATGAAGAAAAATGTATAATTTGCATTGTTTACAAGTAAATATATAAAAAATATAAAAGCTCGAGACACTGTTATATTTAGTTTTTATTAATTGGTACAATTTTGTTTCATTCTTTGCTTTTGTTTGTTTGTTTGTTTGTTTGTTTTTCTTAATATTAGAAATTATAGTACATATAGTATCGCGGTGAGATAAATAAGCTCGGGTATCAGCTTGCTTAACTTCTGCAATTTTGAATGCTTCTGCCAAAATTTAAGTGGCATCATTTTTCTGTTAATCCATCTATCGTTCCAGCTTGTTTTCACGCAGAGACTCCGTGTTGTGTCTCAGGTTAGCGCTTTCCCTGCCAGGAGCGCCAGTGTGTGCCATTTTCACAAGTGTCACAGAGAGGCTGCTTATTTTGGTAAAATGTGCTTGTTGAATGTTGAGCGCGCGCGCACACACACACACACACACACACACTGCCCCCACCTGATGGCCACTCAATAAATAGAGTGCGTTTTCCCCCTGCGCAAGAACAAGTCTACAAACACAGAGCACACAAGGGTGGGTCATTAATAACTAATTACCGCAGGTCAGACCCTCACGCATATATAAAGCCCACCGGGAGCCTGCAGGAAGGAAACATTTTCAGCACTGCGCAGCACCAGGACAGATCGGGTTCAGACAGAGATCTGATTTTTTTAATAGGTATATTATTTTTTGTTAAATAACATTCTCTATACAGTTGCGTAACCTATTTATTTCAGATAAGTATATACATTATTAGGATACATTCAAACTAAGGGTGTTAAATCATAGTAAGATTAGAAATCATGGGTTCCGTGTTGCCCGCTGAAGCCCTGGCCCTAAAGGCTGGATTTAAGCCACACTCACTGGCTCTCTCAGACATCATCACCTCAGATATCCTGCACAGTTTCCTGTACGGCCGCTGGAGGAACGCGCTAGGAGAGCATCTGTTTGAGGAGAAGAGCAGCGCCGCGGGACCAAGAACGGCCTTCACCGCCGAGGTGCTGGCGCAGTCCTTCTCAGGAGGTGAGATTTTTTTTCTAAATAGTTAGAGCGCTTTTTCCCTATAAAATTAAGATTCCTAAAATGATTGTCTATCAATCCCCAAAACTTTTCAGTGTTGTTCTTATCCATTTTTATTAGTGACGCTGTTGATTATTTCGATATGTCGTTGCGTTTTCTCTTAAAACTGTTTTAGAATCCAGAAACCAAAATGTCTCCTAAAGATCAAAAATGTATGCTATTTTATTAAGTCATGATTTATTAAACGAGTTTCAAATGTACAAACTAAATTATTGAAACAAACCACATTATTTCATCCATTTATTCATTTGTTGTATATTAATATTTGTACATATATCTGTATATGTATATTTGTTACTTTATTAATATAAAATTAATATAATATGTATAAACATTATATAAATTATATATGGCAATTTAATATGGTTAAAAAGTAGGAAAGAAGTATTACGGGCAAATAAAAAGTCTCTCTGACTCTAAAGTTCTCTGTTCCGACATTATTGCAGCGTGAAGTTCCGATTTTATTACTGTTCACATCTTGTCAACTGTCTAATCTCTTTTTATTCGAAATCTGAAAGCCACCAGGCATTTTCAAAGCCCCCCTTTTCAGTGCAAATTTATTACGTTACCGAAACGTTCTTTAATAGATAACGAGTATGAAATGAAGCATTTTTTTTCAAAGCGTGCGGAGTTGTTCATTCACAATGCCATTGAAAGCATAACAAACCCCCTTTCATCGTTTTAAAGAGCTTGCCTATTTCTCATTAATTTGGGACCGGGTTTTTATGCTATGGTGGGATGTTAGAGCCAACCGTGCAGAATGCTTTAGACACCTATTTTGCTGCAACATATTAATTGAAAGGCTTGTTTCCCAATAGAATAGTAAGTAGGTACAACCTGTGGATGAATGAATGCACGATTTGTGTGTGCGTGTGTGTGTGTTATAGCTGTGTATAGCTTCTTTTTTATATATATAATTTATAATGGAATTTTCCTTTGTAAAATTTTATATACTTTTCCTTTTCACTTATCACATTTCTTTCTTTCTTTAAGTATCATTGAAGGCTGTAAATTACTCTTAGCCAATATCTTTAATATGCGCTCTATATTAAGTAGCGCGTTTGATCTATTTGAAACGGTTAAATAAACTGTTCCTAAAAATGTATGTTTGAAAACAACTATAATCTGTTTAGACAATTTTTAATGTTTATATAGTTTTATTTAAATATCTCCTTTAACTTTATAAGTAACATCTTTAACTGAATATCATTGAGTTGTAAACTTTTTTTCTGTATCTTTTCTGCAGAGGTGCAGAAGCTGTCAAGCCTTGTGTTACCCAGTGAGGTGATCATCGCACAGAGCTCAATTCCCGGTGAAGGTCTTGGCATCTTCTCCAAGACGTGGATCAAGGCAGGCACTGAGATGGGACCCTTCACTGGCAGGGTTATTGCACCTGAACATGTAGATCTCTTCAAAAACAACAACCTCATGTGGGAGGTAAGGGCAACAGGAGTCTGGAGGTTGACAGTAAACAGGAGTTATGGGTTGTAAGATGAGTGTTAATTTGTCCGTGTTTGCTCTCAGGTTTTCAATGAGGACGGGACAGTGCGCTACTTCATTGATGCCAGTCAAGAGGATCATCGCAGCTGGATGACCTACATCAAATGCGCTCGGAATGAACAAGAGCAGAACCTAGAAGTGGTACAAATTGGAAGCAGCATATTCTACAAAGCAGTAGAGGTATATAAAAAAGAATACGAGTTAGAATAGGAAGAAATATAAAACACAATCTTATTTGAGTTACATAGATATATAACAGTTATACAATGAGTATACTGCTACAACTATACAATAAATATAAACATGGCTATACGGTCAGTTATATTTGTAGGTAATATTATCGTATCATAAAAAATCTGTCATAACCTTTACGTAAATTTCATTTCTGGGTAATGATTTCGAATCTTTTGTTCTATTTAGACAATCCCACCAGATCAGGAACTGTTGGTGTGGTATGGAAATTCCCACAATACATTTCTGGGTATTCCTGGAGTTCCTGGCATAGACGAAGAGCATCAGAAAAAGCATAAAAATGGTAAGATACTCAGTATTTCATTATGGGTGTTCCTGTACGTAGAGTTAAATTTAGATGTCTTTTATAGACAGTGCATGAGCAATCATGATTAAAACAATATTTTTTTTCATGAGGTTAGTTTGTCAGCTCTGTTTCTGAGGATGTGACAAAGTTCATAACATATTTTCTTTTGTTCAGATATATCTTAGATAAATGTGATGCCATATATGTGACAGTTCCCTAATTATTATTAATTTATATATTGCGACTAACATGTTCACTCCGTTCTCAGACGATTTTCACGTGTGCGACACCTCGTCCTCCGGAGCATCTCTGGTCACGGCGGGTCGCATGCGCTGTGTGATTTGCCACCGCGGCTTCAATTCACGCAGCAATCTGCGCTCACACATGCGCATCCACACACTCGACAAGCCCTTCGTCTGTCGCTTCTGCAACCGCCGGTTCAGTCAGTCATCCACGCTGCGCAACCACGTGCGCCTGCACACTGGCGAGCGCCCCTACAAGTGCCACGTGTGCCAAAGCGCCTATTCACAGCTGGCAGGTCTGCGTGCGCACCAGAAAAGCGCGAGGCACCGTCCACCCAGTTCCGGGTCCGTGGTGGGGCTGCAGACCCCTTCACCTCCTCCTCCTCCACCTCAGATGGCAGCGGTGCCTCACCCGGCCTCGCTGGTGCACCACATACCCACCATGGTGCTATGAGCTGTTAAGTGTCCCTCTGCTTTCAAACTTCATAGAGCACATGACGCTGTTTGAAGCTGCGCATCATCTTAGCGGGTGCTGTGTTGTTCATCCTCTCGGTTGCGTGTTGGAGACTGTGTACGTGATGCACAGCGCGGAGGAGCTCAAGTAGTGACAGTACTGACATGAGCGACAGAGTGCGGTTTTGTACGTTTGTTGTGTTGAATTCCCAGAGGCAGAATGGCAGACTGTGCTGCATATACAGTAAGCCTTGAATCCATTGATTTCTGTCCTATAAGGGTCATCCTGAAGCAATCGTTCTCAATGAGGTGGTCAAAGTGTGTAATCGATTAAACTTTGCATGCAAATTTAAAGTGATGATTTGATGAAAAGAGTGACAGCATGTAGCAATCCCCCACATAATGAGGTGACCAAAAACAGCCACTTTTTATTATCATTAATAAAATCCCCACGAATGCACACTATCAGTCTCGCGATGTATATTACTGAATATGGGGACGGTTCAGAAATGAAAACGTTTTAAGCCTCACCCTTTTCCACCGACTGACTTGCATGCGATCACCAGTGAGTTCAGGAGCACAAAATTGTAAATTATTTGTGTAAAGTAATGTGAATATAGTTTTAAAATCTACTTCTGCAATTTACTGAACAGTCACTTTATTTGTGTATGTATGTAAAACATAAATAATAATAACTGGCTATATTATATTGTAATTTGTTTGCTGAAATAAACTCTTTGAATATTCTTATTGTATGCTAATAAATGATTCCTTAATCACTTTTAGTATAATATGTTTATTTATGCCTTTGCTTTCCTTCTCATTAATAATATTACCCATACTGGCTCTTCTATTTCATATAACAAGCATTTTTGAAAATATAAGACAACACACATAATATTGGAAAGAAAAAGTGGAGTACCAAAATGGTCTATATTTAACAATTTACTCAAACTTTTCAGTCAATCAATAGTAGAATTGATGTGGTGCCCAGAAAGTCATATGACTCTATCTTGCACAACACTGAAAAACCCCAGTGAAAAAGCAAATACAACAGTAGACTTTTATATTTGTTTTCTCTGAACCACATTTACATTAGGTCATTTTGGACATGGAAGTATTATTTTTTATACATTTAAATTTTGGCATTTGGCAGACGCTCTTATCCAAAGCATCTTACAAAAAGTGCTTTGATGTTTCTGTTATTGGATAGATACTTACACTGGGTTACTGGGTTGCTTACACTAAGTTACTAAGTGCCATCAGTCAAACACAGTTGAGAAAGGGATTATTATTATACTATTATACAAACTCTTGCAAACCTAAGCAATTAGGTATTAAGGTTACACTGACAATGGACCTTTTAGACATAGTGCAACAGTAAGTTAAGTAAAAGTAACAACAATATATATAAAAAAAACATTAATGTAATTATTATTATTATTATTTTATTTTATTATTAATTTTTTCACAAGCACAAGATATGTATCATGAGATGTGCAAGATCAAGAAATGTGCATAATTATAGCATTTAAGTAATTTAATTGTGCCTAAAGTTTGCTTTCACTGTGTGGTATTTAGACCAAGGTCCAAACAGTGTTACTTCTTTAGCTCATTTTTCTGTTAGTTCTTGCATCATGAGACACTCTGGTTTGTGATTAACTAAAGCAAGCAAAGAACGTCAAAAAGCAGCAGTGTTGTTCTATTCTTTATCTTTCACTGAGTGGAACTAAGACAGCACTATGGTGGGGCTTTTATTTATGGTCTGTATTATACATGTGCTGTCAGTTTCTGAGGCTAAAACGTAAGTGTATAGTTTGTATTGTCTTCTATCATTCTAAAAAGGTAATTGCTGTTTCAAATGAAATGGTATGTTAATCATATTGTTGGTATTATTATTATTATTATTATTATTATTATTATTGAGCATTATTATATATCCCTTTGTGGGATACAATTGTTGTTGCAAAACTTGTTTTGATTATCTTTTTGTAGTGAGATTAATAATCAGTTTTTGTCAGGTACCTCATCACGGCACCCAAAGTTCTGCGAGTTGATGCATTAGAGACTGTGGTGGTGCAGTTATTTGACTATGACCAAGAAACCATAGTAACTCTTGACCTTAAAGAGAATCTGGCTTCTGAAGGCAGAAGTTATGGATCCCAGATTCTCAAACTCAACACCAACAATAATTACCAAGCTGCAGCTACTCTACGGGTACCGATAATGCACTCAATTTATCTATTATAAAATGCTGACTAAATGAAAGCCATTTTACATATTGAATAATGTCACAGTACAATATTATATTTACACTGAGCTTATGTAAGTCTATGAGTCACTGGTTTCACAAATGTAACTTTGAAATATGGCATCATTTTGTATTACTTCATTAATAGCATTAAAACTGTATAAAATGATCTGTGCATTCACAATGTCAAAAAATCTCATAAAAAATTATATATCGCTCTTATGTTTTACATTTTTACAGCTTAGAATGAGAAAACAGGGCATCTAATATATTGTGGCACAACATGAAAAAGATCTTCTTAGTATTTACCAGCATCTCTGTTTTAACACACCACTCTTTGTCCACAGATTTTTCCAGACATTGATAAAAAAGTCACACATCTCCACCTGCAGGCCATATCTAGTTCCTTCACTAGAGACATTAAAATACCAGTCATTCATGAAAATGGTTTTATTTTTATTCAGACAGATAAACCATTATACACCCCCGAACAGCAAGGTGAGTGTATAGAAGTTAGGGAATAGTGCAACTGAATTTGAATGTGTGAAAATCATAGACAGAAGTGAGTATATGCACATAACAATTCCTCTCAATGTTATGGTTGTGCAGTTGAGGTGCGTGTGTACTCTTTGAATGAAGAACTGAGAAAAACAAATAGACCTGTTTTCCTAACATTTAAGGTGAGCTTTTTCCACACATTCCTGTTTGATATTGGATTGACCACCTATACCAATATGAACACCCATTATTGTATTATAGGACCCAGATGGTGTGAAAGTGGAAATTGTTGAAATGAATTCCATCACTGGTGTGAAACCATTGCTTCCACCATTTAAAATACCATTGAAACCTAAGTACGAATAGGTTTTGTGGTTTTGTTACATTATTACTCATCAATCAAGGACAGTGTTTTGTGCTAAATGTGTAAAACTGCTACTTGTGCAAATTTACCATCCTCAGGTTTGGGGTTTGGAAAATTGAGGCTGCATATGATACTAACTTCACTACAACTGCCCTGGCTGAATTTGAGGTCAAAGAATATGGTAGCTATCACTTCACAGTTCAACATTTTGATTATTGTGTAGGCTGTTTGTCATCTTGTAGGTTATGATAAATCTTTGTTTCACAGTATTACCCAGTATCTCAGTCCGCATCCAGCCAGAAGAAAACTACATCAGCCCAGCAAACTATGAGGCTTTTAAACTGAAGATATTTGCCAAGTGAGTTTCTTGGTCCAATAAATTTATTGACATTACACCATAATATGTCCACACAAATTTGATATGACCAAATCATAATAATGTCTACATTATGGCAATATATTTTTCCTGTTTGAGCATTAAGTATGTGGTGTCCATATTATCTATGTAGAAATGTATTGGGAGATCCCCAATAAATAAAATATAACCCAATAAACACCCTTATCCTACAATAAACATTGTACCCCTATTAGTAAGAGTTCTATATCTTTGTTTTAATAATAAAAAAAATTGTTTTCACAACAGATATGTCAGTGGAAAACCAGTCAGTTCAGCAGATGTCTACATTCGGTTTGGATACATTATCGATCAAAATGTGGTCATGATACCACACTCGTTAAACTATTATAAGGTAATGACAGCAATCATCTAAGCTTATGGTTAAGAAGGAATAAAGCATTTAAAATCAGAATCAGTGCAGCCAGATTAATTCTATTATGTTATTTGTGATTTCAGATGGATGATGGTAAATTGGATGTTGTGTTGAGGATCAAGCAAGCTCTGTCCAAGATAGATTCTGGGCCTCAGGACCTGTCGGAAATGAACAACCATTTTCTCCGTGTGGCTGTTTTGCTAAAGGAGTCTAACGGTTAGTCCTGATTGCATGAGAAATAGCATACAGAATGATCTATTCATGCCTTAAGGCATTGCTTTAGTGGCAAATTTTATGGAGTCAGCTTTGGGAACAAGTAAGCTTGCTGAGCTCCAATTACTTTAACTAAGCTTAACTAAGCCATGTTTCAGCAAATAACTTCCATCTTCATAAGAGCTCTTTTCATTAGATTACAGTTTTCAGTGAATTATATATCATATATATGAGAAGGAACATCACAAATTAAAATCAATACTGGAAATCCATACATACACAAATACTGGAAAATCCAGTAGCAACCTAAACTTGTCATTGTTTTGGTGTTCATGCAAATAAGCAAGCAGTGTACACAAATCAGGTAACAGGCTCAGAATTTAACAATCTAACCTCTGGCTGAGAGAAGTATTAAGAGGGGGGTGGTCAATGGTTTTAACTTGACTATCACAAGCATGAGCATGATGTGACAAACACAAGCCTGATGCTTTCGGTCAGTAGTGCGAATAACATAACTTAATTTCTTATAGGTAAGGGACAGACCATTTTGCCGACCCTTCTTACAGGACTGGGAACTGTGCAGAGCTTGTTTAGCCATGAGCCAAGCTTTATATAAATTTTCACATGTGCTACTAACATAGCCCAGCACATTACAGGGGGTGGCAGCATTCTTAGACAGAAGGTCTTCCTTTAAAATGTTTAAAGGTCCTTAAACTGAATGACCAAACACCAATTCTGCAGGGCTAAAACCTAGTGACTCCTGCATTGCTTCTTGTATTACAAATAAAACCAGTCGAACTTTTTCAACCCATCATACGCTTTACAATTTGTCTTAAAATTGCAGTGAAACTGCCTTATAGCACCTTGTGGTACCTATGGGCTAGAGACCTGATAACAGATTTTCAAAGAGGTTAATGCTTGAAAACTCAGGGAAGTCCAAAATTTGAAAAAAATTCAAAATCAGAGCTTTCACAATAACTGGTGCAGTGACTTTACACAATGGGATGGCCTCAGGAAAACACATTGCTGTACACATACAGGTAAGGGTCAGCAGGTATTGATTTCCAGATTTTGTTTTTGGTAGAGGACCTACATAGTCAACTAAAACCAACACAATCTGCTTACATTTACAGTATTTAACAGATACCCTTATCCAGAGGGACTTAAATTTTTATCTCATTATACACCTGAGCAGTTTAGGGGCTTGCTCAAGGGTATTGCAGGGGCATGGGGTTTAAACCTGGGACCTTCTGAGCCTTATGCCAATGCCTTAACCATTGAGCTACCCCTGACCCCTCACTTTAATTGATGGCAGGGGTCAAGGCTCTAGAAATTGTCTCTCGTGCGATTCAAGAGGGAGTGGCTTAGAAGGAAGTTGAGCTACAAAGAAGCTCCAAAAAAGTATGGGAGCAGGTGTGATGAATGAACAGGGACATCCTTCTCTGCCGGAAATTCCAACTGCTGATCTCCTTTTCGGTCTTCAGTTCCAACTTTCAAATAACTACCTGTAGCTCTCTTTTCACACTGCAAGCCTTTTCCTTAGCCTCCCTCTTGATATTTGCAAGTTTTATGCTCAGATGGGGTTTATCTCTTCACCACTGAAAGCTGATAAGAAAGCTTCAAAATATCATAAGGTAGTTTTGCATTGAAATGTAACTTCTGCATCTCTTTCCTAGTCTTACCTTTTACCTTTAGTGTCCACTTGAAGATCATACAAATCCATTAGCTTGGCCAAAATTAGTTAGTGGGGAAATTAGTACATTTTTAGAACTGGAGAAGGTATTTACAGCATTTAGTACAATGTCTACAATACATACAGTGGCAAGAAAAAGATGGTTAACCTTTGTCAAGAGTATTGAAAAAATCTGATCATTCATGTCTTCATTGAGAACAACCATAAAAACCTCATAGTGCTAGTGAGAAAAAGAATGTACTGTATGTATACCTGGAGTCTTGTTAAGAAAATGAGTTTGAAGGTGTAGACTAGAGCTACTTTGACTTATTAAAAAACACTTAAACCTTTTGGATTTTCTCTACACAAGAAGAATACACTAATGTGACACATGTCTCACTGAAAGTAGTGGATCTATGATCAAGAATTGTTGATTTACATAAAGCTGGAAAGGGTTTAAAAAAGTGATTTCAAAGACTTTAGAAAATCACCAGTCTACAGTTAGGTACATGGATACACTTTGGGACTACTCTACCAAAAAGTAAACCCAATCTACTAGCACAATGAAGACCCATGAATGAGGTAAAGAAACAACCCAGGGTGCCAGCCAAAGATTTGAAGGCATCATTGTAGCCGGCATTGTTACATCAAGAACTCAAGCAGAACTCCAACAGCTATGACAGTATGAGGACATGAGCACAACTGGCATGTAAGGCAGCCAGCCAGAGTAGGGGGAAGCAGGATGACAGCATCCAAACATCCCAGCTTACAATAAAACTGTATGCCTGTGAAACTTCCAGATCTATTCCTATACCTAAGACAATCTATTCAGAAAGCCTTGACTAAACAAACAAGATTTTCAGATTGTGGGGGCTTCGTAAAAGAAAGTTCTGCCCTTGCTGTTGTCTTCATTATATGAGGTAACAACAAACAGACTGCACCTTTTGATCAAAGACCGGTCATAAATACCAGTGGTTTACCACAGACAGACAGACAGACAGACAGACAGATAGATAGATAGTAAGGAGAACAAAACTGGCATCTGTTAAATTGTATCACATTCACAAAAAGGTTTACTTACATAAATGTGTGGCATAACTGCTGACCTGTTATTTATCCTTCATGTTCAGGTGGTATCTCCCAGGAGGCAGTTCTGTCCAGTGTAAAGTTTGTTCACACTCCGTTTACCCTGAGTCTTATTGCAACACCTCCTTTTATCAAGCCAGCTTTACCATACAGCATCAGAGTAAGTCATATCAGCTACAAGTTATTAAAACATCTTAACACACAAGCTTTTGGATGATATATTTTTTGATATGCTGCAGTTCTTTAGCGTTTTTCTTTTTTTTCTTTTTATAGGTTTTGGTGACAGACCCACTGGGTAAACCAGTAAGAGGTGTGCCAGTAAAATTAAGGGCAACATTAACTAATGATAATTATGAACAAGAAGAGCAAATGTTCCAAGGACAGCTACGTGAAATCACACAGAGATCGAGAGATGATGGTGTTGCATATTTTGTTTGCAATATTCCAACAAATGCTATAAAAGCCGTATTTACTGTGAGTAAATATGTCCAATACTATACTATTGTAGAACTGGCAGACAATTGCAATGTTTATTTTTTTTGGTAAAAATTGTTCAAATGTTGGCAATTTTTGTTCCATGAAATCATTAAAAAGTATAATAGAACTGATAACCTCTTATTATACTGTAATTTATTCACTCAAAATTCTATCCTCATTTATAAATAATTCAGTTATTTTTAGGCATGGTGCTAAACACCATACCATACCAATTTCGGTTATTTTTTGGTGTGGTGTTTAGGCATGTTTACATGTTTAGGTATAAGAGAAATGGCTTTCATGGTATTTGAACCTTTTTGATCAATGTTTAGTGAGTTTTAATTTTGTTTTTTAGTTTGAAACAGATGACCATAATTATCCACCAGAGAGCCAGGCTCACCTTACACTCAACACTGTGGCCTACAAGTCTGTCAATCAGCGCTATTTGTATATCAATTTACCTCCATATTCCTCAGTTTTTGAGGTAGGCGACTATGCCAATGTCAACATCAACTTTCAATATCGTGACTATCTTTCACTGAAGACCTTCAGTTACCAGGTAGGAGACTGTCAAATATCCATACTTTTTCAATAAAAAAGTATTTGTCTAATTTTATACATTTGCTTGTTTATTAATTTTTTATAGATCATTTCAAAGGGCAAAGTGGTAAAGTTTGCCACCGAGCAGCGGATAACTGATAAAGTCCAGAGCATTAACTTTAAGGTGACTTCTAACATGGTGCCCTCTGCCCGCTTGGTGGTCTATTATGTCCTTTCTGGAGCACAGACGGCTGAATTGGTTGCAGACTCTGTGTGGTTCGATGTCAAGGCCAAATGTGTCAACGATTTAGATGTAATATTATAGATTCCTAATTATTAAAATACTTTGACCGTAGATACTTCGACAGTGTTTTTAAAATTGCTTCATTGATATATATATATTTTTTCATTTTAGGTTAATCTGGAAGCTCAAAATAAGGACTACAAACCCAAAGAGACGCTTACATTGTCAGTACAGACTAAGAGTGGGAATGAAAAGTCCCTGGTGGCACTCTCAGCTGTTGACACAGCCCTGTACGACCTCAGACCCAATGATAAAAACCCACTAAACGAGGTCAACAATATATGCTCTTCCATTTATGTTGATTATTTTAAACAGGCTTTAATCATTTCACAAAAATAATTATGAGGGTTTTGTGTATGGATGATGCATCATGAGAACAGTGATGATAAAGATGATGTAGTATATTCTAATAGTGTGCTGGTGTCATTTTTACAGGTTCTGCAGAAGTTTGAACGCAGTGACCTTGGCTGTGGAGGAGGAGGAGGCCGAGATAACGCTGACGTCTTTAGCCGCGCTGGACTGACTTTCCTTACAAACGCTAATGCTGATGCCTCCGATGCAGGTGAATATTCAGTTTTCAGGACTTCAGGAATTATGATGTCCATTTCAATCCGCAATGAACGGAGATCAACCTTGAAATGAACCAGTCTCAGAAAGTATCCCATCTGTGGGATTATAAACCATTACACTGTATAGGAGGAGAAGAGAAAACGTTCAGAGTAAAAGGCTCAAGAGTGTTGCAAGAATGTTCAATATGAAACTGTGAATGGTTAAAGAATAGTCTTTATCATTATACTGTAGCAGCAGTTCTTAGATGATACAAATCGACAGTATCCAGGTGAGATTCATTTATATAAAAACGCATCTTATTTTTTTAGAGCATCAGGATGAACAGGGTATTATAGCAATTAATGGACTATTTAAGCCATAGTGTCTGGGTTTTTTTTTCAAACAGTGTTTACATATAAATCCAGTAAATGTATACATTCATATAGCTTTAGTAACCATGTTGCGATGGTCAGGGTCAAGGTGGAGCCAATCTCTGACACATGGGTGTGCTTTAATTAAAGTAGAAACAGGGAAAACAAGCTTTCTATGATTTATGTTTATTAAAGGAGGTGTCTTTATTTCTCAGATGAGACCTGCGCAGCTGTGCTCAGACCCAAACGCTCCACTCTTTCAGTCGAGGAAATGGAACAACATGGTCAGTCCTTCTGTTTGCTCAGATTGATCAATCAAAACTATAAGAACCCATTTCAGTAATTATGCTTCCTTATAAAAGTTTAATTTATTCAGTGGCTTCTAACAGCAGTGTTACATATACTTGGTTCTTTCAGACAACTAATCAGAACAAGGTTGTCGTGGGGTCAGTATTTCTGAATAAGCTTTGCCTTAAAGGTGGCCATACCATTTTACATACAGTAAATGGTAAGATGCAGACTTCCTGTGCAGCCCAGTGTGGTTTGCTGTGGACACAATAACCCCATTCCTCTTGATCTGATTTGTCACCTATGAATATAAACAATGCTTTGTTATAAACAATGTAAATCTGTCCTAATAATGTTCTTCAATAAATAACTCCTAGTATGTGGCTGTGCACAACTGTAAATAATAAATTAAAAAAAACATTGCAAATGATTTCAAATAAATACTTTCTTCTTTGTAGCCAGTAAATACAACCATTTTAAATCATGCTGTCTGAAGGGAATGGAAACCATCCTTGTTCTAGAAACCTGCCTGGTTGCATCCAACAAATTTAAAACTTCATACATAGAATGCAAGAAAGTTTTCCAGGCATGCTGTATTTTTGCAGAAAAACATCGGAGAAAAAATGAGGGTCCAGTCCTTTTTCACAGCCCAGGTATTCTTTATTTACTTGGCATCATTTTCAGCATTGGTTATATGAATCTTATATGTGAATCAAATGGCATGTCTGGTCTAAAGAACTTGGATGAATTCAGATGTACTCTCACTGATAAACTGTGTAATTGAACATTTGCAAAAAACTGAGCAAAGAAAGGTCCAGGACTCTATAGATCAGATCTGATCAGAATTCAAATTTGGCATGCCCTTAACTGCGACCCAGCGACCTATCTGGATTTAACTAAGCAAATAGGTAATAGCCTTCCATTGGATAACTACTGCTGTGATTAATATGGATCAGATGGCAACAATTTATTTAACCGTAACTGATGCAGTGAGTAGCTTCAAAAATTTACAAAAATGTCAGAAGACATATCCTTTGATCATGCAAAGATGTTTCTCTGTTTCAGAAGGGTCAAATTATTGTTCTGCATCAAGCAAAGAAAAGAACTATTAATAAAAGAACTATTAATAAAAGCATTAATAAAACCTAGAAGAAATAGTGGCGAACCATCATCTTCAAGAAAGAAATGTGGTTGGAAAATATCTTTTGTATGATGGAAGATCACTTGATTAGCAAAAACACATTATAAAAACCAACAGTAGAACTCACGGCTATGTTTACGCACACACAGTGAACAGTAGAACTCACGGGACTGGGACTAAACAGCTGTATAGCCTTAAGAAAATGTCATTATGGCTAATCGAAAAAAGGGTTAAATTTGCTCGGGAGCATAAAGAGTGGACTGTGGAGCATTGGAAAAAAGTCATGTGGTTTGATGAGTCCAGATTTATCCTTTTCCATAGTTATGGGCACATTGGAATAAGAAAAGAGGCAAATGAAATGATCCCAATGTACCCATCATGCCTAGTACCTGCTGTGCCTAAGGGGGCAGTGTTACAGTATGATCTGGGGTTGCTTCCAATGCATGTAGCATTGCTGAACCTGGCCGGTGTAGGTTCAGCAATGCTGTGTGCCTAAAAAATGAGTTCAGCGGACTACCTGAATGACCAGGTTTTTCCATTAAAGGACTTTTTCTTGTAATGACATAATCATATTCCAATATGACAATTACAGAATTCATTGTGCTCAAATTGTGAAAGGGTGATTCAGGGAGCATGAGACATCAGTTTCACACATAGATTGGCCATCACAGAGTCCAGACTTTAACCCTGTTGAGAATCTTTGATATGTGCTGAAGAAGGCTTTATGCAGCGGTACTTTCGCATCATCAATACAAGATCTACTATATGGTCAAAATATTAGTGTGTGTGATTTTTTTTATCATGCAGCGTACTGTCCTATGACAGTAGAAGTTCTGTAGCACCTTTTTATTTTGGGATGGGGAGCGGTATTAAAGCATTATGGAGGGTAGCTAGGAAAAAAACCAAACATGTAACTGAATTAGTAAGTGTACTTTTTCTTACCTGGTTTCTGAAATTTACTTAGTCTTTAGGGGAAAATGTCTACATATTAAACTCAGGTACGTAATTTACTAAAATATAACTTTGTTTTATTGTATTGATTAGGGATTGAATTTGAATCTGCTATCCGGAAAAAGCGATCTTTACCCGCTTTGAATGAAAGATTTCAGCAAAAAGGTGGGTTGTCTGCTAGTATCAATAATATTTTTTTTATCTTAGTGAGATTTTGTAGATATTTGGACTGTTTTTTCTCTGCAGCTGAAGCATACAAATCTTTTAAACCATGTTGCTTGGCGGGAACTGACAGTAGCCCGACTATGGAGACCTGCTTGGATCGTGCCCAGAAATTAAAAACCCAGTACCAACTATGTAGAAGAGCTTTCCGTGAATGTTGCAGCTTTGCCGAAAAGCTTCGGGCAGAAAGTAGTGGCATCACCCTTGCCCGTTCAGGTATTCTTTGGTTGCTTGGCACTATGAACATTTCGGTTTTATGCAAATGTGAAATACTCTAAATTTTAACTGTAAGATAAAGAACTGTTTGATATGAAGGAAATAAATGGCATGTCTTATTTGGATGCAGAAATTGAGTTTCTGCAGGATGTGAAGACAGAGCAGGTCCGCAGCTATTTCCCGGAGAGCTGGTTGTGGGAAGAACATGAAACTGAGAAGTGGGTACATTTTAACATTAACATTATAACATTACCTTGTAATTTCACGTTGAATTTTTAACTTGAATAAAACAACATATAGGTCTGGATTGCTACACATCACTAAAAGCCTTCCTGATTCGCTGACTACTTGGGAGGTCAGAGCTGTTGGGGTGTCCAACAATGGTGAGATACGGCATTTGCCACTGCATTTAGAATTCATAAAATTTGATGAAAAATTAGATGAGAAATTAATTCATTTACAAAATGATCAAGTAAAATTCATTTTGTCTTCCATATAAGATCTTGATATTTTTTGATGTGTTCTGTTGATGTATCTCATGTTTTGCCGCCACAAAAAAGGAATATGTGTCGCGCATCCCCTTAAGGTGTCAGTTCAGCAGGCAGTGAGTGTAGATGTGCCTCTGCCTTACTCTATGGTTCGGGGGGAGCAGATCGAGCTCAGAGGCTCAGTCTACAATGAGAATTATGCAGCAACAACAGTAAGATTTTTATTCTTCTTTATAAAAAACTTTGTTTGTGTTTAATATTTTTGAGGTGAATGTGTCTATTTCATACCATAAAGAGGTACAGTCTTTACATGAGTAAAAGGTTTCTTGTTTCTTTCAACAAAATTAGAATGTATTACCATGGCCTATAACTAATACCCATCTTTGGGTCTCGTCTTTCTTTTTCTCGTTCTATTTTGCTCCATGATCAGTACAGTGTAACTTTGTCAGCATCAGAGGGGGTTTGTGTGTTTCGTGGAACTCTTCTGGCAGATGATGGTTTTCAACAATTTAACAAAGGCAAGATTGAGGGCAATTCTGTGGAACTTGTCCAGTTCTTCATCATGGCATTAGAAGTGGGCAATCATAAACTCAGCTTCACTCTTACAACCAAATGGGGAAGGGAAACAGTGGTCAAGACACTGAGAGTAGTGGTAAGAAAACACCAAACCTTCGTTGAGTAGTAAATAATTTACAGGTCTTATTTTAAATGCCCATCAGGCCTGAACATCAACATTTTCACTATTTTTGAAAATAACTCCAGTAGGTGCTGGCATAACTTTTCTTCTCCTCATGTTGCCAATGTACTGTAGATAGAAACATACTGCAGTGCTATATTTTTTAAACAGCCATGTTATTTATTTACTTTTTTATTAGCCAGAGGGAATTAGAAAGGAAATATTAATTGGACGCAGGATTGATCCAAATGGCATCTTTGGTAAGAGCTTTCATATGAATTCCATTTTGTCCTGGAAAGATGTAATGTGTCAAGTAGTCACATTACGTGTCAAGTAGTAATGCCAGGCCTTTTTCAATCAGGCACATCTGTTCTGCGTATTGAGCTAAGAAACTCCCTTCCTCCAAAGATTGTGCCCAAATCCACTGTGGAACGTCTGCTAACAGTGAATGGTGAGTTGCCTAAAGAAGAAAACCCTAGAGGTTTAAACAATGTCAAGCTTAAAGATTTCTTAGAGGTTTTAAGGAATAAGTGTCAAATACTCTATCTTGTCCAAACCAAATACATTCAAATATCCTACCATGTCTCTGTTCAGGTGAAGTTCTGGGAGAGTTGCTGTCCATCATTGTAAACCCAAAAGGGATGATACAGTTGACTAACCTGCCCAGAGGCTCTGGAGAGGTGGAGCTCATGGGTCTTCTTCCCATATTCTATGTTTATGATTATATTGAACAGTCCGAGCAGTGGGGAAAAATAAGGGGATTTGAAAACAGCGTTTTTCTAAAAAGGAAGCTAAAAGAGGGTAGGTCATGTTTTATACTAGACCAGATATTGAAGGACATTATGTCTCTGACACACTAACTTATGTTGATGATCATGAGGGTTTAAACATCTGTAACTGTAGAGATTTTTAGAAGATCTATGTTTGTGGTTATTTGATTTTTACGCTTGCACTTGACTTAAAATATTGTTGACTTAAATTCATGTATTGTGTTAAAACTCTGAAACAAATTATTAAAAGCTGGGAGCACAAAGTTGAACCATCAACTTTGTAAAAGACATGTGGTCGGAAAAAAATATAATATTGGATGATTATGATTGAAGATTACCTAAATGCTTGGTGAAATTTGCAGTGCAAAAAAATCAACAATAAAAACTGGGACTAAAGAGCTGTGTAGCCATAAGAAAATCACTTGTTAGTAAGACAAGTTGGCAAAGATACTCATGTTTTCTAGTAGTATAAAGATTTTACTTTGGAGAAATGAAATAAAT
Organism: Clarias laeviceps; assembly: GCA_030014305.1. Lineage (NCBI taxonomy): Eukaryota > Metazoa > Chordata > Actinopteri > Siluriformes > Clariidae > Clarias > Clarias laeviceps. The sequence goes on along the minus strand of JAQMYJ010000014.1, from coordinate 8,042,063 downwards.
TTTGTTTGTGGTCTGTAGGCATGAATTAAAAGCATCTGCTACTTCTTTCAGGTATCACCAGTATTATGTCATTTAAGATTAGGTATGAACACTGTTTCAGTTTATGGAGGAACAAAGAACCCAGCACGTGGTAAGTAACAACCTGAAGACGCAGTGGTTTTATGCTTTCTTCACCACAAATTATCTAATCTTATCCAAACCCAGATTCCTAAAGCATCATGGTTTATCCTTTTTAAATGACTGTGATTAATTGCTGCAATCAAAACTAGACTGATATGCATTAATCAGCGATTAAACCCACTCAAATTTAATTCCTATACAGGTTGACTGCTCTGGTAGTGAAGACTCTGGCATCTGTAAACAAATATGTAACTGTTGATCACGATATGCTGTCTGGAACTGTTCGCTGGCTGATTTCAAAATGCCAGAATCCAGATGGCTCCTTTAACGAGATATCCAGCTACAAACCTATAAAGCTTATGGTACAATCATCATAAAATTTATGCATATGTTTAATTTGACATTAAATGTAACATTTGTAGTAATACACATGAAGAGTAATTGCTTGTATCAGGTGGAATGGCTAAAAACTAATAACTATCAACAGCTTTTCAATTAACCATTGTATCTAGAGGACTCTTGTGGGCCCTGAGTTCCACGTGATAGGCTCCAGGGTCCACATGACCCTATATAGGATAAGCAATTTGAAGGAAGGATGGATAATAAAATGTATAATAATAATAATAATAATACAATAAAACATCCCCATATCTCATTAACAAATGCTATAAATAATAAATGTAAATAACGTAAACATAATGCAATTATGTGCTATGGCTGTGTCTGATTGGCTGCATCTACACAGCAGGGAAAGCCAACAGTGTCTCATCATACAAATCTGTGCATTTCAATTATAGTATATACTGTATAAAGATATTGTATGGTTTGTGTTGTCTAAATTTTTCAAGGGTGCAGGGGCAGATGCCACTGAACAGTCCGTGTATCTCACATCTTTTGTTGTAATTGGGATCAAACATGCCTTGGCAGTTCCCAAGTCCAACTTGGAAGTAAGAATTATCTTGTCTTTAGTTCATTCTTTTCATCCATTAATATGCTCTGCACAAAAAAAATTAACATCTTAATAATCTATCAATATAGCGATGTAGTATTTCACATGCAAGAACCTAACATGGAAAACATCTGTCTCACCAGATGTACGCACAAGCAGTGGAAAGGGCAGTACGCTATCTGTCTTCACAAGTTACAAAGGTGAAAAGTTTGTATGTAAGAGCCATAGCGGCATATGCCATGACCCTTGTTGACCTCAACGACCGACATGCAGTCACACTCAATGATAAGCTTAAAAGAGAGTCACAAGTTAAAGGTAAAGAGTAATTTCTCATCTTCAAAACACCAAGCATTAAATGCATAGCACTATTAAAAACTGTCACATTAACTATCATATTGTATGTAGAGTGACACACCCTGTTGGCCTATACAAATAGTATCATTTTATGGAGATTTCTGAATTTAGGAAACCCAGTAACTGTCCGGTTTTGGGAGGAGAGCAAAGCCCCTGAGGACCCACTAAAGCCAAATAGAGCCACTGCACTCTCAGTGGAGACCACGGTCTATATGCTACTCACCACTTTACTCAGAGGAGACTTAACTTATGCCAAGCCAATCATCCAATGGCTCACTGATGATCAACGATATGGAGGAGGCTTCCACTCAACTCAGGTACACAGCCACAGTAGAAAGAATTAAGCTAAAGGCAAACCAGGAAAAAAAAGGATGGCATGCAATATGCCAAAAGCAAGCACAAGCCAGTAAACCTAAGATATTTTTCTAAATTCATATTCTTTCTGGCATAACATACAGTAAAATAACAAAAGATTAAAGATCATTATAGCCTCATACACAAACATATGTACGATATGATGTGGTAAAATGTCCAAATTCTAATGCCTCTAAGGATGCTTTTGTTCTGATCATCAGGACTCTATTTTAACACTGGAGGCCTTAACCAAGTACAGTATTTTGGGTCGTAAAGCCATTTTACAAATGGAGATTGATGTGTCATACCGAAAAAAAGGAAATATTGGTCGTGTTACTTTGACACAGAGCAACCCTGTGGGCAAACCCATTGAGGTAAGAGTCCTCTGTGCTGTGAGAATTTACTATTCTTAAACACTGGGAAACATTTTTGTTAGGTGTATAAATAAGTGTATTTATTCTTTAAAAAAATAACATTTTTGACCCTTCTATTAAAAAGATAGAACATGCTGAGGATGTCATCCTGAAAACAGGATACAGCACAGGGGTGTCATTTGCTAATGTGAGTGTCATGCAAATATCACCAAAATACTATCAAAGACAGATATTTCTCTTGGGTGACATTTTGTTCTTGTTAATTATCCAGATACTGTAAATTTGCTGTCAAAATGTGTTATTTTTGAGGGCATGTGGGCATAATGATTCTTCCATTTCTTTCTGTGTTTAATATGAATTTTCTCATTCTCTTCCATTTCTTTTCTTCCATTTATTTCTTTATTTGGGGATTGTCTTTAATAAGTTGATAAAAATGCCATTGTATATGTTGCTAACAAAGTCCTTAATATCACACAAAGGGTTCTTGGGCATATACCTATATGTCTGTGTGGCTTTCCATTCCATGGCTTCCAAAGACAAACAGTTCATTAGCTTATGTTTTTTCGTCCACAGTTGAGAACAGTGTATTACGAAATGACAGAGAGCAATGACAATTGCAATTTCGACATATCAATAGAAGTTTATCCCCGTAACCCAGCTTCAAGAGGTATGTTGATGCAATGATAGTTAAAAATATATTTCTTTCAAAATGAATATTATTTATGACAAAGATCATTTTATTTCACCAGATCCTATTCTTCTCTCACCACGAATAGTCGCCTGTGCCAAGTGAGTACCCATCTGTTCTACAGAACAGCAAATTCTGTGATCATTTGAATAGGAGAAATCAAATGTTTCCGGAACTTTGGGGTACCCGTTCATATCTCTAGAGCTGTATTACAGAAAGGAGTAATGTAAAAGCTTAAACCAGTGGTTCTTAACCCTAGTCCTTGAGGACCACTTGCCCTGCACATTTTCTCAGCTCCCAGCACACCTGGTTTATCTAATCAGCTAATAAATATTGGTCTTCCAGGGACCAGGGTTGAGGAGCACAGGTCTAAACCATGAGCTCACCATCCCTAAAGGCCAAAGCCATGCACTGTATAAGAACTGTTCCAGGTCTGCCATGGTCAGGACTTACCAAAACGAGTCCAAGGAAGGAAAAATGGTCAGTCCGTGGCTCATTGATGCATGTGGGGACCAAAAGCTGGCCTGTGTAGTTCGATTCAACAGAAAAGCTACTGTAGCTAAGGCAATGTCCACACGTAGAAAGGTATTTAAAAAAATTATTATCTGCGGTTTTGGCCTTTTGTCCACATGCAAACGGTATTTTGGTTGTTGAAAACGGAGCTTTTGGAAAACTCCGTCCAAAGTGAAGATTTTCCAAAACTCCATTTTCAGTGGTGTTGTGTGGACAGGGGAAACGGAGATTTTGGCTTGTTGTAACATCACCTTTTGGGACGATGATGTCAATAACTGTGTGCTAGTCTCCTTGATTTGAAGTCAACTTTGTTAATGAGGATATTTTGTTAAACAGTGGATTTACGTACAGTAAACTAGATTAATGTTAACGTAGGACTGGGTTAACTTTGCTTACTGGACTTACATACACACGCAGTTACTCACACATTACGTTAATGAACAGAGATGCCTGAACGTACTACAAAGCTCACTTCTGGTACATACACAATTCCGACATCACAGACCCAACAGACACCAACGGCGGTTTTGTACGAGACCCCTCGGACTTCTACAAGATGCAACCGATAATGTTCTTTCTAGGCTTCTGATTGGCCCCCTGTTGATTAGGGATGCTCCTTACAGCACTTACAGTAACAGGGCATTTTGCATGTTCATGTGGACAAACATATTTTTAAAACGTAAGTCGTGTTGAACATCCAAACAATAAGGCATTAAAATAATCCAACCTAGAAGAACACAACTAGTTTTTCTGCATCATTTAGTGACAATATATTCTATCCATCCATCCATCCATCCATCCATTCATCTAGGAACCTCTGTAGTTCTAGGTACCATGGAGGCCAATAGTTATTACCATGGTATGTATACTGTGGGAGTAAACTGGAGTACCCAGAGAAAACCCACCAAGCATGGGGAGAACATGCAAACCTCATGCACACAGACCCCGAGGTTGGAATCGAACCCGGACAAGGAGGTGCAAGGCAACAGTGTTAACCACTGAGCCACCGTGAATTAAAGAATTCTTTATCTTGGCAATCTTTCTAAGATGAAAGAACGTTATCCTAGTAATATTATCTACACGAGCTTCAAATGAAAGACTGAAATCTGTAATCACACCCGTGTATTTTGCTACTGCAAATGATGAAACAGAAAGGCCATCCAGAGTTACTCTGTGATCAGAAAGCGTTTGTCTAGGTGCATGAAATCATAGAACAAGTAGAAGAAAGTTAATTAGCATCTAGTGTCTTCACACATTCCTCAACTTCATTAAGTTGGTGATTCCCATCTGGCTATACGGCATCAGCAAAACAGTGGAAGCTATACCATGCTTATGAATGATGTTGCATAGAGGAAGCAGGTAAAGGGAAAATAGCAGTGGCCCTAAAACTGAAGCCTGTGGAACACCAAACCTTACTTTAGTACATTCAGTATATAGAATAGTCACCATTTAACTGATAACAGTCACATAAGATCTAAGCCAGGAGAGGGCCTCTCTTACCTACTGCAACATTTTCTAATCTATGAAAGAGAATAGTATGATCAGTGGTGTCAAAAGCTCCACTAAGGTTAGGTAATCCAAGCAAATAGACACAACCCTGATTAGTAGGAGATAAATCTACCACTTTAAACAGCAGACCCCACCGAATGAATATAAATACGGTTCTTAGAGCTTTGTCTACAGAAATGACCAGGTTTGAAAGGAAATCTGCAAATTCAGAAATAAATTCAGAGTACAGCCCTGGGGGTCTGTAAATAATAATTAGCAGAATACACTGAGCAGACTTATTATCTGTGGCTACTTTTTATGTTAGTATAGAGAACTTCTGTTCATAAGCAAATAACTGTGATGCTTCCCCTCCTTCACCAGTTGTACACACACAATGCAAAGACAACTGTAGGGATTGGGACTAAACAGCTGTGGAGCCTTAAGAAAACCACTTCTGAGTGAGGTTTATCGGAAAACAAAATTGCTAAGGAGCATAAAGAATGGATTGTGGAGCATTGGAAAAATGGTCATCTGGTTTGATGAGTCCAAATTGAGTCGTAAGCACATCAGGGTCAGAAGAGAGGCAGATAAGGTGATGCAGCCATCATGCCTAGTACGTTCTGTACATGCATATGGAGGCAGTGTTATGATCTGGGGTTGCTTCCGTTGGTTAAGTCTAGGTTTAACAAGGTTATGTACCCAAAAAAAATGAGGTCAGCTGCCTACCTGAATATACTGAATGATCAGGACTCATCACGCTCAAATTGTGAAAAATAAGGCAGCAGGTTCAAGGTGAATGAGACATGGATTGTCCACCACAGAGTCCAGACCTTTCCCTAATTGAGAGTCTTTCGGATGTGCTGCAGAAGTCTGAATAAGAAGGCATTATGCAGAGGTCCAACTCTCTCATCATCAATACAAGATCTCTGGATGTAAATAAATCTTGTGTCGTTGCATATTGTCCAGCATTGACAAAGCCGGTCCAACAAAATATTAGAGTGTGAAACTTTTTTGGGCCAGCCAGTGTTTATGACATAAAAGGATGTGTTATTATAGCACCCTCTGTTGGCTAACAGGGCCATAGAAACAATTCTATGTACAACTCTGTCTCCTCTAGTGCTTTACAGCACATGCCAATCCGTATGTAAAATAATTTCAAGCATTGCTTGTGTGTGCGTGTGTGTGTAATGTCCCAGTAATGTTTATGTTTTACAGATATAAGAAACGTATAAATGAGATTGAGAATGAGGCAGGTCACACAGTAATGGAAATTAATCTTCCTACTGGTGTGAGACCAATCCAAGAGGACCTTCAAAGGGTGAGGGACAGATATAAGTTTCTTTATTGCTGTTGATCTCCAGAGTTGCAGGAAAATTTGAACAGTGCTTTATTTACTACACATATTGCAGTTTACTGATGGACTTGAGAGCCGTATTTCTGACTATGAAATAACTGGCAACCAAGTGATTGTCCAGTTAGATTCTGTGAGTATAAATTCTCACATTCTTTGGCCGATTAGTAACAGACACTGAGTAATAATGTTGGTGTGTTCACATCTGTTTGATTCTAAGTTTTTTTTCTGCGTCTTATAGATACCCTCAGACGAATTCTACTGTGTGGGCTTCCGTATTCAAGAGGTGTTTAGAACTGGCATGAACAGCGGCTCTGTGTTCAAAGTGTATGAGTATCATGATCCAGGTGAAAATCATGTTTATAAAGGGGACCTGTGGTTCATTCTTCTAAATTAAAATATAGTGTAATGAGTACCATATAGTATACATACAGTATATACTATAGTATATATGTCTTGTTTTTGTCTACAGACAATCAGTGTACAAAGTTTTACTATAGTCAGAGTCGAAGGCTTCTCCGTCTCTGTGACGGAGACCAGTGCCAGTGCATGGCAGGTAAGACCCACACACACACTTTCATACTCACCCAGGGAAATACAGAGGTTTATGTGACTACTATTGTTTTAGAGAAAATACCAAAAACTAATGGAACCCAATGACTGATAAGCTTTGTTAGTTCTAAATAAAAAAAGACTATAAACTAAAAGGTATTGACACACCGTCTACCTGTCTGTTGCCCCTTCAGCTGAATGTTGCAATTTCAAGGCTGGCATTGACCCGAATCTTACTACTGAACAGAAAATACGTGATGCGTGCAAAGAGAACATTAAATATGGTAAATACTCAGTCAATAAACTATGGAACTAATTATAATGTGCTAAAGTAATGAAAATAGTAAAGGTTTGACATCATCTACCATTATAGTCTGACATTTTTAGTAACTGCTTCTGACAAGTTCTGAAAATGATCTTTCTCCCAGTTTTAAAAGTAAAAATAACATCAACTGAAGCAGACAGTGATTTTATGACATACAATGCAGAGGTGGAATCAGTCATTGAAAAAGGTGAGTGCACACATCTCTGGCTTCATCTTCTATGAAATTGTATTCCCATGTAACCTTCTTAATTCCAACAAAATTTATTCGTCCCAGGGATATTAGACATAACCCGGGGAGGTTCCTCTGAGGTCAGCTTTGTAAAGAGGGCAACTTGCACATCAACAAATTTGGAAATTGGCAAACAGTACCTGATTATGGGTGCAGATATCATGCAGCTTCGAGTAAACCGTAGATACAAGTAAGTCTCTACATACCTTATGCAACTGCATCCAACATGATTTATGGACTAATTTTCATTAATATGTTTGAACAACAATTGAGTGTTGTATTATGGTTTGTTTTTCTATAATAAGGTACAAGTTTCTATTGGACTCACAAGCTTCGGTGGAGTGGTGGCCCTTGGATTCTGACTGCCAAACAAACTCTTGCAAACAATACACCAATGTTTTAAATAATTTTGAATTTGATTACCTTACTACGGGCTGCCTTTAGGGTGGCTGTTCTACTTTATAACAGCTGTATTTTCATTTATTCTGGAACATAATATCAAAGCATTGTCCTTTTACAAAAAGTCATTGTCATTTTTGCTTGTACGCCTCCTGTCACCAGTAAAGCTTTACAACAGTTATGAAAAATACTCTCGTGCCCACAGGCAAAATGAGGTGTTTCCAGTTCCCAATTAATTTTCCTGACTTTCACAAATGAATGAATTTGAAAAGAATTTGAAATATGTTTTATATCATCCCATAGCTCACCACCCTGTTAATAGATTTTTTTCCCCGCAAGAGTATTATTATTATTATTGGATATCAAATTCATCAGGACATTCATGTTAATCGTTTTCTACTTACAGTACCTCAAATGAGCTCAACTTCTGAGCTGGAGTGTTTTCTCAACTCCCAGTACACCTGATGTAAATAATCAGCTAATTAACAGCCTTTTTCTATTTCAAGTGGGTGTGGTAGTGCAGGAAAACACTCAAATATGCAGGGCAGGGGGCCCTACATAAATAAGCTTGAGAAGGAATCTGTTAATGTGTGCAGGCAATTAAACTAAAATATTATTGTGTAAAACCATGTAATGTGTTAATTTCCTCAAAAGGGTGTTTTTTAGAGTTTAGTGTACTATTACATTCGCAGTCAGTTTAGTTATTTTGTTTAAATCTTTTCTAACCTGTAATAACATATTCTTGCCCATTCCTGCTTTCTCAAAATAAAAATTGTTTCTTTCGCATTCATTTTAACTTCAGTCTCATAATGATATTTTTTGCAGCTTCTATAGAAATTGATGCACACATACTGTATATGCACAGCAGCATACAGCGCCAGTGTCGCACGTCTGGGATGGTTGCTGACATACAGTATCATGCCACATTGTGGCTTAAAATTGACACAAAATATACTTAAGTCAGTTAAATTACACTATTACAAACTTTATTCATGAAGCAGTATTTATACTCAATTTAACTGGAACATACTTGGTTTGTCTGTACATTTGTCAGAACTCGCTCCTTCAATGATATCTTTATGTTTCATACATTGGAGGAACCGAAACCAGTCTCCGGAAATTTTTTGTCTGTTTGTCCAGACAGATTTTGTTACAGCATTTCGCAAAACTAGTTGGACAGAATTTAATGTAACTTTGGACTTTGGTTTAATGTATTTTGGTATTTGCTTGAAGTTAAAGCGAAAGTTATGAGAAGCTACAGCGGATGCGTCAAACTGTGGGCGCATCTTAAATCGACCGCTTGACAGAATTAATTGAAACTTTTGCAGTACTTAAATTACTGCCTGATGTTTAACTTGCACAATAAGTGAAACCAAAATGTTGATTAAAAGCAATGTTATGAAGAGTTATGTGCCAGATTTAATAATCTACTTTAAAATAAGCCACTAGCTACTTGCTCAATGTAAACAAACACCTGGACCAATAGATATTAATTAGAAAAGCTAACCTAAAAGTTGATACTTTCACCACTGAAATAACAGCGCTAAAGTGGTATTAAGTGAATTTTAATGCGCTGGAGTTGTTTTAATACAAAACTTAAACTTGAGCCGATCTACATTTTTGATTTCTCATCAGTGATTCACTCTCTAATTACAAAACAGGAAGTGTATTTGGCTGACAACGAAAGAAGTACAATTTAACATAAACAAGGCGTAAGATAATCAACCATAAAAACATTCTATTTCTTTGTATTTTTTTTTCTTTATAACTTAGACAGAGAGTTCTGCCGTACAGAAAGACAGGTAGACATGTACATGGGCTTCAACCTGAAATAATATCATTAAAACTGATCAGCTTATTTTTAGCTTTAACCTTTTAACTATTTCTAAAAAAACTATTTTTAGTTATGCTAGTATATTGTAAAACATAGGTATTAATAATGCTATAAGCACGTTAATACATTGTATTGTCTTCATTTAGTAATGTAATTTGTCTGTTTTGTTTTCCATTAAAAAAATATTACAAATTTTCACCTTTTTTTTTTATTTATTCGGACTCTTATTTTGACAGAAGTTTATTGGCTTATTTTCAAGTGCGTTAAACCCACAGAGCTCAATCATTATCTGAACTGAGGATGTGTTAATAAATTAATACTGTCACAGACCACAAACCTTGGAACTTTTATCCAATCGGGCTATTAAGGGACTGCTCGGTTTTTTTGTTTTTGTTTGTTTTTTTCCACCTCCAAGAAATGTTTAAGGAATCACCTACAACTGCAGAAATGCAGCGTTACCGTTAACGGCATTACCTCTGTCCCGTTGTGTAGCTCAGTCTCCATGGAAACATGGACAGCACGCTGGCAATGCTGCTTCTTAGCCGAGCTAACAGCTTCTAAAAAACTAATGCTACGTAAATGGCGATACTGTGAGGCTAAAGTTTATAAGGAGATAGCGACCTGATTAGTTCATGGTAATAAACTATTCGGAGCCAAGTGGAGCGGTTAATTAGCAGCCTAATTAGTTTAGTTCAACACGCCAACCAGTGCAGGAGTTTACTGTAGCTAGCTAACTAAGTCACTATCTGAAATTATAATACTCATTATCAGAAGTCTAAACCTATGACGTAGCTGATTTATAACGCGCTAGTATACTGAATATTCAGGTCTTTTACAGTAGGTATTTTGTGTTGTGAAGGCGAGCTCATGTGTTTAGCGAGCTAGCTAACCCTGAAACCTAGCATTGTGCTGTTTTATCAGGTCAATATGAAACGGATAAGTGATTCACACAGAGCCTGGTCTGTGGAGAGACTGAAGGTGTTGAGCTCAGCTTCTCCTTCTGACCACAACCTGAGTCTCACAGCAGCTGAGCACAGTGAGGACGGTAAACTACACCTCATATCATCCTAAAAAAATATTCCTCACACAGTGAGACAGAACTGTCTGTAGACATATCTTACAGTTAAGCAGTGATTTTGTATTTCTTCAGAATCTTCATATTGAGGGTTTTAATAAGTAGCAGCATGTGATATTTATTTATTCATTTATTCATCTTTGGGAACGGCTTTATATACTGTACCCGTTAGCATCCTGGTGAATCCAGAGCCTATACTGGGACACAAGGCAGGAAAATTCACGCCAGATACAGTAGGACACGAGTTCTTTTCAGCGCACCCTAAGGGCACACACTTTTACCCCAAGAAGCAGTTTATGATAGCCATGTTTCAAGGTGGTGGAATGAAACCAGAGAACCCTGAGGAAACTTGATGTGAGACAGCAAACTGAGCTTAGTATTGATTGCTGATGCTGTGAGGTGGCACATTTTAAGTGAAAACCAATTGAACACCTCACACATTTTCTCCTTAGTTTCTCCAAAATTCTGTTTTTTTTCTGGATTTTGTGCAAGATTTAGTAAATCTTGTCTTGGGATACCCTGGGTCCCAAGAATATTAGCAAGGACAGTAAGCAAGAAGAAAAGGCAACCACTTTCATTTTCGTTTTTAAAGCAGCCGTGAGGTTTAATATCTATTTATTTAATATTTTACTTAATTTGCACGTCTTTTATAAATGGTTTAATCTATTTTATATTAAATTAATATTAATATTAATTAAATAAAAAAAAAAATACGATCAGAAACACCCAACCCAACAAGAAATACCTTGTGTCAGTCTGGGTTTGACAGAAAACTGCTGGAAGGTGTAATAGCTACACTTCCCTGCCCTTTAGTTGGAAACATGCGTGTATGTGTGTGAAGGATGTTTTATTATGCCTGGTGCCCATTGTTCCCATGATCTGGACCAGGACAAAGTGGTTACTGATGATGAATAAATGAATTAATGAAATATGCAGTACTATCACTTGCTTTCCTGTCATTTCCAAGCTCTCAATGATTAAGGTTGTAATACTGCTGGCATGTTCACTTACTTTCATTTGGTTTGTAGATAAAATAAAATGCACAGGAACACGGTACATTACTGAAGACTATATTAAGAAGTTGAGCAAGCAAGACAATTTATCCCTTGTGCGCTCCTTAAATCTGTCCACTACTCATGGAGATAAATACTTCAGGGTAAGAATGATAACAATCTGCAACATCGACTTACTGATTATAACATATTCCATCAAGTGTGTGTTCAGTTATATATTATATATTTTCATTGTATGTTATATATTTTCATTTGTGCTTTTTGTTTTAGTACATTGAGAATTTGGACAAGTGTGACCGTGTTCAGGTTCTCAACCTTAGTAACAACATCATTGAAAAAATTGAGAAATTGGAAAGGCTTCATCAGTTACGAGAGCTGCACCTTTCTAATAACAGAATAAAGTAAGTCATTTTTCTGATATAAGTTTTGATTCAATTGAAATGTTGTTTAATTTTTTGTTTTCTCTCATGCAGGAAAATAGAAGGACTAGAGCACATGGCAAACCTACAGATTCTGAATCTCTCCAACAATAACATTGAACAAGTGCCAGTGTGGTTGGGGAAGAAACTTAGATCCCTTCAGAAGCTAAACCTTCAGAAAAATAAGTTATTTTCCGTTAGTCTTTCCTTATTCTTCCTAAAATATTTAGCAAATATTTGTGCATGCCTCAACCTAACTTTCATCCTCTTTTGCCTTTTAGCTTCATGAGCTTGCCAAATTAAAGCTTTTAAAAAGCCTAACTGAGCTGACATTAGCAGAGAATCCTGTGTCTGACCTTCCGCACTACCGGCTCTTCTTAGTCTTCCATCTGAGGTCATTGGAGTTTCTGGACGGAGAGCCAATCAGCACGCAGGAGCGAGAAACTGCACATCAACGCTTTCATGCTGGTATACAGTTACTTCTGGGCACAGTTTCCTGGGAATGAAGGGGGAAATATGCTATTTGATGAAGTTCAGGTTGTTATTGCTTTAGCAAAGTTAGTTATGATTGTGATACATCTCTGACTTAATTTTATTTATAGTTCTGCTAGTAAGTTTACATACCCTGGCGAAATTTGTGAAATATCGGCTGTTTTTTGAATATATGACCGATTATACAGAAATGATTTTCTTTATCCAGTTATCACATAATTATGTGAGCCATTGTTAAAATAAAAAAGATAACTGAAAGCACTCAAATTACTCTGATCTAAATTTTTAATACCTTTGAGTGTTTGACCTAATATTATACACCCAAGTTGACAGACACTGATTTAAATGGGTCCACACTTCGCCAATGAGGTTTTGAGCTATTTGAGTGTAGACCTATGCATATTTCATCCAGATATGTACTAACCTGGCTGTCAAAGGATCTTAGAGAAATCTTTTATATATTAGGAAAAGGAAATAAGAATATATACCAATTAAAAAAAAAAAAACTCTGAAAAAGAAGTGGCTCTGTTGACACAAACCCATGGTCAGGTAGACCAGCAAATTTGGGATTCTTAGGGAACTTACAGACAACTTCAGCTAAAATCTCTTTAAAAAGTGATCATTCAGTTTCAATACACACACTGAGGGGAAGCCTAAACAAAAAAGCGTACATTCATTGCAATCATTAACTCAGATGCTGTACATGAAATGCACTTGGCTTTACTAACATGATAGTGATATGAAACACAAGGCCAGAAAGAAATTTCAAACATGCAGTTCATGCAGGACAAACCAAGAATTTAAAGGGCCTGAAGGCATTTTGCCAAGAAGAATTTTCTCTTTATAACATAAGAGAATAAATGGTCTCATCCACAATGATCACAAAAGACCACAAAGCTATCATTGATGCTAAAGGACGCAACACCCAGTATTCGAAAGTTATGGGTACTGTATGTAAGTGTATGCTACCCTTCTGCACAGACGATCTAATTATTTTCGTTATTGTCATGTTTTGTTTAATGGTTGTGCTATTCTGTTGTGTGTTATAGCTGAATTTGAGGACCATTAAAAACAAAAATAGACATGATTATTATAAAAAGTAATTTTGCATCCCTGTGTTCGGCTACTCTCACCTGTGCTGCTGATTTCTGGGTTGTAGAGGAGGTAGAGCGTCTGGAGCAGGAGCTGGAGGAAAGAGGAGCAGAGATAGAACAACTTCAGGAGGAGAAAGCAGTAGCTTTAAAGGATTTGGAACATCAAGAGAATCTTCAGGAAAGCCTGAAGCAGCAAAGTCAGGAGCAACAGCAGCGACAGGAACAGCTTGAAATGGAGCTGGACACCAAGTCCGAACTGGTGTGTAACAGAGCTGTCTTGTCCCTCAGTGCTAACGATAATATTTTAGTCTATAATATGAAACATCTTTGTTATGCTAATTTTCAAATTGTGGTAACCGACAGTAAACTTCTGTGTGTCTACAAATGTGCCTGTTTTCAAAAAAACAGCGTGCTGTTAAACCAGTTTATCATAAAGACAATCTCTCCTTGCACTTGATTCCCTTCTTCCTTTTTTTTTACTCTTTAGCCAATTTCTTCTTCCTTTCTCACTACTTTCTATAGAGATCTGTCTGTCAGCTGCTCTAAAGGTAGTGTTAAATACTGAATATACTGTATATACTATTAGTACTGCTTTGTGAATATTACATGAATGAGTGCAGTGTATAGTGTTTATCTGACTATTATAATTTCCATATGTCTTTATTTCTTTTCCTGTATTGACAGGTGACAAAGGAAAAATCTATATAAAGTGTCTTAATAAGAACAGTATTTGAACTAACTTTGTATTGTTTAAATGCTGCCCTTGGTTTTTAGTGAAGAACTAATGCTATAAGGAACAGGGTACATTTAATCACTCATGTTCAATTCAGTTGTGAAGCTATTGAATAATGCTGAAGTACAAACTTTAAAGTTATGACACACTTGCTTCAATTTTTGAGGTTTTTAATTTGTAACAAAATAAGAACAAAAAAAATTAAATCAGGATATTTATGAAATGATGATACTTACACAACCACAATATGAATCGGTGTCATGATAATATAGTGCCAGTTGGTCTCTGGTGATTCCCATCCTTAATAGTTAGATATATCCTAGAAGAGTCCATGCCCATTGTTATAGAAATGTTTAATCACAAGTTAAAGGTGATCAGTCAGATGAGCTTTGTGTATTGTTGGCAGTGACTCAATCTTCAAGGGCACAAGCAGACATGACACATGCCAGCAGAGTAAATAAACAGGCTTGCACAGCATAACAGCCACAATTTAACCTTTGTCAGCTGTCTGTACATTATATTTATATCTTCTTTGTTACAATCTTTCCAGACATGCATGTTCTCTTGTAATCTGTGCATGCCATTTCTGTCTGTATGCTGCTTTCTCATGCTACATTCTCAGCCTTCATTTCCCGCTTCCCTGCTGGATTCTTTCTACAAGGTATTTATTTATGTCCAATCAGTTTCTGTTAGATCAATCACCAACCAGTTCCCGAAGTCCTAGTGAAGGGAAATGTCATGACTTTCTTCTATGCCACCAGGTAGTTACTTAGAGTGATGTGAGTGATGTGATGTCCTTGTAAGCATGCTGCAATACTCTCTGCATGTATAAGTCAGGTTGTTAGATCAGATCTGCACTGAATATGTCCAGTGACCTTGGGAATATGTTTGCAGTGGAGTTTATGTTCTATATTGAATGCTTTGTACCTGAAGTATTGATGCTTAAATACACTCAATTTATTTTCCAGCTTAAGCAGAAGACTATGGAGCTGACTCGGGCCTGCCAGAAGCAGTATGAGCTTGAGCAAGAGCTGGCTTTTCATAAGATAGATGCTAAGTTTGAACCACTTCCATTTTATCCTAATCATGTAAGTTTCATCAAGACTTGCTTTATTAATTTGGTAAGCTGGATTTTAAATGTGCTTGTGCATGTGCAAGATGGTCGTCTCCTTTTATATACCAGCCACTTTTTCAGATCTAACATTTACTCACTTTGCAATACCTACATAGGAATGGCGGCGGGAGTGTAGCATGTTAAGACAAAGCTTTAGCAGCACACTATTCAAACAATGACCAGAACAGTTGGATGAGGTGCAAATGGAACTTGCCCATGAAAACATGATAATTGTCACTTGTGTTTTTCAGTTCTGTCCTAATTTTAATCTTCAATATTCATAAAAAAATATAAAAGTTAAAATTATAAATTATTAATCAAGCTGGCCATGTAGCTGCCAAGTGTGCACATTTACACATAACGTATATATATAACACTGGTTCTATATTGTACTGCTGATTTTTGAGCAGTTCAACAGTCATAGAACTGAAAAGTTATCTTGATGCATCGTGATGATGAAATTTTATTTTGTGAAGCTGCTTTGAGACTATGACCATTGTTAAAAGCGCTATATAAATAAAATTGAAATTGAATTGAAATGCATGTGGTGTTTAGGACCTAAAGGCAGAAGATGTGCTGGGTGAAAGTCCATACATTGGAAAATCCCGCCACAAAAGGAATACATTTACATTAGACAATGTCGATGCAGGGGACAGACTGGGGGAGGATGAGTCTAGCCATGACTTGGCAAAAGGTACCAGCATCCAAAGAGTACAGTTTTTTTTTTGTTGTTGTTTGTTTGTTTACAGCAGTTAGTGCTAAAGCAGACTAAGGCTCGTTGCTTTATGGTATATGGTATTAGCATATACCGCCCGTGTGTGAAATATTTTTTTTGTATAAATACACAACCTGGAGTATATTTTTGTTTATCACACAACAATATACAACAACTGCAATGTTTAAGTTATTAATGAACAGTAAATCACAGTTTTAGAGGTTTATCGTTAACCTTAATTTTGTGGAAGATCTACAAGTCAATTTAATTCCTGTTATAATGTACATCACGTTACATTAACGTAAATTACAAGGCCCTGAAGTTCCAGCAGCAGTGCATAAATATAATACTATTTAATACATGTTACACCCAGAGCTACTGCCTGTTATATAAAAATGCATCAGTTATAATAATAAAACCAATGTATCTATTCTAAGATTGTTACTGCATTGGTTAGTAAACAAATTTGTATACAATACATGCAGTGGCTGTAGCAGAGGAGCGTCTACAGCAGCTTCGCAAGGAGATGGAGTTCACAGAGCGACAGATCCTGAGAGCCAGTGAGGAGCTGCAACAACTAGAAGAAGCCGCATCTCAGAAACGAGTGAGTGTTTTGGAACTATCCAGATTAGATTTTTTTAATCATGCTCATTATACTGTATATAAGGTAAATATGGTGTGGCTGTAGTGTGACTCATTCTTGCAGTTACTTACACGTCACTACAATATAATACTTTAGTTAATGTTCACATAAAGTATCAGAATGGGGAAAACTTGTCTGTGGCATGGTTATTGGTGCCAGATGGGCAAGTTTGAGTTGTTTTTTTTCGAAACTACTAACCTCCTGAAAAAAAACATGCAGTTTTAGTGGTTGTTGTTGTGGGTATGGGGGTGTTCAGAAGTGTGAGTTACAACAGTGGACGACTACATGGAGTTCTACTCCTGACAACCAAGAGCAGGAATCTGAGTCTCACTGACATTCAGTAGGCAGTATGAAAAACTTTGCATGGTCAAAATAAATCTTAATTTTTGCTGCAACAATATGCAGATTTTATTGTCAATATTTGCTTGCATGCAACATTAGACAATTATAGGGTAAAAATCGTATACAGAAACTGTGTTTCTTGGGGATGCCACTGAAAAATTGTAGCCAAAGTAATTAAAATTCAAAACAAACATAAAAAAGAATAAATAGGCATACAGCGAATTGTCAAATCTAACACCTTACCAATGTTATTGTAATGGTAATTATAATATAACTGTGATTTATAAACTGTGTTTTTTCTGCTGAAGCAGTCATCACAGACATCTTCAAACAATGCGGCCTGTTTAGGTTCAAAGTGTGTGTATATAGAGGAGTGCACAGTAGCTAGCATGTGATTTGAGGAAAAGCTGCTGTTGACTGTTGGTGGCTCCTGTAGTGGAATTGGTATTTTTCCCTAGCACACATTACTTCCAATCAATCATTATTATATATCCTATATAGCCTATCTGAGTGGTGTTGTTGAGCATGTGCATCTATTTGTTTACCCATCGTACTGTATGATACCTAATTCCAGCAACATAAACACGACATAAACTGGTATCATGAATCTTGACATTGAATTCAGTGGAGCACCTTTTTGTTCTTAGACCAAAGGTGTTTTCTGCCCCCTTATTATTGGTTGGCATTTCTTAGTGAATTCACAGCGATCAACCATAAAATAAAAACCAAAAACTAAAACCAAAAAAATCAACCATAAAATTAAAAACAAAAATTAAAACAAAAAAAGCCACTGTTGTGCAAGCTCCCCTTGTGTCAGCAAAACAGCTCTGATTGCTCAAGGCATGACTCCACAAAACCTCTGAAGGTGTGCTGTGGTATCTGGCACCAGGACATTAGCAGCAGTTCCTTTAAGCACTGTACATCGTAAGATGGGGCTTCCATTGATCAGACTTATTTGTCCTGCACATCTGGGGAATTTGTAGGCCTGCTATGCCCCATACGCAGCAAGGTGTGATGCACTGAGTGCTCTGATGCCTTTCTACCTGCCTAGCCTCTGGTCCCCACAGTGACCATGCCCCTGTCACCAGTTTACTGGAATATAATTAATATTCAGTGTTATTCAATTCACCTGACAGTGGTGTTAGTATTGTGGCTGATTGGTGTATATAATATAAGATTGGGCACATAGTCTTTTTCCAGTTTTAACTGACCTGGTTTAATGAGCCTTTGCCTATTGTAGCCACTGATACTTGTATATCTCAATATGAAATTGGCCGACATCAGTACAGCCTGATGTGGTCGTCTGCTTTTAATTTCTTTGTCATGTTGCATATCTGAGATACTTTCCAGCTCAAATTTGTAAGTTGTACTTGTTTAAATTAAAATAGTCTTCCTGTCAGCTTGGATCATTTTACTCTGGTCTCTCTCATCAACAACTGCTTCTCACTGGATTTTATTTGTTTTATGTAAAAATACTCAACTACTAATTGAACAATGCACTGTGATCACATTCCTCCCCATTCTGATGTTTGATGTGAAAATTAACTGAATCCTTTGACCTGCATCTATTTGATTTTATGCATTTTCAATGTTGCGACATGATTTGTTAATTGGATAATTGGACAAATTAGCACTTTGTTGTGGCTAGGGAGTGTGTACATCATTTTACTATAGTAATGGATTACGGGGGATTTTTACATGTGTGCAGCCTTATACAGTAGCTTATTTTTTTGCAATAAGTAATTGCAAATTGTATTTTATTTGATTATTTCATAAAAATATCCATAATTCAGGTACATGTCTTTTTAAGGAGATGAAATACTTATTTGTAATCAGAAGTATAAACTTAATTTTTTCACTTGTTGTGCTCATGGACAATTTGATGGTGAGTAGGTTTAGTGTGTAGTTAATACTATTTTTATTTATTTATTTATTTATTTATTTCATTTCATGAAGGTGCCAATATATATCACACGTTTCACCCACTCAGTTGGGCTATATTAAAAAAAAAAAAGTGTTAATTTTTCACAGCATTGTATATATTATGTGCCATCCTATTTTTTTATTTTATTTTTTCATATTTGTCACACTTAAATGATTCAAATCTTCAAACAAATATAAATATTACAGAAAGATAACATGTGTAAATACAAAATTAAGTTTTTAAATGGTTATTTCATTTATTAAGGGAAAAAACTGTTTTAACCTTCTGGTTGAGTGCCGAATTCATGGTTCAATCAATTATGGCAAGTCGTCCAGGTCCTTTATAAATGCCTTATAAATGGCGTTGTAACCCTTTCCAGACATCAGATCGTGTTGCCTTTTTAGATCTTTTAGCATGCTTCATATTGTCGGACTGGTTCAAATGATTTCTTGATTCAACAGGTCTGGCAGTAATCATGCCAGGGTGTGGCAAGTGAAATATAACTCAGCTTTCCAAACATCGCAGTTCATTCATGATTTTGCAATAAAGGGGCAATTATTTTTTCACATAGGGCCAGGTAGGCTTGGGCAGCTTGTCCCTTAATAAATTAATTCATTATTTAAAAACTACATTTTGTATTTACTCGTGCTATCTTGGTGTAATATTAAAATTTGTTTGATGATCTGAATCATTTCATTGTGACAAATATGCAAAAAAAAACATTCATGAAGGGGCAAATACTTTTTCATGGCACTGGAATGTATTATGATGATCCATATAATAATATTATTATGATCCATCAGGATTGTGATCCTGATTACATTTCCCCACATGATAAGACCCAGGGTCAGGTCGAGACAAATTAACAGTGCACGTGGCCTTATACAGATTACAGAAGCGGAGAAGGATAATCTTAGACAACAGCTGCACATGAAGATCCAGAAGCTGAGTGAGATGCAGCAGGAGGCGGTGACCCTGGAGAAGCAGCTGGATAGACAGAGCTCTGAACTCAGTGAGGCTCAAGGGGAGCTGGACCAGCTCCAGAGCGTACTGCACACATTGAAGCCAGAGGACCTCAGACACGTTAGTAAAACCTCTACCTCAGACACTAGATTTTGATTTTGTATTTGTTTTCTCTGCTCTTAGTATGTTGCTGAAGTCATTATTAATCTCCTGGAAATGTTGAATTAAAAACAAAAGGTGATTTCACTGCTAAAAATATCTCTGCCTGCAACCTTGATGATAGCAACTATCTTGAATGTTGCCTTGGTTCCACACTAGCAACAAGGCAAGTGCGTGGCAAACAAGCCCCGCCTCCCAGTGGAATACACAGATAACCAGAGGTGTCTAATAAGGGTACTGTAAGCGGCAGCCAAATACTACTTTGTATGTGTCTCTTTAAGGAAATGGGAAGAGTCTTTCTGTAGGGAATTTGGGTGGAGCTTGAAAAGTTTTTCACTCCCTCTTGGGGGTATTGTCATAGCTGGGTTATAGGCAGTGATTGGCTGGACTGAGAGTTTCCTGTGTTGATTCAAAGCAGGAGCTGAAGTGAGAGGGGGAGAATACAGAGGAACAGTATGGTGTGTGTGTGTGAGTGAGATGGTTCGGGAGGTGGGGTGATGAAGTGCAAAGCAGGGGAAAACCCTGTACTACGGCTAGAGTCTACTAGCAAGAAGTAAAAGTCTGCAAGGACAAGGAGAAGCTCAGAAAGACAGGAAATGCTAACGTTCAGCACACAGCCTCCGTGCAGCCTCACTTCAGCCAGTAATGGAAGAAAAGCAGGATTTGTAATTGTGTCAGCCACTTTACGTTAGTAAGTACCCCAGCAGAGTTAGGGAGGGGTGCATAGTTATACGATTGCATGTTATGTGTTTTCACAATGCTGTGTACATCCCATTATTTCATTCTTAAAGAAACATTTATTCTTTTGCTTGATGATCAAAATGTTTGATTCTGATATCCTGGTTCAAATAACATTCTTCCTTTTCACAAGTATCTGTATGATTCATAAAATTATATGAAAACCTAATTGAACAATGAATAATGTCATATTTTGCTTCTTGAAATATGACAACTAATTGCTTTTTAAAAATAGACTACACTTCCACAATGTAATAGGAATAGGGCATGAAAAGTAACACAAAGCCTTTTTTGTGTCTGTAAAAAACTGTATTTGTTGATGTTGTGATGGTGGAAGTGTTAATAACATGGTGTAATACATGTATAATACAGGACTATGTTTTATGTAACAGGAAGTAAGTGGATCTTCATGTCCTGATTTTCATTTATTAGCAGTTGTCACTTTCTTAAAGAATTTTTATCTGTTTGTTTGTTTTTTCCAGGTTGAATGGTAACTGCCTATGGTAAAGACTGCAGTGGGAGCATATAGTGAAACCAGATTTTTTTTATGTATAAACTCTCTTTCTACTGCTTTTTTAACAGGCTCATGTGAAGGCGCAGTTAGCCAGTAAGAATCAGCTGCTGGCCATCATGAGCAGGAAGCAGCATGAGTTGGAAGGCCGACTGGATGACCTGCTCAGTCGCATCGCCGAGGAGACACAAGAGATCAAAGATCTGGAGCAACAGCTTACTGACGGTGAGAGACGTTGTTCTGACATAGTTATGATGTCTAATTGTTATAAATGAATGGAAAGATGCTATTTCAAGCTGCACGCAGAAGAAGATTTTATAACATGGGTTGTGCTGAATCGTTTTCCGCTGTGTGGATTTGTTTGACTGCTGAGTGCCAGGCATAGAGAATTTCCCAACCACTTAATTAGTAGTATGCCGAAATAATAACAACACAGCAATCATGTACTGACAAACTACACTTACTGAGCACTTTATTAGATTGAGTCCTTTGAGATTCTGGTCCATTTTCACATGATTGCATCACACAAGTGCACTTAAGTGCTGTGTATCTCCTACAGTATTCTACACTGTAAACCCTAATGCTCAAAGTAGTATTGAGTTCTATTAACTTAAATAATTACAATTAGTTCAAATTAATAGACCTTGATGAGTGTACGGGCATGTTATTCCACAAGTTCTGACACATATCTTTCTTACCACACAGTGTTACTCACGACTCAGACGTCCATTGAATTCTTTGTCTCTTGCTTTATTTTCAACATCAAAGTTCAACAGTTCTTACAGTTTCTTGCATAAATCCACTGTGGTCACGACAAGTCGTTTGC
>JAQMYJ010000014.1:7952458-7963292 GCA_030014305.1 Clarias laeviceps | reverse complement strand
GGACAGGGTTAGATGGAGGCAGATGATTCGCTGTGGCGACCCCTGAAAGGGAACAGCCGAAAGACAAAGAAGAAGACAGCATACAAAAGACATTTTCTACTATTGTGAGCTTCTAACATCATGGCAACAGTTTTGGGAAGAACTACATATGGGTGTGATGAACAAACATCCACAAAACTGCTCACAGATTTTGTTTCAGTGCGTTTGTGAACATAATAGCAATAATAGAAATAATAGCAGGATTTGCAGTAGCACTCAGACACCCTTCATAGTCCTACTGATGCACAACACTCTGCATTGTGACACAAATACACTAAGGCAGACGTATACACCAGCCTTGCATCAGCATTTTGTGGTTGTAAGATCAAATCCCTTGAGCAAGTCCCCTGGAATAACAAGCCTCAGCCAGTTGAGGTGAAGATTAATGTTTCTGCTCCCACCTGCTGTTGATTTTATACCGTGATTGGTTAAAGTCCTGCACGGAATTTGGAGTCAGAGCGAGAACAGTCAAAACAAACAAAAAGGAAAAAAAATGAATGAGACATGAATACTGGCAAGCAATGATTAATCAGATCAGCGAACATGCTGCGGTCAAACCACTTACGGAAATCAGTTCAGTATAAAACGAAAGAGAATGTAATCCCAGTGTTATCTGGTTTCTCCTGCGCCAGAACAGAGACCTGTTGAAAACAAAAGCACCTACAACACTCCGTGGACTTCACGCTGAACAGATAAACTCTCTAGTATTTTAAACAACATGGTGCAAATTGCAATTCTGTTGGTGTTACCGTCCATTTCTTGCTGCGATTCATTTCACTGTACCATGAAACAACACACACGCCTGGATAAAGCTGCACACACAGTGAAGACACACACAGCACAGATCCAGCCATTATAAGGAACTAAAATGAGACGTTTCTGTGTGTGTTGTGGGTGACTGTAAGATCAAATCCCTATACATGGGATAAAGAGATTACAGTAAATCACACAAACTGGTAAATCTGATAATTTTGATTATAACTCGATCTGAAGGAAGTGGTGGAATAGTGATTACGTCGCTGCTATGCTGCGTCTCAATGTTCATTGCCAATAATACGGATTTTTGCACAGGAAGGTTTATTTTTTAGCAGGCTAAGCTAAGTGCCGTCAAATGGCTGTGATTTAATTATGTATTAGTTAACGTAGGTCCTTCTGAAACTGGAAGGCAGTTTACTGATTTTCACAACAGCCAAAAAACGTCTAAATCGACTCAACAGTCAGTACGTTTACATGCACAGTTATGCCGAGCTATAGTTATATCTCAACTATGCCATTTAACTGGACTACTGCTCTTGTCCTGGTATACAAGCACAGCAGGGGAATTGATTTATTGGCCCAAGCATGTCGGACTCTGCTACAATAAGCGTGATATCCCTTTCAGCTTGTTAGTACTGTATTCCCTTTTGACCCACTGCATCACCAAACAAAACAACAGATAAACAAGTTAGCTAGCGGCAGCTTGAAGCATGTCGAGAGGTGAAAACAGACAGCTTTAAAGCTCTGTACATTTCACACGTGCAGAACTCTTTACATTTGCACAAATGAGATGCACGTGTTTATAACATTATGACACCGCGTTAGTAATTTTGTTAGAGGCTTCGTCTGCTGCTACACATTTTGCTTGACTTCTGGGTCAAATCCCCAGATGGGAACTGCGGAGCATGCACAGAGCGCCTGAACAGGTTTCAGTGTCTGATTGAGGTATACGGACAACAGTAGCTCGACTCCCAACTGCATTATATCTGGGTGTGTTAGTGCGACTAAGTAGCACACACTGAAATTCGATTTAGTACAATTTCAGTCTGACTAATGTTTACAGTTATTTTCAAAAATACAGTTTCAGTCAGACTAACATAAATAATCACCATGTCATGTAAACATACAAACTGTTTAGCAAACTGGCAACATATGAAGATGAGAGTCGTCACACCCTTGTATTCAAACACTACACTGATCTAATCACATGAGTGAGGGTCAGCTATTCATTTGCTGGTAGGAGCTGCTTTAATAAACACTCTGTGGTGGCTCCGCACACACTAAAAATGTTAAATGACTGCATTTGTATGCATTAAGAATATGTGGTTATATTATTTTTATATTTTCACAACAATGAGGAATTAGGAAGGTTTCCACCACTAACTGACAAACCATGGTCACAAATTTAACAAAGTCTGATTTCATCTGAAAAATACACAAAAAACACTTCACTGGAATCACACTCGAGGACAACTCGCTGACTGTAACAGAAGGTTAAGCTACTTTTGTTTAAATTCCTCATTAAATATCTTCAAGGCCTGTGCTTTCATTCAGTATGTTGATATTTTCTTTTGAAACAGGAAGTCGGAGTTACAGGGTGACAAAATATTTGATTTGATTTCCACAACAGCTACAGGCAACACCCCAGCGAACCCAACAGAATGTTCACAAATATGAAGAACAATACTGTGGATGTCTAAGTGCTGTGTGATCTTTGAGTTATTCCATACACTTGAGCTAAAAGTAAACCTTCAGCAGCATGGTGAAAGCAGTGAGATCGCCACCAAGTGGCATCTGAGCAGCAGGTAAAAGGAGATTACTGACTCTTACTGATTCAGAAGCCGTGACCGTGTACAAAGACAGAATAGTGATTAAAAACAGTCAGCAATAAAATTATATGAAACTGTTTGACTCCTGTTAAAAAAAAAAAAAAAAAAAAAGCCAACTTGCATAAACTTCACCCTCTTCAAAAATGAACAAAGAAGGTTTTCTCCCAGCAAATGAACGACTAGAAAAGTATACATTATCCAGCAAATGTGTTAACGTTTAACGTGGCATTGATAACCCCTGTCTGCTGTTAACAACCTACTGAGACACTGCCACAGGGGCTGGAGCGGTCAGTTACAGGATTGACTCTAACAAACATGCGACAGATTCAATACAAAAAAATTAGGTTTTCTGGAAATTATGTCTATAAAATGGCAATGTCTCAAACACTTTGCTGGGATTTTTTTTTTCTTGACTAAACTGTTGAAAGATACTGTTTAAAAAGTGTTGCAAATATTTCTTGCTGCCAACTTTGTTCTATAAAATAAAAAAAGAACTGTAAAATATCTGCAGAAACCCGTCAGATGTCACACAGGATGGATTTTTAAGGGGAAAAAAAATCAGAAAACTCAAATTTACCTCAATGTTTTTGTTTTCTGATAAATATAGACTTAATAAATACATTTCAAGAAAGCACATATGTTGTTATTCTTTGGGTTGCACTCGTTGATGGGTCGTTACAGCGAACCATCCGAGCCGCACAAAACTTGGCACAGGTTTTACGTGGGATGCCCTTCCTGACGCAGCCCTCTCATTTTATTCGGGCTTGGGACCGGCACTGCATCCAGTGGCTGGGGATTGGGCTTTGGGTGGGGATCAAACCCAGGCCTTCCGCATGGCAGGCGAGTAACCTACCACTGAGCCCACTACCACTAAGGTGTATAAGGATCTGGTTTAACACACTCATTCGTCTAAAGCTACAAGCTTGCGGTGTGTTCACTCCTCAAGTCCAAAACTGAAAAATGCACTCACACTGCCAAGGTGACACAAACAGCAATTTTAAAATGTTCAAATAAACTTACATGAATTTAAAAAATGGTGCAAACAGAACAGATGTCTGGCTCTGATGGGGGTGTGACCCTGACCTCAGGTGACATGACTGCGTCCTAGTGCAAACCGTTTACGATTCAGTAATCTTGGTACACACACACACACACACACACACACACACACAGAGGGAGACGATCATCTAGTGGAGATGGACAGAAATCTTTGCATGCAATCTCTTACAGTTAAAAAGGTACCGTGACTTTAACCTGTCCCTGATTAAGACCTGTGTAGTCTCACACTGGTACGGTTGTATTCAGAAGACCCAACATCTGACACAAACAGCAATATTTTTTTTTATTTAAAACACATCGTGCATCTTATAAATCCTATATCTTACATATACATGTTGAATTGAGCCTATTTCGTGCATAACAGCACTGCCCAGTCCAAAAATGTGCTAAGACAAACGTCATGTCTGTTGGGTGTATTTTACGATCAGCGCCAAGGTTGGCCCGCCTGACTTCGGCCTCTGGATCGCTCGTCTTGTGATGGTGTGACCGGACGCCGACACGCACCGAAACGCCTACTATAAGGGAAAACTGGCGTGTTAATCCTGCCCACCTGTATTCAGACAAACTACCCCTCCTGTCACATAATTGGCTAGCTCGTTTGTTCTCACCGACAGTAAAAACCTCTCAGCCAATCCCAGCTCAAAGGGCGGGGCATGACCAGCCAATCACGTGGCAGAATGCAGACCAGGGCCGCACAAGAGGAAGGACGAGTCGGGAAACGGGTAGTAAAGTAATGCTAATCTGCAAATGGCATTCTTGCTGTGCATCACAGCTGCAAAATTGAAACAATCGCACCTGAATGCTGGTTTAGATTACTAACAAAATTAGGAAAACAGTAACCATAATTTAGATCTCTGATTTTTTTAGCGAGCTACTCTACAACAAGAGGGTGCAGAAGGCTAGTGCTTGCCCTGCTAACTGCACTAAAATCCCCGAGTGTGTCAGTATAGTGTTTATTTAAACGCCTGTGTGCGTGTGGTTTTGGGCAGTGTAATAACTCAGCAGCCTGCTAGTATAAGCGTGTTAAAGGTCAGTGCTGTAATGTGGAGAAACTGCGTTAGTCTTACACTGGACTTTAATACATTCATGACTGTAAACTGGAGTTCCTGTAAACTGGAAAATTATAATGTAAATGTTAAATGTGAGCAATAACATCATAATGATCTGTGACTCTACAGAGAAACCAGAGGACACGGCTCAGCCAGGAGCACTGACACGACTTCACCCTTTCATTTGGCAAACATTCAAATGCATTTTTTTCCTAAACTTTGACGTCGTTTCCAGTCTTTTCCCAAAACCGAAAGGGAGAAGAGCAGAAGCAGAGCCAAACCCAGTCTCTCCCTGCACGGCCTAAGCTAAACTCTCCCAAGCTAAGCAGCTAGTCACCGAGCTATAGCCCTGCCGCAGACACCAGAAACCTCAACATTACAATGTGTCAATGTGTGAGTGTGTGTTACACATCTGACAGTCACCCTGCCCACACTTTCACCTTGTTTATAATATACCCAGCACTCACACGCGCGCGCACATACCATTTGTGTTACAGTGAGCTCACCTGGTTAAAGCGTGTCGCCCCGCAGCGGCTCCTGCGCATCCCCCGGCTCCTGAGGCCGCTGCGGCGCCGCTACCGCTACTGCTGCCCGGTTTGCGATTACCGCCTGTCTGCTTCATTGACATGATTATCCCATAAACGAGTCCTTGAGCAGACTATTTGAACAAATGTGTTAGAAAGGATCTCCGCACGTAATGCTTTAACCGTCTAAATGAGAGTAGAGCTAGCACGCGACAGCTCGCTGCTGTTGCTAGGTGCTGATTATTCCAGCCTGCTCAGTGCGACTGACGCTAAGGCAGAGACAGCTAGCTCCTTTCCTTCTTGTCTCCTTTTATCAGTGAAAAAGATGTATATTATCCATATATATAGACTAGATAAACACTAAAAACGATTTAAGTAATTATTAACAGCTCGCAGTAGATGTCTGCGTGTGAAAGACACAGACCTAAACAGTCTGAAAAGACACGGAAAGCTAGCGGAAGGATATATACACAAAACAGGCGTACGCTTATTTGTTTATCAGTCGTGTTTCGCTTAAAACGTTTTAAATCTAATGTAGGTTTTCCACGCATGCGCTTATTCAGCATAAAACACAAGACGAAGATAACTGTGGCATTTAACTGATGTGTTTTTTTCTAAAGTTTGCCTAAATGCGGTTTAGAGCGCAGCGCACTATTTACAGGAAGTGAAGTCGCTCACAGCGGAAGCGGGACGGCGGTGCTGCGGCGTGGTGCACGTGAGCCGGTCAGGGTCGGTTCCTCGCTGTGCGTACAGATCTCCACAAGCCGCTTAAAGGAGACGCGCTGTGGGCGCCCTCAGCCTTCTCACATACAGTAACTAAGAATAGGAGGGGGGACATTCTGCAATATACTGTACAGAAGAAGTATTAGAACGGGACTGTACAATCTGTAAGGTCAAAAGTCAGTGGACATCTCACTGTCCATCTTGCTGATTCCAAATTCAGTCCCTCTTTACTCTTATGATAAGCTCCACTGTCCATCGAAGACGTTCCACTAAATTTTGGAGTGTGGATCTGTGTGTTAGTGCGATCAGGTGGTTTAGTGGTTAGCGTTGCCTTGCACCTCCAGGGTCCGGGTTTAATTCCCAAATCTGCTCACATCATGTGAGCATGGGAGTGAGTGAGTGCGTGTGTGTGTGTGTGTGTGTATATGTGTGTGTAAGTGTGTGCCCTGAGATGGATTGGCACCCCGTCCAGGGTGTACCCACATCGTGCCCTAAGTGACATGGGATCGGCTCCAGGCCACCCGTGACCCTGTACACAGGATAAACCGGTATAGACGATGAGTGAGTGAGATCAGGCACTGAGGGGGCCTGGGGTACAATCGGTGTTCCAGGTCATCTCAAAGGTTGGTACACCTTGTCTTCATGCTGTAACAGGTTTTATTCCATGAATATTGTAATGCTACAGCAGGTAACATCATCCTCTACAGTTGTTTGCTCAGTATGTGGCAACAGTTTGGGGCAGGAATACACTGTCTAGTGTCCACATGCTTGGAGTTTTAGATAATGTTCACATGAAACATCAAAATGTCATTTAGATTTGGAAACGCCTCTGCATGTCTTTGGACTGTAGAAAGAAACCAGAGAATGTCATTAAGTTGAATGTAATTTAATATTTAATACAAAAGATATAATCATTTAATGAGAATGCAAAAAATATTGTGTTATATTAACATAAGCCTTTATTCATAGCCTACAGACTCATAGACTATGTAGAAGTTCTGACCATGATAACGTCTATTCCTCAGTAATACAAACACTATGGAAAATGGTTTTGAGATCATCCAGCAAATCAGAAATTTTGCTTGTATTATCTTCTCTGACATTTTTTAATAGCCTGAATGAAGCAGGACTTGAAGAAGAATGAAGAACGAGAGCACAAACTCAACAGTCAGTGATTAGTGGAATCAAAAATTCATTGCGTTATTTCTTATTGTTTAGAAAATTTTATTTAAATAGTTGGCAAATACACTGCCTAACCCGAAAAGTCCCCATTTCAGAAGGGTCAAATTATTTAGGTGCATTAAGCAAAGAAAACAATTAAGGAGATTTGAAATTACTGGAATTGGGTTAAAAGGCCTTCAATTTGTGATCAAATCCTGGAAGGATAGTGCTGAACCGTAAAGTTTAGGGAAGAAATGTGGCATGAATGCAGTGGAAATCCCTTAAATGCACACAATGTGATGAGAACTTTCTGGATTGTGACTAAACAGCTGTGTGGCCATAAGAAAACCACTTGTTAATAAGATAACCAGAAAAAAAGTTTTTTGCCAGGTAGCATAAACATTGGACTTTTCAGCAATGGTAGGTTGTGTGATCTGGTGAGTCCAGATTGACTCTATACCAGGGCGATGGGTGTGTCAGGGTAAGAAAGGAGGCACATGAACCGATGCATTCATCATGCATAGCAGCCACCGTACAAGCCTCTGGAGGCAGTGTTATGATCTGGGGTTGCTTCAGTTGGTCAAGTCTAGACTCAGAAATGTTATGTGGTAATAAAATGAACTCAGCTGATGACCTGAATGTACTGAATGACCAGGGTCATATCAATGGAGTTTTCCTTTACTGATGGCACAGGCATATTCCAGCGGGACTGTGTGTGGGTCTGAGAGCATGAGGAATCCTATTCTCACATGAACCTGATACCACATTGTGTGCTGTAATCAATGCTAAAGGTTACTGAATGTGCTATAAAAAATTCATTTAGAAACTATCTATAATACTTTCTATATATTGTCTATATACTATATCAAATACGATATACAATTTGATGTTGTATTTATAAAATACTATAAATGACAGAAATATTTTTATAACCATTTTAATGGGGAAAATCCTGATGATTTTTAGCCAGGATTTCTAACTGAATGTGTAATTTCCTAAAAAGAAAAATCCAATTTCCCCTCTCCTCATGCATAACAAATTATCTGAGACACATGTTCTGCTCACGTGACGGATTCTTCTTCAAAAGCTTTGAAATTCTTCCTCGCCTTCCAAGATTAGTAACACAAGAAACTCAATACATTTACAGCATTTGGCAGACGCCCTTATCCAGAGTGTCTTACATTTTTATCTCATTATACAGTGGATGTAAAAAGTCTACACACCCCTGTCAAAATAGCAGGTTTTTGTGATGAAAAAAATTAGACCAGGATAAATAATTTCAGAGTTTTTTCCACCTTTATTGTGACCTATATTGTAAGTCTCACCTGAAAAACACCTGAAATCTTTAAGAAGGGAGTAAAAAAATAAACTAAAATAATACAATCACATTTAAACTCTTGTTAATTAGGATTCAGTACACATCTGCCATCATTTAAAGTGCCTCTGATTAATCCCAAATAAAGTTTAGCTTTTCTAGTAGGCTTTTCCTGACATTTTCTTAGTTGCAACTTACAGCAGAAGCCATGGTCCGCAGCGAGCTTCCAAAGCATCAGAGGGATCTCATTGTTAAAAGTTATCAGTTAGGAAAAGGCTACAAAAGAATTTCCTAGGCATTAGATATCCCATGAACACAGTCATCATTAAGTGGAGAAAACATGGTGTAACAGTGACATTACCATGCACTGAGGGGAGTGGTGGCTCTGGCAGAAAAGGCTCTAGGTTGTTGATTTTGAGGATCGCCGCTGTTGGTGGGTTGCCACACCCCCTACTACCCAGTGCCAGTCCCAAGCTCAGGTAGAAAAATGGGAGGGATTCGTCAGGAAGGGCATCTGGCGTAAATACCTGTGCCAAGTTGTGTGTGGCTTGGATGGTCTGCTGTGGACACATGCTGTGGATTTGATGTGAGCAGCCGAAAGAAAGTTTAGTGATGTTACAAAAAACTAGATGATCCTCCAAAATTGAAGAAAACTGGGTGGGGAGGCTTCCAAGAGGCCTAGAGCAACATTTAAAGGAGCTGCAGGAATGTCTGGCAAGTACTGGCTGTGTAGTACATGTGACACAAATCCCCTGTATTCTTCTTATGTCTGGACTATGAGGCAGGATGAAGAGAAACATCCAAGGCTGGCTTAATTTTTGACAACGACCCAAAGCATACATCCAAATCAACAAAAGGATGGCTTCACCAGAAGAAGATTAAAGTTTTGGAATGGCCCAGCCAAAGTCCAGACCTGAATCCGATTGAAAATCTGTGGGGTGATCTGAAGAGGGCTGTTCACAGGAGATTGCCTGCAATCTGACAGATTTGGAGCGTTTTTGCAAAGAAGAATTAACAAATATTGGCAAGTCAAGATGTGCCATGCTGATCGACTCCTACCCAAAAAGAGTGCTGTAATAAAATCAAAAGGTGCTTATACAAAGTATTAGTACAAGAGTGTGCATATTTATGCATCCACATTATTTCAGTTTTTATTTTTACTACTATAAAAGATTTCAGTTTATTGAAATAAACTGTGTAGACTTTTTATATCCACTGTCCATCTGGGCCCAGCAGTGAAAACTGGTGGAGTTTGACTCTGGGACCTTCTGGTCAGTCGTCCATCTTAACCACTGAGCTACCCCTGGCCCTATACTGTCCCCTTCTACTGTTTGTCTGAGTGGTCTCCTGTACAGACAGACATATGGATATTGTATTGCTGGTTGTCTAAATACTGTGCATATCAATGTGTCCATCAGCTTGCCCCTTTCTAGGTGGTTTGTGAAATTCTACTTTAGACTTAAACACCCAGACCCTATAATTTATTTTTTAATGAAGATGGGTAATGTTCTTCACTGACTGGACAGAGGTTATCCGTCATAGATGCAGTATTTGACTTTGCCTAATAAAGGATGTTGCCATGCTAGAGCTAATTAAAGAAAACCATAGGTAAAAGGAAACCACTGTAGGATCTTTTTCAGGGTGGCAGGAATGATCATGTTTGAAGGTCAAGAATGGAGCTCTCCTCTTTCTCATTTCAAAGCTACTGAAAAAGGTTTGACACAAAGAGACATAAGGTCTACAATAAACACTGTCCATTGTAACAAATCAAAATTCTACCCCATCCTCACCACTGTGAGATCTACCCTGATTAAGAATCTCTGTGCAGCCTGGCCTTTAAGTAAATTCACTAGAAAGCCTTTTCCACCAGTTGATTGCTTTAACCTAATACATGACCTGCATGGACTATCTATGAGCCTACTAAGTTTTGACCTTAATATATTGTTCTAGTACTAAACTTGAAAAGGATGCTCAATGCCAGGAATGTGTCAATAGGACAGTGCCACTCATTGGCACAATCTATGGCAATCCTCTAAAAAAAAAAAAAAAAAAAAGGACCCATCTATATTACAACTTCAACCAGTGGCATTTTCCTTAAAAGAAAAATCTAATTTTCCCTCTCCTCATGCATAACAAATTAGCCGAGACACAGCTAATAGGTTGACGTTATAATCTGTCTTCTAAAATCAACCAGTGAGAATCAACCTCTGTATCAATATCCTGCAATTCATACAGCTATTGAGGAACTAAACATGTATGTGATAAAAACCATGAACACATTTAAAATTTTTAGCAAGGAATTCCTTTAATACAAATATTTCAGCATGGTCAGAACCCCCCACCCCAACCCAAAAATCCCCACAAAAGCCACACAGAACC
>JAQMYJ010000014.1:7929221-7943472 GCA_030014305.1 Clarias laeviceps | reverse complement strand
TCGAACTGAGCCGTGCGGTGCCGTAACGAGCCGTGCCGAGCCGAGTCGTACCACGCAGTGGAAAAGCGCCAATAGATAACTGAAAAACGGCTGTCCAGCGAAGGTCGATCAACCTGACTGAGCTTGAGCAGATTTGTTGAAGAATGGCAGAAAATCCACCATCCAGGTGTGAAGCTCGTCACGTTATACCTACAAAGACTCGAGGCTGTAATCACTGCCAAGGGTGAAATATAAACACCAAATGTTTATAATAAAAGATGAGGAAGGCAGGAAGGCATTTTCACTAATTACACTACAACGAATTATAGAATGGGATTCCAATTAATAAATTAAATAAAACAAATAAACCAAAAAAAAACAAAAAGCACTCCAAAATCTTTTGGCAGAAATCAAGACCCTCAGTACCTCATTGCGTGCTTTAGGTCTGTCAATCAGGATCTTCAGAGCTAACCGTTCTTGTGTTGACTTCTTCACACACACCCTGGAGAGAAAAAGAAATTAGTTACCTCAATTTAATAGTTATGGGTAAGCCTTTCACATTTTACAACATTCTGTTGCTCATAAAACAACATTAAACAAGGTTTTCCAAAAGCCTGCATGAGCATAGAGGCTGAGAAGAAGTGCTTCAGTTCCATTTAGAAAGTTGCACCAAAGCTAACAGGAGAATGTACATTTAATACACCTGTGACTACTAAAACATTAAGTTATGTTCTGCTTAATATAATAAGCATAACATTTTATTTACATGAATAAAGAATGCAGTACAGATACATTACAGCACAAACACAAAGCAGCTATAATAATAGTATTCAAATATAATTACAAGAAAAGAAAAGGAATAACTGAAAGGTAAATGAAAGGAACAATAAGATGGATGTAGAATGGAAAACCAACGCGGGAAAAGAGTTTTAAAATTAGAATTAGAAATGAAAAATAACTTCCTGGGAGCGTCAATAAAACATCTGTTTTGAGGAAAGGCTCTACACCACATAATGCTCAAGACGGTACATGGGGTGAAAACAAATGTAAAGCGGAAAACATCCAATCAATCTGGACAACAGGGAGTTTCTCTTTATTTGTCATCCACCGTCTGTTAATTTATATATTTAAAAAAAAAAAAAAAAAAACTCCCACTGTTGCTTAAAATGAAGCAACTAAATATACCAGTGTGTTGGCAGGGGAGGGAGGCGGCACGCTCGGGCTTTAGCAGGAGAAAACTCCAAACATGAATAGTCAGGACCTTTCGACGTACAGTTTTACAGCTCGACCTGATGTGCGAACTCGCACTGATGCTGCTTAGCTGCAGTGTATTTCTCAAACAGAATGATTACACAGCCAAAAGCAAGCTATTAAAAAGGAGACGAGCAAAGACTTAACCCTCCTGCTAGGGACTGATTTAAACTGCTCTATATACATCTTCAACATGTTCCCTAGGAGTCGCTCTACACCATCTACAGAACAAATGACAACATTACACAGAAAGGAGGGTTAAAAAGCAATGCTAGTTTTGTGTTGTTTCACTCTGGGAATAATAAATAGAAGATAACAGACAAGTTTGTTTTGTGAGAATTCACAAGAAAAAAGGATCCCTTCTGTGATTAATAAGAAAT
This sequence comes from Clarias laeviceps, assembly GCA_030014305.1. Taxonomy (NCBI): domain Eukaryota; kingdom Metazoa; phylum Chordata; class Actinopteri; order Siluriformes; family Clariidae; genus Clarias; species Clarias laeviceps. The sequence goes on along the minus strand of JAQMYJ010000014.1, from coordinate 7,941,862 downwards.
CACCTGAATTCTCCCCAAAAACATTCCACCTATATCAATAACATTTTGATCCTTCTGTATTCTGCAGCAGGAGAGGAATTAGTATTTTCTTTTTAAATAGCTAGTGTTTAAATCTACTGTGTTAAAATCACATAAAAAGCACTGTGTGTTAATTAGCAAATCTTTCATTGTAATAAAACTGTAACAAAATCGTCACTGATCAGCCATAACATTAGACCTCTGGCTCTGCAGGACCTCTATATAGGTGTGCTGTGGTGTCTGGCACCAGGATGTAGGCAGCAGATCCTTTGGGCTTCTGTGGATCAGACTTGTTCTGTCATAAACAAACCATGGGTGCTCAACTGGATTGAGATGTGGGGAAGTAGGAGGCCGGGTCACAGTCTTGGGCTCTTTGCGTGCTGGGCGAGTGCTGGGTGCCCATGATCCTGTCACCAGTTTGCTGGTGTATTGTGTTGTTCAGTTCACTCGTCAGTGATGTTAATTGTATGGCTGATCTGTGTAATTATTGATACATAATCCATTTATTGCACATAAAAAAAATGGCAAATGGCATTAAACAGAGAAAAAACACACTTGGGACTTTTGCAATAAGCTGGTTAATTTTGTTTTCCCACTTGGGAACCTTTAAACACCTTATACCTAGGGATGCACCGATAGATACTACTTTTTCTCAAAGAGAATACGAGTAATTCCTTTTAGGTTCTTATTGATACCAAGCACTGATACCAGTACCTCGCGTTGTCCTGGAGCATCATTTCTGCACAAATTTTCGAACGGCAAAGCACTGTTCCAGCCAATCAGCAATAGGGGGAGGGGCCTGTGGTCGTGCACAGAATGAGGGGAAATGTTACGTGTTGAGTACTAAACTGGTATCTCTTTCAAGACATTCCAACTTATATCTTATTTCTTAACGTCAAAGTTTTATTTATGTTATCCACTTAACCTGTCAGTAGTTTTAATGTTCCGTCTGATCTCATTTTAAAGTACTGTATAGCTCATCAGTCAGACTCCGCGTGTAATGCATCAATAATCCACCAGACAGCAGAAGACATGCATCACAACCTATACAACCTGTTTTCAGGCGATTATGCATCAATACTGATGCATCAAATGCGAAAACATATGTTATAGGGTTAAAAACAGTAACCAGAACTGAATAACGTATTTCACCACAGTTTAGCACCGTCCATACTAAACACAAAACACATTTTTGCAGAAACAGGAGAACATAAGAGGCCAAAAAGGAGGATTTGTTTTATTCGATTTCACAAGGGGTGCATGCACTGCCAGCAGAGCTAAGAAACAAAGTTAATGGAGGAAATGTTTCACTAAGTGCAGGTTTGTTAGGAGCAATAACTTAATCTTCCCCTGTCAAAGTCAATGAGCAGGCAAATTTACACAAGAGAACTCGTGTACTTGCTTTTTTTCTGTGTTGAGTTCTTGAGCTGTCAAAGTGAAATCAGTAATCTGCAAACTGAAAAGAAATGCTCGACTAAACCCGAACATAAGAAACCAGTGCTTGAAAAATGGCTGCAGGAGGGAAGGACCACGACGCCAAACTGATGAGGCATGGTGCAAAATATGTTGTGGAAATCCCAATCATGCCAATAAAAACTGAGATTTATTAAAGAAGAATCGAATTGTAATCATGTAGCTTTTAATAAGCATGGGGATAGTAAAATGATAATAACAATAATAATAAGTGCAAACAGTCAGCATAACAAACCCAGCTGCCCATTTGACAAGTGGTAAAATAAACTGAATGTAGAACAGTGTTAAACATTGTGTAATATTTTCCTACTGGCTTTCCAAAAAGCAAAACATGCGCTCATATGAGGTGGAGTGTCATTCCCCAGGAGAGTCCTTTTGCCGGGGCTTTGACAGGACACTTTCTACACTGGGGATATGTCAAGCAAATTGAAGTTTTTCTCAGACTTCCTTGGATTAATTTATCTGGGTGTGAATCGAACAGCGCAGGAACTAGGGAATAGGCTCCTGCAACTTTTCCATGCTTGTGGCTTAGGGGATGATAGGAAAAAGTTTCACGATATTATGTGGTCTGCACAGAGACAAGAGACTCTGATAAAAATATGGAGGATTTTACCTGCCATTTAAATTCAAGTGAGGATAGTCAGTCGATTCTCCAGAGCGGTTTCAGTGGTTTCTAGGCTCCCTCATGCTCCAAAATAGGATAACTGGACAATTAGAGCATTAAGCAACATCCCTTTGAAAACAAGGCCAAAAAAAAAATAAAAAATCTGCACTCCTGATGATAACGCTACCTGCACATTAGATGTGTAACTACGGTACACACACTAGAAAGCAGTCAGAGATAAGACATCTTTGGCCAACAGCTTTCCATGTGAACTTATTTTACTATTCCTTCAACAAGTTAACATCAGATGCCCCCCTAGGTGTGTGTGTGTTTATGCTCCAGCTGATATATGCCTCCGATATAGTCTATATTTGTTACACCTCAAACTCCGTTTATTTCACATCTCTTTAAATGCATTATTTCAGTGACTATGTGACTGAGCGACTGCAGAGTTACGCCCCACCAGAGAACCGCAGACAAGCCTGAGCAACAAGAAGGTGGAGGGTTTAAAATTAAATAAAACAAAACAACATTTGTTTTTCCTCCTGTTTGTTTGTACACACAGACTCAAGACCCACCTGAACGGCTTAAAATGACTTGTAAAAGGACACTTTGTAAAACAACTAAACTTTAATGTCTATATTAATTCCCCAGTCAGGTTCCCCACTCAGGAAACAAACCATTCATCTACTGTAGATGAAGCAGAAGAATAATGAGACGGCCCAATCTTACCTTACAGGTCCACTGATTCCAGCACCGAGCTTCTGGGTCCAGTTTATGTTATACTCTTCCAGGATGGAGCTCTCCTGTGGGTGTGATATTAACGTTAATTCAGCAGACCATAATACATAAGGTTGCTATTTCACATAAACAACAACAGACAAACAAAAAAACGTCTTTACCCACTAGAGTCATGACAGAAGTAAAGCCTGACAAAAATGTGTGTTTAAACCTAGTAAAGCGATAAGAAACTGTTGCCAGGCAGATGTGATGGGATGTGGCATGTTACCACCCTGAATAAGTGAATAAGTGTGTTATTCTCATTATAGGACAACGACCAGCAAACTACCAGCCAAAGACCCCACAAGTCTTTAGGGCACTCAAACAAACAGCGGGGTAAAGATGATCACATGCTTCCTATGAGACGCGTGACTTCTGCTCACACAATCTTCTGCCTCTGACTGGCCAGTATGGATCTAATTGATGTGAGAGCGCAAGCAGCCCACAGCTCTCGACCCGTCTGCTCCTCAGACTCCCGGCTACGGGTGTAAGAGTTCTCCAAATGATAAGGCAAACACTGTTCTGTTGCACCACTCACTACTTATTTTTTTATTATTAAATGATGACATCATTTATAACTGTCAGGTTACAGTAGGTACAAACAGCCAGCCCTTCACCATACCGTAATGTACAGCTTTTATCAGAATCAGTCTGTCATTTTATTAATAAACTGCAATGTGCAAATCCTGACAACTTCCACAAGGTAGAAAACACACTTAGTATTAAAACTCGCTGACACCTGAGATGCTTTACATCCACTAACAGAAAGCCACATCAATATGCACTAGAGCTATGCTATTAAATCACGATGCCAAAAATCTAATTGAATCAAATCAGCTCTCTTTATAAAAAACAATGTTCTCTTAATCGGTTTATTTTCTCGGATTATATGGATAATCTGAAGTTTTCACTACAGGAATGATACTGTGTTAGAATCAGCACAAACTCACTCTTTACATTCCAACTGAAATGACTGTCAGAACTACACTGTTGGAGAAAATTAATGCACACCTTCTGATTCAAGAAGAACCACTACTGCGGTTGGTTGGCAAATTAATAAATAAATAAATTAAATTACTCACTCACTCAGTGTAACGCAGCGTAGGGCAGCACAGTAGGTTGGTACAGAAATTATTTGACGTTTGAAATGATTTGAGTACTGTATGAAAAATCGCAAGGCACCACTTATTTCTTCATATTGAATAAAAAAAAAAAAATGAACAATGTAGATTAAATAAAAAGAAATGGCAACAAATGTTTTATTGCAACAGGCCAAAAAGTCCCTTAATTTTACAATTTAAAATTGGTTGTTTATGTAACAATCTCAGCAGCAACCTCATTTCCCCTTCGTCTTTTCCAACCACTTAGCACTCAGCATCACCAGTATACTAATCACATGCACCTGTTTCTCACTGGTTCAAACCTGAAATTAGATGGTTTTTGATGCTTGAATGATTCATAGGTCACCGTGTGGCTTAACAAATAAAACACATTTCTCTGAAACTGCTCATGTACGGAGAATAAAAAAAGTCATTCTAGAAGCCCAAGAACTATTCATTGAGACTACATAAAATACTGTACAATAAAGACCATTTGGCAGCATAATACAGTGGTACCTTGGCATACTTAAGAATGTCCACTGAAATTATGCAAGAAATTTGTCTCGGTATATGAAGCATTTTCGACATAAGAGCAAACGAACCAATCCATCAGTGAAAAGCCAAGCAAAGTGATTTTAAATTTTTTATTTTTTTTTGCATTTTGTGCAAGATGTAGTGAAGACTTATCAATGATGGCAAGGAAGGAGAAAAGGGAGCCACTTTCAATTCCTTTTTTTAAGCAGCCAATGTCAAGAGGAATCATAAATTAAGATTAAGTGAGGTTTAATGTCTATTTATTTCATATTTTACTTAATTTACATGTCTTTTCTAAATGGTTTGATTGATTTTATATGCAAAAAAATGATTATAGTGTTGGAAATCGGTAATATTTTGGGTGGCTGGAACGGATTATCTGCATTTATATTATTTCCTATGGAAAAATGCGTTTTGCAATATGAAATTTCACCCTAAGACCTCGCTCCCAAAACGGATCAAATTCGTATGCTGAGGTACCGCTGTATGAAGGAAAACGTGGAGGACACAAGATTTTTGCACAGTACTGTACCTTTTAACATAAACTTATTTTTAACCTAAATAACTGAGCTATGTTAGTTTACTAAGCGAGGAGAAAAAGATTGGAGCATTGAGACTATTTACACACCATAACTATCTGCCAAGAACAGATTGTACAAGGCAGTTCTCTTGCAATATAAAAAGCTATCAAATAAAATATAACCATAAACAACAGTTTCCTCATTTGGGAAAGGTAATGGTTACATTGAAACTTAATTGGCTTGCTTACTCAATTATATAGAGGAGAGGAAACTCAACAGAGATGTGTCTGGTTTATTAACAAACTTGTTCCACAAATTGCTTTTTCTTGTTATTATAGGTAAATAAAAATGATTTATTTGTCCTACTGGTATTTTTCAGTGTTCCCAGTACGTAGTGGTAAAAAGGCACCTCAAACATGTGTGTCCAATTTAAATCCATTTGCAAATAGGAATATTAATATTTTAAGCACTAAACAGATATATAATGGCTCTGTATTATACCTTTGGTTTGTAGAGTGTAATAAATGTAGTGTAAATACAGCTAACAGAGGCAAAACAGCAATGTACACAGACAAGGGGCTCGTGCAGCAAAACAACATGATGGCTGTAAACAAAGTGATAATATAGCTGGTGCGAGGACAACGATGTGAAGAAAACCAGGACATAATGCAATCATTTCAGTCGTGACAATTTGACCTTAACTCCAAGCTCCATGAACACTGTATGTCTATCAGCCAACAACTTTCTGAATGCTGCTGACACAAGAATATTCTGTGAATTATAAAAGTTATACTGAGCAGCTACATCAGGGCAGTCGGCTCTCCACACTCCCATTCCAGACTGGAACTGACGCGTCAGAACTGGACAGAAACGTCATCTACTTAATGAAAGTTATTACTAAATTAGAGAGTTAAGACTATTAGCGATCAATTCAATTCCAGTGGAGTAAATCTGCTAAAACAATCATCCTGTGTACTGTTTCACAATAACAGATTAAAATTTTACATAACGTTGCATGTAAATATACAGCATCTGTCTTTTAGATATGCTACTTAAGCATGGTGCATTTGGTCAAAACCCACACAACCTACAATCACTCCTAATAAGTTTGCATTCACTTAGTAACAATTATTTTAGTTATACGTATTTAATAAATATATTGGGAAACCTAATATAATCAGCTCCCCATAAAATAAAGCAAACAATATTGGCTGTATTGGCTATACACATTATAGTTAGGGATGTAGTGGTAAAAGAATAAAAAAAAAATAATTTGTGGGTAAATTATTACATATGCAATTTAGATAAAGCAGACCCAAAAAATTTTAATATTCCTTGGAATATGAGTTGCAGCTAAAATTCATAAAGGAAAGGAATGACCATAGCCAACGTCCATGAAGGTATTATCAATTACACTATAGAAAAATAGTATGGAAGATTTTTAACATCAGCCACCATTCAAAGAACTGAATAACCCATCATGAGTTTAGCCTTCACTACAGCGCTGGTCAAAATGTTAAACAGTGTACTATAAGTCATTATCATATCAGGGATTAAGGATGAGAGATATAACTAGATTGATATTGTAGTCAATTATGTCAAAACATTTTTCTGAGATATACAGGAGTGTGCTTCAAAATATGAAGAACTGATGGGTGGCTCAAGACATTTGCACAGTACTGTATATCTCAGAAAAATGTTTCAAACTTTGGTGTATTTTTTTATGTAGTTGTGCGGAATAGGTCTGACAAGTTTCAGAGGAGTGTTTTTATTTGTTAAGCCACACAGTGACCTATGAATCATTCACGTATAAAAAACAAACAAACATTTAATTTAGGGCATGAACCAGTGAGAAACATGTGCAGATGATGACCGACGATCAGGATGGTGATTAGTATACTGGTGATGCTGAATGCTGTGTGGTTGGAACAGACGAGAGGGGAAATGAAGTTGCTGCTGTGGCTGTTACATAAACAACAGATTTTTAAAATGTATTTTTAGGCACTGTGCGGCCTGTCGAGGAATGTTGTTTATTCTATGTTTATTCAAGGATAATTAAATAGTGTGTTTCTCTTAAAGAGAACCTAATGTGAAAATGCAAGTCTTATTAGAGTCTAGAAACTGAGAAAACCTTTTTTCCCCCCCCATTATATAAATTTGCACACATTTTCTTTAGATTTGTCCTTATTTATGACAACATTCCTGAGGGGAATATTTAAAAAATAAATACATTTTCCTGATTCACTATTCATTTATGGTGATCCAACAACTATCCTGAAATTTGTACCTGTGTATTAACCATTTAACATTAGACTGCTTTCTTAATGACTAATAATTCTGTGCTGGTTTTGAGAAAATACAAATTCAGAACCTGAAGCTGTAAATTTACAATTTTATCGTTATTGTTTGTAAGCTTAATTGTTGTCTTTAGGCACACTGTGATACTAATGTTGGTAATGATATTGCACGCTGAAGAAGGATAAATATTAGGGTGAGTCATTTTAAGCAGTAGTGATGTATTCCTGAGGATCAATGTGAAATTTTTTAGGCTATTTTCATGGGCTTTTAGTAGCAACAGCTCCATTGTGTGTGTTATTTCACAATGATATTCTCAATTTTAATCAGTTTAGTGATATAAAATTTAAAATGTGACTGATATGGAGGTACATCTCTTTGTGTTTTAACTCATTTACAACGATGTCACTGTAAATAAATATTCGGTGTTAAACACACAATAAATTGGCCGTTACTGAAAACTGTTTGTCCGCTTGTTTTATGTTATGCACGGTTAGAAAAGTTTAAATAGTGTCAAAAATGACGGTGATATTTTGCTCCATACTGCTCACCTCACTCAGTTACTATACTTATAAATACAATAGAATATAATCTAATGCATATAGAATTCAGTCTGCTGTTGAGTTGAGCAGGGCTGAGGCGGTGTAACACTACTCTCACCTTACACTGAAGTACACAAAGACAAAACATCTCAGTGGATGAAGAAAATTGATCAACAACTGTGTGGTATGATGCAGCTTTCTGCTTCTGGATATTTTACCATACCACCATGAAGTTGATCATATCACAGCATGTTTTATTCCTCTCATACCACAATCATCTGCCTACGCTGCACTTTTAATATTTACAAATAAAAACCACTTAATTCGTTTTCGGTTTATAGTTAAAATTAATGTTGTGAAACATCAATTAGCTCCTGTAATAGCTTTTGCATTACACTATGAGCAATCACTTCATCCACTCTCTCACACATACTGCTAATAAGAAAACAAAGGGAGCTTGTCATAGAACTGAGAAACCACATCCTCCTCTGTCCTGAAGGTTTTCCCTAGAGTAAAAAAACAGCTTTCCCGCTGACTGAAGTCTTCCTTTATAAATGTTTTTTTATTTATTTTTTTTATTTCAAAGCGTACAGAAAACATTTATACTTTTTCCATGTTGAATAACCACAGCTGATTTCTGCAACCTGCTTATTGTTCAGATTGTGAGCGTCTAACACACGACTCTCTGTGGATATGCTGTACCTGCATAAATGATCATACTATAACCAATGCATTAAAATAAACCCTGTACATTAACTCTATAGTCAGGACAACTACCAAAGTTGCATTTCTTACCTCATTTGGTGCGAGCATTCAACGTGCTGCTGTATAGACATTTATTCTACTCCAAAATCTAAATCAGCTCACAGTTTTACTGCACAAATCAGCACAAACTCCTGTTGAGTTGGTTTTAAATGTGAGGTGCCAAGTCCAGTGAGGTTATTCAGATGCCTTGCATGGGTTTCCTGTGCAGCTGGACTGCAAGACGGCATCTAAAATGACATTTGTCCTGCCAGAGGCTCTAAACTTAAAATCATTTTACTGCTGTGGTCTGGTCTCGATGGGATGAGTTAGGATTCTGACTATAGCACGAGGTTCGGTTTTCCACACCACCACCATCGAGTTACAATAAAATAAATATTCCAACAGTGTTTTGGATATGAGAGGTGTATACACAGTTTTTTTGCACTCTGATACTAGTAACAGGAGGACGGCCTTTACTTGCATCGCGTGTGCCAAAGTTCGAATCAGGCGTTGTTAATGGAGCTGTTTGGCTTAAACTCAAACTCCGATTCAGGTTGACGCATTCCATGTACTGGGTACAAATCATTTCACCATAAAATGTGAATGATTTACATTATCTACAACTTAAGAAGCGTGGACTTTAATCAGGAGAGAAAGACAGGAATTCCAGAGACACAGATAAAATCAGCTGGTGCTAACGTGAGGATAAAAGAACCTGATTAGTTAATTGCATCATTCTTCATTACATATCCAAACATTCTGCACACTGCATTACTTTTCAACTGCAGTGTTTGTGGTGTAGTGTGTATTACATGTTCGATTTGCATCATTTTTGCTTTCCTTATGCAATCTGTTTCTTTTACTGTATTATTATTATTATTAGACTGGCTGAAGTACCGTCATTGATGGAAACTTTTTTTTTAGAAATAGTTAAAAAGTTAAAGCTAAAAATAAGCTGATCAGCTTTAATGTTATCAGTTATGATATTATTTTAGGTTGAAGCCCACGAACATGTCTGCCTGCAACAAAGATAAAGCTCTAAATTTTTTAAACTGTAATTTCATAAAATTTTGTCTGGTACATTATATAGTGTAGGTTTGGTTTTACTGAATTAGTGGCTAAATACTAGGAAATTTACCTCGCTCACGGCAAGATCTTGAATCTACTGTCATCTCATATTATTACAATCAGTGGGAAAGAAAAAAATTATGTTTACGCCTTGTTTACACCAAGTTGTAATTCTTTCATTGTCAGTGAAATACACTCCCTGTTCAGTAATCGGAGAGTCATGCACAGATGAAAAATCTAAAATGTTTTGTCTTAAAACGACTCCGGCACATTAAAATTCACTTATACCACTTCACCACTATTATTTCAGCAGTGAAAATATTAGGTTATCCCTGTAAAAATATTCAGTTTAGCTTTTCTTATTAATATCTATTGGTGCAGGTGTTTACAATGAACAGGTATCTTATTTTAAAGTACATTATTATAGAAACCTGGCAGATAACTGTTCATAACAACACATTTTGGTTTTATTTATGGTGCAGGTTACACTAATCAGTTTATAAGTACTGATAAGGGAGATATCCAAGTACTGCGAACGTTTCATTACATTCTGTCCTGCCAGTTTTGCGTATCGCTGTGAGAAAATCTGGGACATAACTGTTCATAACTTCACTCCTACTCAACATTTTGATTTCATTTATGCAGCAGGTTTAACTTCAGGCAAAAACCTAACTACTGCCTAAGTTTTATTAAATTCTGTTTTATTTATTTATTTATTTTTAGTTTTATTAAATTTTGCTTGACTCTGTGACAAAATCAAGCTGGACAAACAGACAGAACCTTTACTGAGACTGGTTTTGGCTCCTCCAGTGTATGAAACGTAAAGATCCTATTGAAAGAGCAAAGTTCTAACCAATGTACAGACAAAACCTCGTTTTTATTTGTATACACTGTGCTGTATTTCTGTTTGTGTCACAGCAGCTAGACACTAGAGAGGGACACTAGAGAGGGACACTAGAGAGGGATTGAGGACAGAATGAGACAGACTTCAGGTTAACCAGATCTCACCTTAATAAACTTATCTGCATTGTTGTCCTCAGACATGGTGCTCATGTCCTGCTGCGTCTTCACACACGGCCCCGTCTGATCAGTGTGTGTGTGAGAGTGTGTGTCCGGCCTCGGGTGATCGACTCTCTGGTGTTTTTCCCGAAATGCAGCGGTGACTTTCCATTAAATTTGAGACAGTCGAGGCAGCGTGCTGATGTGTGTGTCGCTGATTCAGGATCAGTGACCGTCAGAGTTCAGTACAGAGACACTGAGAGAGAGAGAGAGAGAGAGAGAGAGATTGTCTGTAGCTGAGCCACTTTTAGATGGAAGGGAAACAAAGCCGTATATTTATAGCTGGGCTTCTCTCTCTCTCGGCTCGGTTAATCGGGACACACCGGCCCGGCTGAGCCTGAGCACTGTTGCTGACTCTCTCTGATTAACGGAAACCCGGCGATCAGCAGCGGCTTTACTCAACACTTACCTGGCTCTTTAGCTCGCTAGCGCAAAACAAAAGAAGCGACGGCGCCGACGTATGAACAGGCCTGAACTCCAGCCAGGCGTGAGCGGTTTAAGCGCCGGGTGTCAGGACACTGTGTGCGCAGTCCGCTAAGCGCTCGGGACTTATTTGGCGAGTCGCTGTGTCTCGGCACTAGCAGGAGCAGCAGCAGTAGGTTCATCCCTCTGTTAGCGATTCTCCCAGGAAACGGACAGAGAGCGGTGCGGACACGGGCTGTCCCTCGCAGCGCCTGAGAGCATCACGGTACAGAATTGCATCACATTTTCCCAATTAATCTCCTATATTGGGCGGTCGTTTTCATAAAAGGTGTAGGTAGTCTATCTATTCAAAATATTTGAATATCTAATTTTTTACTGTATATGAGGAATGTATTTGAGTCAGGCAGGTTGATGGACTACTGCAGCAGCGGCTTTGTTGGTGACGCGACGGGTCCTCATCCATCTGCTCACACGCGGCGCGTGTAGTACTGCAGCCTCGCAGACTGTAAACCTAAACACTGTGTGCGCGCGCGTGTGTGTGTGTATATACAAAATATATAGTCTGATGTCTGCGCCATAGACTGACGTACCTTACCGTGGGGTTAGAACTGGCCTGGGCCTCGGCCCGAGAGGACTGAGTGGGACATTTAAGCTTCACTTTTGATCTGCGCTCCTATGCGGCCCGTTCCGAGTCCGTCCTGATCCCTCACCGCCTGGACCCCTGAATCCCTCGGAATGTCCATCCTGTTCCCTGATCCCTAATCCCTCGGATTGTCCATCCTGTTCCCTGATCCTTAATCTCATGCACTCTTCACTCTGAGTGATATTAACGGTCCTTCCTACAGGGATTAAAGCAACGATTATTTTCAATGCACTTGAACTTCATTTTATAAATTGAAGTCAGTGTTCTGGTCGCACAATCACTGATGCTTACTGTATATAATCAGCACCGAACACAAGAGCAAAAACACCCCTACATTGTCAGTTTCCTGGTTTAATTTGTATAAGTGTTTAATAAAGCATGGGTTACGACTATATAAAAACACGTGATTGCCACCTCACTACTCTCAGCTGTTTTATTTATTTTAGAGATAAATGAATACCACTAAATCTCTACTATAATCATACTTCAACTTGATTTAAATTTATAAATGCTGTCCTGTCACTCAGACAAATCTTTTTAAATCAATCAGTTAAATAAAGTCTCAGTGGTTCCCCTAGAAATAGCGTGTTTTCAGGGTCTATTAAACTAAACGCTTCATCCCATCAGTTACACAGAAAACTTCTGGAGAAGGAAGCTCACAGCAGGCTCTAGCAGGAAGGATTTTGCCAGAATCTCAGCAGAGCCAAAAGTTTGTGGACACTTGACCATCACACCCACATTCCTTTCTCAATTCAATTCAATTTTCAATTCAATTTTATTTGTATAGCGCTTTTAACAATTGACATTGTCCCAAAGCAGCTTTACACAATCAAAAGA
>JAQMYJ010000014.1:7878410-7891374 GCA_030014305.1 Clarias laeviceps | reverse complement strand
TGTGTGTGTGTGTGTGTGTGTGTGTGTGTGTGTGTGTGTGTGTGTGTGTGTGTGTGTGTGTTCCTGCTTCAGATTGAGAATATTATCACATTGTTGTATTTATATATACCAGTCACCTGAACATGGCATGAACATGATTTATACGTCTGGGAATCACAGTCATGCACCACCCGACACAATATCATAACCTAAGTGCTGATTCAATTTGTATTGCAATGCTGTAAATATCACAATTTTATAAATATAAAAAAATATATATATATATATATTTATTTTGTTACAATTCTAAACAAACATAGCAAATAATTTGCTCTTGCAGCTCAGGATGCTGTCAACATTTAGCCACCTGTAGGATCATAAAGGAACTGCATCATTTTACCAGCTCAAATTTATGACAAATTGCCACATAAAAGAAATGTGATACATGACTGAAATGATTTCCCCAACCTGTAATAATTTATCTAAAATGTTTATAATTTATCTAAATTTAATTATAATTAAACATGAACAGTTTTATCCTGGTCAACGTGGATCCAAAGCTAGCCCTGGAAACACTGCGTGTGAGGAGGAATAAATGCCAGTCCAATGTATTGCAGCGCACCGTACACACACCTCCAGTCAACTTAGAGCAGCAAAATATTGCCAGTAGTGTTTAGTTACAGAGATCAGAGGTTATTACTGGTCCCCTGTTGGGTTAGTCAGCATCACACCTTCAGAATGATTGTGTTTGAAGCAATTAAATTAAGGAAACTTAGAGTCAAATTTAACTGTAAAGCAAAGCTTGAATTATAACTACAAGACAGAAGATTTGTACGTCTCACCTCAGAACTTCTCACATGTCTTTGGAGAACAGTGTAGAAAATGATGGAGCCAGAGCCTAAAATACTGGATTGAAAAAAAAAAAAAAAAAAAAAAAAGGTACAAACGATATACAAATTTCAATCAGTTTACAGAACACATAACATATATTTCTAACATTTTAAATAATTGGGACTTTTGCTTTACCTGAGAAGTGCCATTGACATTTGAATCCACCGCACAGCTGAATAAACCTCAGGGAAGAAGAGGAAAGGAAATGTATAATATATAATCTGGCTCATTAATAAACTAACTTCAGCTTGTTTTCGTACACGAAAATATATATACAAGAAAACAACTTAATACAATAATATAAAACAATCTAATAACACAATAATATAATATAATTTTTTTTTTTTTTTTACAAAAGTAACTTATGCATGTCCTCTGGGAAAGAGACTGATGTTTAACTAGGAATTTTGCTCCCACCTCTTGTGTAAATATCTAACCAGTTCACATTCTTTTAGTAATTACAAACTTAAATATATATATTATTTATTTTATTTTAGCAAACAAGCACCATCAAAGCAAGAGCAGCAGCCGGTGTGTTAAATCAGGCGGCTCTTTGCCAAAGCTTCGTTTCCATTATAAACCCTCTTTCACCAGAATAAAAAAGAGAAATATTGCTACTTACAGTCCTCCAGTCTTCACTCGGCAGTGTGGTATTCATCTGAGGGCTGTTTAAATTAAACATGTCCATCCTTAAAAATCTGTTACACTAACGACTAAACCACAGGACCAGCGAGCATTACTGAGTAAAAACCTAAACCAGACTTTTGTCCGCACTTTCACTCTAAGCGCTCACTCCGCCCTCATCACGTCAGGACCACGTGACTCGTCATGACTCCGCCTCTCCGGGGGTGAAAACTTCTGCCGTGGAAATTCTGGCTGTGTCTAATGCGTCAGTGCGCTCGGCTCTCTGTAGCGCTCCATAGGAACTGCGCTTACTTCAGTTTCACTCCCAGTTCTTCCAAATGTAGCTTAGCAGTGTTATAACTTGTACATAACCAAGTGCATTGCTGTATATACAGTCAATATATGGTATATCTATCTATCTATCTATCTATCTATCTATCTATCTATCTATCTATCTATAATTATGCATTGCTTTATACTGTATATACGTTTGTGTGTGTATATATACTAGAATATCATTTAAATATAATTGTGCATTGCTATATATACCAAATACTTTAGTTAAAATAAGTTAAACCTATTAATAAAGTACTATAGTTATAATAAAATTGCATAAATCTTGTGTAAAATTAATAAATATAATTGTGCATTGCTGTGTGTGTACATACATGTAATTATGCATAGTAAATTTGTATGTATAGTAAATATATGCTTTATAATATAATATAAATATCACAGTGCATCATCATATATACAGTGAATATACTGTAGTGTATATACAGTGTATATTTCTGCATTGCTTTATATGTAGTAAATATATGCTATAGAATATGATAATATAATTGTGCCTGTTGTGTCTGCTTAACTTTAAGCAACTAAAAGTTGAATACTGATGAGGAAAATCACATCATAATAAAATTATGTTCTTGCTTAATGTTTACTTGTAAAACATGTAAGGAATAACACACTGTGAGTGTTTCATGTTGGGCTGTATTACACCAGCACTTCAGTGACTTTCTATATATACTGTACCAGCATTTTGCCAACGATTACAATTTTTAATCTATTAATAGTCATTCTTCTCTCTCTCTCTCTCTCTCTTTCTTAAAGTTAACTCAACAAAAAAAAAAAGGAACCTGGAAAGCACAAACTTGTCTGTCCTAAAAACTTTCCTGTGTGAGGAAACTTATTGATTAGACATGCTCCATAATATTTCTCTCATGATCATAATAATGGCTCAGTCAGAAAAAAAGTGCATCCTCACCTCAGTCGGAACATTGGGGATCAATCGGAATGAGAGGGGTTGTGTAAACCTTTGATAATCCGTTCAGTAGGTAAACGTAAACACTAGATCTGACCATTTCTCTCCTGTTGCAATAAACAAGTTTATTATTCTATTATATTTCAAAATAAAAAAAATCATTACATTGTAAAATTCTGATTAAATGCTTTGAGCATATAAACATAAATCTTATCATATCAGTGTTTATGTAAGGAGTGAAGCTGGAATCTCTAATCAGAATGATTTCAGTCAAATTGAATAAATGCTGTCATACTGAGACACTTTCCACAAATGTTACATAAATATCTCCTAACAGAAAACTCCTCCATACCAACAGTTATACTTTTTTTCTGTGGTATATAATCGGTTTAGTTACAGTAAGTTTCATAAGAGAATTTACAGAATACATTTTTATGATGCAGAAAATATTAATTAAGCACTCATAAACAGACACTTGTGTGCACCTTCCTAAAGTTCTGTTTTTATCTATCAAAGTCTGAATAAAACTATAATCAACTACCATAATTTCATTCAGAAGAAAAATAATAAAGTAATACCTTACACCCTTTACACCCTTTAATTCAATGAACAAAAGAGCCACTTTTAGCAACAA
Organism: Clarias laeviceps; assembly: GCA_030014305.1. Taxonomy (NCBI): domain Eukaryota; kingdom Metazoa; phylum Chordata; class Actinopteri; order Siluriformes; family Clariidae; genus Clarias; species Clarias laeviceps. The sequence continues at coordinate 7,887,985 of JAQMYJ010000014.1, read as the reverse complement.
TAATCAGTTCATTAATATTTGAGGTCATTTATTTATACACAGCTCCATTCCATTTCATCATTTTGATTTGCTTCTTCCTTTTACATGTAGATTTGCTGGTGTACTTGGAATCCCTGTCCTGTTGCATGACTCTGTTTCAGTACAGCTTAAGCTCCAGGGCAGATGACCTCGCACTTGTTTAAAGAATATACATATATACATGATTATACATTTTCAGGTCCTGTTGTTGTAAGTGAGCCCAAACCATCACCCACCACCAAGATTTTTTCCAGCTTGTATAAAGTGTGTGTGTGTGATGAGTAAACATCTCCACCTTCATCACATCAATGCAAATATATTGTTAGAAAACTTTTGTCGTTTGTTTACATGCAATTTTATATCATGTTGCCATATTCTTTTTGCCAAGAGGGGGGCGTTTTTCCTATCAACCTTCTAGGGATAGCCATACTTTTCTGATTGTGCTCTCACGAACATAAACATTGAAGGTGCTTAAAGAGGTAGGGCACAGGATGTAGTTCTTGGGTTTTTATTTATATATCTGATCATTAAACAGTTTGATCTTGGATGGAATTGGCTGTGACAGTCACTACTAGGACCTGCTTGGAAGGCTCTCCATTTGTTAACAGCTCTTCTCACTGTCAAATGATGGATTTCAAATTGTGTACTAATATTTTCTAGCTTGATTAGAAGCAATGATGGCTTGACAATTGAAGTGATGGCTGACATTGTTTCTTCTTAGCATGATGCAGACACACACCTGAATGCTACAAAATACCAAGTTCTGCTTTTATAGAGGTAGTCAAATTTCTTGATAATTTACTCATCATTTATATTCCATTAGCTGACATCTGGTAAACCGTGACTCTCTTAATGATTGCAGAAGTACAGTAAGTGTGTACGTACTTATTGTTTGCAATCTGGTTTCTGAATGTTAGTTTTTACTTTTTGGAATAAAATGACTATATATTGAAAATTGCTGTTGCTGTATTTATTTTTTTTTGTTTGTTTATAAAATTTGGTCAGGACCACACGATTATTATTTAGGTCTTGAAAAAAAGGCCCAAATAAGGCTATAGGGCAATGTCTGTGTTGTACTGTTTTTAATGTGTGCAGAGAAAGAGAAAAGGTGTTTAATGCTCGTCGTGAGTGACATTAGAGCCAAAACAGTAAAATAATTAATAATACTCTATAGCATTTATCCTGTATAGGCTCGCGGGTGCCTGGAGTCTGTCCTAGAGCACAAGGCGGGGTACATGCAGAATGGGATGCCAATCCAGCGCAGGGCACATAAACACAAACTCACATTATGAACAATTTAGAAATGCCAATTAGCCTAATCAGCATGTCTTTGGACTGTGGGAGGAAACCGGAGTACCCTGAGGAGACACACCAACCACAGGGAGAACATGCAAACCCCACCCACAAAGACGGCACTCAAACCCTTGACGGGTGGAGGTGTGAGGTCACAGTGCAAACCGTAATAAATCACAGTATGTTATTTTGATGATAAATAATTTTACTCAAATGCTAATGTATATAGGAGTAGAGGAGTTCTACATTTACTGGAGAATTCTTTTATCTAGGTTGTCTCTCCTTTGTTTCCAATACAAGCTTTGTGTTCTTCATCCACCACTGTTTTAAACACATACAGTATACAGTTCTTGCACTGTTAAAACGTGTGTTACTGGTTTGTACTGTAACTCCTGGAATTTCAACGAGCAAACATGCTTATACTTGTAGACCAAGAATGAACATGATATACTGTAGTATACAGTATATATTATTTTTATATAATACAATGCTTGAACGGATCAGGATTTTCCAGGGACCCATCATGGGGACTTTCCCCAGTGGCTTTGGCCTTTTTCAAATATTTGCACTACTGTAGACAACACCCTTTTTAGAAGAATTTATTTTGTAAGAAGGAAGTGACTCACATAAACAACTCTTGTACTAACTTGGTTTTACTTTTGCTCTACCAGACAAGATCCTAAAATAAAACAGGAAAAGTAAAGAACTTCCATGTGGAATACCCTGGTACTTTACTTATGCATGTACCTGACTTGATTCTCTCATGGAGAAATAAAATAGTTGAGTTGGTTGACTGACAAAAAACAAAAAATCATACATTAAAATACATTAGGTAATACATTAAAAAGAGTAAACAATCTATAGTCTTTGCTTTTGTGTAACATTTAGTAAATATCTTGGAGGCAAAATCATGTCACTGCTTTTTATAACATCACTTACTATTCAAAAGTTAGTACCCCCTCTTTTAATTCAGTTTGTTTCTTTTTTAAATCATCTGATTGTTGCAGGTCTTGGTATTAGGCAAACACAACCTCAGATGTCCTACAACATATAAACATGTAGGCAAAACTAAGTACCCCCATGATTCAATAGCTTGTAAATCCACCGTTAGCAGCAATAACTTGAAGTGATCCTCTACCCCTCTATCAGTCTCTGATGTCACTGTGCAGGAATTTTGGCCCATTCTTCTTTGCAACATTGCTTCAGTTCATTGAGATTTTTTGGGAATTCGGATATGCACAGCTCTCTTAATACTGCTGTTTTACCTTGTGCTTTGGTCAGATGTAGTTTTGCAAACCTCTGTCATGCTTTCTTGTTCTTTTTAGACAGAACAAGCTTCCTCCTGCAATGCTTCCATCAAATCATACTTTAGTCTTGTTCTAATTGTGCTGCCATGGACTTTAATATTTAACATGCTCGGTGAGGACTGTAGGGCCTGAGATGTAGCTTTTGGGTGTTTGATCGACCTCTGTAGATTTGGAAGCTGATCTCAAAGAGGACTTCACTCAAGCAATCAGACAACAAATACCTATTTGCTACAACATATGAAATACAGTATATCAATAAATACCAAATAAAGTAGATCAATGAATACCCAATACAGTATGTCAACTAACATGCAATAATTTATGTAAACACTAAAACATAAGCACAAAAGTACAACCAATTTGAAGGTGTGTATAAAAGTTAATTTGCAGAAGATTTGGCAATTTTATTGTATCTTGCGGTCTTTACGGCTTAAAATGTCTACAATATGGTATCCAAGTCAAAAACGAATATAGTTTTTTTTTTATATATATATATATATTTTTTTTAATATAAAATTGTAGTTTTATGTAGTTTTATTTTTATGACAAACAGGAAAGATAAGGACAAAATGAGCACAGAAGGCTGAGGATTGTTATGATAATAAATTATTGTTCTGAAAAAAAGTGAAATTCTATTAAAGCATAACCTGTTAGTACAGTGCAAGTATCTCTGGGTTTCACAAAGTAGACAGGAGTTTGATTCCCTTACAGAGAACCCCAGCCATAAGTGCGCACAAGTCAGTGCAGTCAGGCGTGGATAAGGGGAGTGGTGTGTCAGGAACAGTATAATAACCTTTGCCAAATCAAATATGGCATTTTTACTACCAGAAACAAATATTGCCCAATTTAAAAAAAAAAAATAGGTGGAAATGCTCTTACTTTCACTATTAAACATATCCATATTTTTTAAGGATTTGATTTCACTAAGCATTTAAATGATTTACTATCAGGATGTTTTTCTGACCACACTGTTTGCTCAGAAATGACGCTTCACCACTATCCTTCCAGGTTTTGATCCAATTTTAGTAGTTTTAGCAATTTCCTTAGTTGTTTTCTTTGCTTGATGCAGGACAATAATTTCAATCTTCTGAAACAGAATAACATTTTAGGATATGTCTTCTGGATGTCTTCTGACATGGTTGTTTAAGAAATGATAAGCTACTCACTTCTTCATGGTTTAATATCTAGTTTAACCTTCAGGTGGTGCTGAATGCTGAGTGCTGAATGTTGAGTTCTTGGAACAGATGAGAGGGGACATGAGGTTTTGTGCAACAAAACTCCACATTCCTCCACGTTTTTCCTCATTCAAAGTTGCTGCTATGACTCACTACAAAAACACAAAGTATTAGTTGCCTATATTTTTTCAAACCATACTGTGTAAACTCCAGAGAGTGTTGCATGAACCAAAAGTTGGGGATTTCAGTCTGTGAGAATTTCTGGTTGTCGTCATAACAAACCTTGAGATATGATAGTTAGACATAAAATAAAACTTCTGCATAGGTAAAATTTCACCACTCTGCATGGGTAAAGTTATGCCATTGTCTATCTGAAGTAGAGCCCTTTACTGCCTGACACATGGCTTGTTTTGCCCAATGCACTCTCTGCACCATCTCACCCATGGCCCACCACTTCATGGCTTATAGAACATAGTGATGCACAGTTGTCTGGCTTTGAGTACTTTGTGCAGCACACACCAGTTTCACTAACAGATTATGCTGGTTTATGCTCCTAAGGAAGGGAAGAAAAGCAAACAGCCAAAACACAGTATTGGTGCAAATTTTATTAAATTTTTCATGTTATACATATAATACAGTGTGCCAAAGAAGCTACTTCTGGGCCCGTATTCACAAAGCTACTTAGAATTCTCTCAGAGAGCTCCTATCTTAGCCCAAAAAAATCCTAGTTGGGAGTCTTAGACTAAAAGTGATTTAGAGAAGTTTTAGAGGAACTCTGAGTAAGGAAAGTACAAAAACCTTTATCTTAGTGAGGAGGTGTGGTTGACCGCATTGCTAGGGATGATGCAACAATTCAAGGACTGTGATTGGTTGATAAAAATAACCTCAGACCTCTGTAAATGTCTTGAAACGCGATTTTTGTGAAAATAGAATATTTGATAATAGAATAGACAGTAAAATCACAATGTTTGTATGTGAGTATCAATGTGCCCGGCGTTATACTGTCTTGCTTCAAACAATAATCATCTTAAATGTTTATTATTCATATTTCTTTATGAGTATTGATACTAAAATTAGTTTTGGCTTCTAAAAGCAAATGACTTGTAAAAAATGTTGCTTAAATTAAAGCATTTCATGCAAAAATTACGTTTTTTTGTTAAGTGTCCAAATTAGACACACACCTTATGTTATAGTATGTGGTCATATAACATGAAAAAACTATAGTTTATTCAGGTTACATTGCTTTTTCTAATCTGTTCAATAATTATTATTAACATATATACTATTAAAATTCTGTAACCATATCAAATTCATTCAATATCTGAACAATTTAGCATTTTAGAATAATACACTTTTTCAGCTTTATTTCTTTTCATGTGAAATCTAAATTGGCCAAAATTAATCTGAATGACAGTTAAGATCATTAAAAGATTTCCATTCAAAACGTTACAGACACTACACGAAAGGGCATGAAATCGTATTTAGCAAATTTGTTTCTTTTTATCTGGTAAAAATATAAATGTGTATGCATATTTACAAAAAAATTAGCACGGATAGAGATAAAAAGAAGAAGAGAAGAAGAATGTTCATTCATTTGTCACATGTACTTTACAGCACAGTGAAAGGTCTTCTTCGCATATCCCAATTAGGAAACTGGGGTCAGAGCGCAGGGTCAGCCATCTTACGGCGCCCCTGGAGCAGATAGGGTTAAGGGCCTTGCTCAAGGGCTCAACAGTGGCAACTTGGCGATGCTGGGGCTCGAACCCCCGACCTTCCGATCAGTAACCCAGTAACCCACAGCCTTAACCGACTGAAAGCGTTTATGAAAAATTAAAACTATTTTTTTTCACCTAGGTGAGATTTTTGCACTCATACCAGGTTTTGGCTGCAAATAAATTATAAATAACCACTAAGTAAACCTGAAATAGTACCTTACCTTCAGAGAGCTAAAGCAACATGTGGAGAGAAATGAAAGGAACGAAATGTGATTTGTCTAAAGTATGACCAGGACATCTATTCACTTATTAAACTGGGTGGGTTGGATAATGTTACAAATTAGTTCTGAGTTCTGACATTTGATACTGCTCCTTTGTAACAAGTATCATGACATCAGAAAAGACACTACAATGAACTGTTTGGCTGCAATAGTGATATTGCATTCCCTTTTGAAAGTTCTTATGGGACACTTACAGCAACTGCAGCAGTTGAACTGTTTAAAAAGCAGATAAAAACTATGAGCTCAAAGAACACATCCAAGAATCTGAAATGGTGCAGCTGTACACGTGAGAGATGTGACATATCAGTTAGTTTACATATTGGAGACTAAAACTCAAATCCTTTATATTTAGTCAGTGTTTCTGAGCTACTGAGCAACTCCACCTTGATCGATTCCTGATTCACTTCTTGACGACGTCATAGCTGAGAACTGTCCACATCCTGTTCAGAAAGGAGACGCCTTATTCCCGTTTTATCTTCTCACTTAACACTAAATGTGTGTGAGACAGAACCGGGTGAAATCAGCACTCACCTGTTTGTTGGCTGCCAATAGACACATCAGTAACTTCTCCCAGTCACATACAGGAAATTCTGATTGTGGATGCTTCCTGATATTCTCTGAATATGAGAACACGCAACATGAGTCAGGACAAAACAGAATCTATTTCTGTAATAACAGGACGTCTTTAGAGAACCGCCTCGCAGATGGCAGCTTCAGGCCGCATCTGTAACACTGCTGTCTCCAAATTAAAGTCTGTAGCTACAGTAAAAACATGTTGAAACTAAATGATCTTTGTTTGCTTTATATGAGACACTATAAAAATGTTAAGACAATCCTACCTGGGCATCATGCCATGCCCTGTATAAAGATCCTTTTCACTTTACTGCTGTGGAAGATACAAGATTCCAACCTCCCACTATTGAGCCTGAAGCACTGAATTACTGAGTCAGCATTCTAAGTGTTCCTCTTCCTCCTCTCCACCTGATCATCCACACTCATGTGCAGGTTAGAGCGACTCACCTGGTAAAAGGTTTGCTACAAGTGAAACAACACCAGAAGTGAATATTGCTATTTACTGGACAGCAGAATGAACTTACCAACTTACCTCATAATGTACGTGGATGAGCGTTTCCATGCGACAAGAGGAGCAGCTCTTTCATTCTCCCAGAACCTCATTTACGAGAATTTTTTTTTCATTTTGTTTCTCTTCTTACTAAAGTGCAGTGTGCACTGTTACAGGTAAGCTCTTACCTGTATGCTGGTGAAAGTTTTCACATGGTGCAATTATTATCTATTCTCAGATTTAATGTTATATGTGATCTGCACTATTATGTGATGATTTCAGCAGCACATCTTGCCGAGGTTGACCTATAACTCTGCTGATTCTCTGCTGAACGTCAACTGACTAGCAAGAGAAACACATTATGCTTAAACATGCACACAAGAGGGTACATTCCTCTCATCATCTCTGATTTTAATAAATTATCTTAAAGTGGGAAGAGAGTGAAATGTGTTGACTATTCATAGACATTATTTGCATTTTTTATGAAAAAAATATTAAATTACACAAACATTTGATCATAATAGAAGCAAAATGTATGTATTAATTGAAAATTTTATTTGCTGGATATTCTATGCAAATGTAATGATGAAGGGCATCTACTACTTTTTTTCTACTGATTTTTAAAATGAAAATAAAAAATAAACTTGTTAATCTGTTTTTAATTATACGGCAAAACAGTTGGTCAATTACCTGTTATTATTTTTTTTTATTGAAAATATTTGACATTATGGGCAGCCAATTCAGATAATCACCCAGCTTATATTAAAGTGATTAAGTTCACACTATCCTCACCTACTGTACAGTATCTCTCTCTTCGTGTAAACTGTAAGCTGATTAGAAACACCTGGTAAGTGCTAACTCTGCTCTTCACACCATGAGAAGGTTGAGGTTTGGCACTGTGCAGATCACTTCTCTTTTTCAGTCTGCAATAAGCGCAGTATCCCAATGATGAGCATGAGCAGCCGGCAGTGCAGGCCAGGAGGAAATTTACAGAATTTTTTTCCAAATAAGTAGTTTTTTTTTTTATAGCTCAGATCTATATATTCTGCTTTGTGAACATGTTTATTGTTAAAATTTTATTCAGTTATGGAGAATGGATGGAACTGCTAATCATCAAAGCATACCACCTCATCTTAGGATATGGGGATGTATGTCTGGCAGTTGATCTGGTTACCTGGTATTTATTGATAATTCTACGGAAAAAAAATTCAACAAAAGCACGAAGATGAATTATGAACTGAATAGAGTTAGATTATCTGCACAAATTCATCCAAGTCATTCAACACTATTAAATAATTTTCATTTGTTTTATGCTGTTACAACCTGACATCATAAGAGCATCATAAGGGCAGGTCAGGTAGTGATGTTGGCGAAGAGCACTGGGGTGCAGTTGGCATTCAGTTTAATGGGGTTCAGGTCAATGATAGAGGCAGTAACATCTGGTAATTGCAGCCAATGAATAGTCATTAAGTTTTCTGATATTCAACTTTTTCTACACTGGTGCTATGATGGCTGATTTGATGCACTGGGGGACTGGCGTTTCAAAAAGAAAGGTTTAAAAAAAAACTCAATGTGTCCCCAGACTTGTACCTCTGTTGCTTGTGGATTAACCTTCCACAGAGCTTGCCTTACATTGTGGGTATTAAACCCAGGACTTGGCCATCCACTATACATGTAACTGGGATTCTTGTTGTTGTCACAGTATTGCTGTTGTCCAAGCATGCAAAGTAGTTGTTTAGAAAGAAGTTGTTTAGCTTACGCTTGACATCTCAGTGGGGACAGGAGGGATTACTCTTATAGTTTGCAGTGGATGGGATGCCTTGCCACACTTGTCAGGTGTATTGTTGAAATGCGCCTCAATTAGTTATTTGAAGTTGGCTTTGGTGTTCTTTTTGTTTGGACCTCATTAGTATTACATTATAATACTCATTAGTATTACCAAATCTAGAGGCTTCATTGCACGTTTAAGGATGATTTTGAACCTCCTTGTTCATCCATGATTTCTGGCTGGGAAACATGATGACATACTTCTATGGATCATTATAAGTGCAATGCAATAGGATTTAAGTCTATGCATTTAATTCAATTCAATTCAATTTTATTTTATTTGTATAGCGCATTTACAGTACTCGGACGCTCTTAAACAGTAACCTGCATTTATAAGCCATTCCTTCATAATTTTCTCCTTAGAACATATATTTTTGTTCTAAATGCAACTGGTTGATGGGAAAAGGAACTCTTCAATGATTTGCTTGTAATTGGAACCATCCACTTTGTCTGTGATTGCAGAAAGCTTTCAGTTCCTGTTTTTTTTTTTTCTCCCACCAATTTAGCACTTTGTCTTAAGACCAAATGGTTCAAATTTAGTTTTGACAAACCACATTTTTCTTCCCTAAAACTTTTTACTTCTAACAGTTTTTTTTTCTCAGTAGTGGTTTCCTCGATTATCTCTCCCCAAGATGTAGAGAAGAGCTGTTTATCAACATATGTTGGCCTGATTATGGTGGTGAATCTGTTGTGCCATACAGTGGGGCAAAAAAGTATTTAGTCAGCCACCAATTATGCAAGTTCTCCCACTTAAAAAGATATGAGGCCTGTAATTTTCATCATAGCTATACCTCAACTATGAGAGACAAAATAAGAAACAAAAATCCAGAAAATCACATTGTAGGATTTTTAATGAATTAATTGGTAAATTCCTCGGTAAAATAAGTATTTGGTCA
>JAQMYJ010000014.1:7841221-7856432 GCA_030014305.1 Clarias laeviceps | reverse complement strand
TTTCCTAACTGCATTAGATCTGGTGTTTGAGTTTAATGCCACCAAATACTCCACCGATCGATTGCGCATTACTCTCCCCATCTCGCTGCTATCAGGGCAGGCAGCTGAGTGGGCGAGGTGGAGACCGACACAAAGCTGTACCACCTGCGGCAGGGAGGATCGTCCGTGATCGTCTGCTGATTTCCGCACCCTCGCCGTGCAGACCACATGGGGAGACGCCGCGCTCCGGACGTCCGACTACGAGGGACTGGCTTCTAGGATCAAAGATGAGCTAGCCGGGCGAGAGCCATCTGCCCTCTCCGGCCGGGAAACGCCCAGACCCGGTGAGAGATGAGAGCAGCTCACCGGGTCACCTCCAACTCTCCACCAGTATGCCTCCAGTTTGGCCACAAACGGGTCAGGAGTACTGCGTTCATCGACTCCGGTGCCGCAGGCAACTTCATTGACTCCACTTATGCCAAAAAACTGGGGGTGAACATCGAGGCATTATCCCAGCCTGTTCAGGTTACATTTGTCGACGGTTGGGTTGCCCCTTTCCATCCAGGCCCATCACCACCCAGACTCAACCTATCACCCTCCTCATCGACCAACATCAGGAACAGCTGAGATTCCATGTCACCTCTATCTTCTCTCCTCCCATCATTCTGGGTTATCCGTGGCTAATTCAACATGACCCCCTCATCTCCTGGACGCAGAACCGGATTCTTCAGTGGGGCGCGACCCTGTACCGAATTATGCCTGCAGGCGCCGGCTGGGATGTGCTCTAGGGAGTCCGAGGCCCCCAACGTCGACACCAATGCCATTCCTGCCGTCTATCGGGACCTGGCTGAGGTTTTCTGCAAAAGACGGGCTACTCACCTTCCTCCTCACCGGCCTTACGAAGTAGCCATCGACCTCCAGCCAGGTACTGTGCCACCCCGCGGCCACCTCTATTCATTGTCATCTACAGCGATGCAGGCGATGGAGGAATATGTAACCAACGCTCTCCGCCACGGCACCATCCAGCCCTCCTCCTCGCCTGCCGCTGCAGGGTTTTTCTTCGTAAAAAAGAGGGGCAGCAAACTTCGCCCCTGTGTCGACTATCGGGGGCTCAACGACGTCACAATAAAAAAAACGGCACCCACTGCCTCTTACCAACTCAGCCCCGGACGCTCTCTCTGATGCCACCATGTTCGCAAAGTTGGACCTTCGGAGCGCCTACAACTTGGTGCGCATCAGAGAGGGTGATGAGTGGAAGACGGCGTTCATTACCCCTACAAGACACTATGAGGGTCTCGTCATTCCGTTTGGACTTTGCAATGCCCCCGCCGCTTTTCAACATTTCATTAACGATGTCCTCCGGGACCTGCTAGGCCGGTGGGCATTTGTTTATCTGGACGACATTCTCATTTACTCCCGCACTGCTGACGAACACATCCAGCACGTCAGGGCGGTCCTAAAGAGATTACTCGCCCATCTGCTGTATTGTAAGTTGGAGAAGTGCGCTTTTCACGAGCGCTCCACCACGTTCCTGGGTTTTGTCATCTCGCCCCAGGGTGTGGCCATGGACCCGCAGAAGCTAGAGGTTGTGAGTCATTGGCCCCTACCCAAGACCCTTAAGCAACTTCAACGGTTTCTCGGGTTTGCGAATTTCTATCGTCGCTTTATCCGGGACTACAGTACAGTTGCTGCGCCCCTAACCGCCCTGACTCGTCCATCATCTCTCCCTTTCCACCTCAACTCCACTGCCATCTCCGCATTCAAGAGACTCTGCCACCGTTTTACTACCACTCCAATCCTTCTCCATCCTGACGCCAGTAAACCATTCGTCGTGGAGGTGGACGCTTCAGAAGTGGGCGCTGGAGCTGTTCTCTCCCAACAAGGTCCAGATCAGAAACTACACCCATGTAGTTTCTTCTCCAAAAAATTCGACACCACTCAGCAGCGATACAGGATAGGGGACCGCGAGCTGCTGGCCATAAAGTGAGCTTTGGAGGAATGGCGTCACTGGCTCCAGGGCGCCAGGGAGCCATTCATCATCTGGACTAATTCAAAACCTAATCACCATCTGAAACTTAAAACAGCTACCGTAAATCCCAGGCAGGCACGGTGGGCGTTATTTTTTTAACATTACAATTTCCACCTCTCGTACCGCCCGGGGTCCAAGAACACCAAGGCAGATGCCCTCTCTCGCCAACATGAGGTAGACTCTCCCCGGGCGGACCCCACGCCTGTCCTTCCATCTTCAAAAATCATCGCACCACTACAATTGGACCTGGAAACGAGGGTCCGCCAGGCGCAGACCACAGAGACCAAACCAGCAGGTGCGCCGCCTGGACGACTCTACGTCCCCAACACCATGCGATCCGAAGTTCTCCACTCCTCCCCCATCTCCGGACATCCAGGCACACAACGCACCCTCCAGTTCCTCCAGCGCGACTTCTGGTGGCCATCCATAGAAAAGGACATCAATGAGTTTGTTCAGGCGTGCCCAGTGTGCGCCAGGGCAAAAGACACCAACCGACCAAAATTAGGAGAGCTTCAACCTCTTTCTGTTCCCCGTCGACCCTGGACGCACATTGCCGTCGACTTTGTCACGGGCCTGCCGGTATCCAAAGGAAAAGACACCATCATGACCATCGTCGATCGGTTCTCTAAGGCCATGCACCTGGTGGCCCTCGCTGGACTCCCGTTAGCCATATTAGCTGATATTAGAGCACGTAGTCCGTCTGTATGGGTTCCCAAAGGACATCGTCTCGGACAGAGGGCCCCAGTTCACTGCCAAGTTCTGGAAGGCCTTCTGCCGTCTGATCGATTCCACCTGCAGTCTATCATCTGGATACCACCCCCAGACTAACGGTCAGACGGAGCGGGCCAACCAACAACTGGAGCGCTATCTGAGATGTTTTATAGCCGATCGTCAAAAAAATCTTCACTTTCATACCGAGTCACGGAATTATCACCCAGATTCATCGGACCTTACCGCATCACCCTCCGGATAAACCCAGTCACCTACCGGCTCCAGCTGCCTGCGGCGCTCCCAGCTCCCTTGCTCCCCTTCTGTGAGAGTCCTTAGACTAATTTGCGTGGTTATCCTGCCTACTCACTGGCTTCTGCGTTTGGGTTTACCATCCATGCTACAAAGGGCTAACCGCTAATCGCTAATTCTTCTGTTTATCCCGGGTTAGTTCGTGGCACACAGTTGTGCTTCCATGTTCTTTTAGACAGAAGAAGCTTTTTTCTGACAACCCTTCCAAGCAAACTGTACCTGTTCAGTCATCTTCTAATTTTGCTGCCATAGACTTTAACATAGAACCTGCTCAGTGAGGCATGTAGGGTCTGAGATGTAATTCTTGTTTTTTTTGTAATTTTCTGAGCATTGCAATGACCTTTGGGTGAATGTGCTGGGACATCTACTCCTAGGAAGACAGGCAAATGTTATAGTCCAAATTTCACATCTGCTAATGATCACTTAATCAGGGACTGATGATTGGCAACATCTGGCTACAAATTACCTTCTCAAATCCTGTAGAAGCAATAAGGGGGCACTTGGTATTGCCCACATGTTTTTCTTTTTGGCTTCATTTTTGTTAAATAAATAATTGGAAAAGAGGTTATGTGTAGATGTTCACTTAAGGTTGTATTCCTAATAATAAGATAATTAGTCATTTACTTGTTTAACAATCAGATAGCATCCAGATAATTATTAACAACCAGCTAATTTTATTAAGTTTTTACACAAAAAACATTTAAATGAGAAGACACTAACTTTTACACATGACTATATATAATCATATGTGCAACTGTTTAACAGGTATTATTTAAATAACCATGATGGTTACTTTGTTAAGGTTACCAAGTGTTATACATTTATTTTTAAATTTATGCTACATTTACTTTTTATTAAACCTGGGGCCCAAAATGCATACACACTTGAAAAATACAGTGCCTTGCATAAGTATTTATGCCCCCTGAACTTTTCCACATTTTGTCATGTTATAACCACAAACATAAATGTATTTTACTGGGGTTTTATGTGATAGACCAACACAAAGTGGCACATAATTGTAAAGTGGAAGGAAAATTATAAATGGTTTGCAAAGTTTATTATTTTATTACACATTTGTATTCCGTCCCCCATTACTCTGATACCCCTAACTAAAATCCAGAGAAGCTAACTGCAGTAAGAAGTCACCTAATTAGTAAATAGAGTCCACTTGTGTGTAATTTAATCTCAGTATGAACACAGCTGTTCTGTGAAGCCCTGAGAGGTTTGTTAGAGAACATTAGTGAACATACAGCATCATGAAGCCCAAGGAACACAACAGACTGATCAGGGGGATGAATACTTTTGCAAGGCACTGTATATGCCTCTCTTCTGATGGTCGCATGATAAGTCTTAATAGAAACATAATACTACACATTGCTGCCATAATTAAATTGGAATTTTAAAAACGTGCAACCGTTGAAGTGTGTATACATTTTTTGGGCCCCTCTGTAGTTAACATTAGTCTGTATTTTGTCTTTTTTTTTTTTATCACATATTATGTCCAATATGATTGTGAGATTTATAATAAATTTGAAGACTATATTTAAAAAAAATTGTTTGTATAATGCAATTAGTATATATAAAATCAACATAATATAAAATCAACTCTGTTAAAAGTGCAGTTTTAATTTAAACCAGGATAAAGCATGCCTGATTTTTTTTTTTTACACTTTTAATGTGATGTAGCAACCAACAAAATTCAAGTGAAAAGCAAATAGAAATGTGTAGAAAATAGAAAAGAAAAAGAAAAACCCTTAAATAACTGTTTCTTTTGCTACAGAGCCCTCAACTAATACTTTGTTAATGCATTTTTTGCTTGTAATACAGAAGTCAGTTGAGTGGACTAAAATAGCACATATTGATTTGCCAGTTTTATTCCACTCTTAACTGTGAAAATGCTCCATATATAATCATATTATGAGTGACTCCCCTGCACACAGTCTTGTTCATGTCATTGTACAGGTTTTTCAAAGGACTTTCATTTCCATTTGAAAGTACTAGAACAGAAATTCCAATTATATTCCTTTTTCCATACACTGAACACATTTGGGTTTGAGATTAAAAGATGAATATTAGATGATAGATAGAATTTCAGCTTTCAATAAATGATCTTTATCAGTGTTTCCACCTGGAAGGTGCTGCACACCAATTACAATTTTCTATGTTTTTGGGAATTTTATTTTGACTTTGTCATTGATAGCCTCATGCATCACAGTTTTGGGAAAGCACAAAATCCTCAAACTGACGGGGCTGTGGGGCACTTCAAGCATACCGTCAAGCGGATGCTTAAGTATGTTAATAAATGAAGAGGGCTGAAATTGGAACTAAGTACACCTCTATGTCCTGTTTGTAGTATGAGAAATGTCACAAGGCTCCATCAGTTTTACATGGTTTGCACTAGTGCACAAAAGACACTTACAAAGTCTGCTTGAAGCGTGAAAGAAGCCTGGGGAGAGCAGCCATTCCATTCAGAGCAGTGAATATGTATAAGCAATTCAACATTAAAAAAATTAATTGTGTGCTCCCAATTGTTTGTAACCGTATGCAGCAGGCTCAGGCAGAACAATACTGTGCATATGACCAACCTGTGCAGCTCCGAGAGTCATGTAATGTCGACGTCATGACAATACTGGTCATTAGATCTAGAATCCTCATGTCATACCATCAAAACAAGGGTATTTAACATGCTTCACAATGGTACTATAATGGAGTCCACTAGCCCCAACATCTCAACCACATACCCAAATTTGATGCATACCCACTACAATGAAGTGGATGACTTCATCGAATGCCTGAAGAGGGAACACCTTATCTCGACACTGGACCTGACCAAGGGATATTGGCAGGTGGCTCTCAATCCAGAAGCCAAAAAAAAGACACGCACAGAGCAAAGCCACTGGCATTACCAGGTTTTTCATTTTTTCTGACGTCTAAGCGATGTAACATTGTAGTCTCGACATCTTCGACACAGCCCTTTTACGCTGCCACTTACCTCGACGAAATTGCTATCCACTCGATCCTTTAGAAAAACCACCTAAATCATTTGTACAAAGTGATGTACTGACTGCAGACTACCTGGAGCATCGAATCAGAGAGGTCCTACTAAAACCCCAGGCAAAAAAGGTTGAAGCAGTATAGACCTATACTAAAGGCATCACTTTGCACACAGATGCCTCAGAGACTCGACTGGGTGCCCTGCTGTCACAGGTTGTATTTTATGGGTAATAGCATCCCATCCTGTATGTGAGCAGGAAACTCACCCCACCGGCGTAACAATATGCTGCCTTTGAGCAAGAGGCCCTTGCCATCAAAAAGGCCATTGAGTAGCTGAAGTAATACCTGGCCAGCTGTCACTTCACCCTCATCCCTGATCATGCTCCTCTGCATTGGATAGCACAGGCTGCATACTAGCCCTCAGATCACTTCAAAATTCATTTAAATCTGGACAGAGGGCTAAAATGGAGAGTCTTACCCAGCTTAATGCAGACGTGTCTTGGTTTAAGCTCTGGGTTTTGCCGGTGTAGGGCTCTGTATTCATGTAATGAGAATCAAAACATTTGATAATTTTGTCTGGTGATCATGTCTGCCACAGATAACATTGCCAAGCCAAACGAAGGTAAGTAACTGGCTTAATTTACCCTGATGGATTTTGCTGAACACATGTTGAGAGATCAGGCAAATATTCATGTTTGTTGTGTTAGAAGTTCTTTTTTATGTCCCTGTAATATATGGCCAGAGTTTTTCACAAATTATATTTTGTTTGCATTTATTTCAGATATTTTATAGGCACATAATTTTAGAGTAAATAAAATATACTGTATATGTTCAAGTAGATCTACTAAGATGTTTTTGTTTAAAGTAAGGCAGCTGTTTTTACACATTGTTCATTTATTCATCTTAACAATGTACTTTTGTATCTTGGTCACCTTTAGGACCCATTAATTGTACCTGCATGTTTTTGGAGGTGAAAACAAACCTGGAGGAAACCCACATAGGTCATAGCCAAACTGTGTGGAGTCTGGAACAAGCCAAACAAGTCTGAAATTATACCCCTGCATTGCTGTGTCAGTCTTCTCTTGTTTTCTGAGTGCATTATATTATTATAATCAATTTACTATATGTAAATGCTCTTCCTCTCACAGTGCATTTTTAAAAAGCATTTAAGTGATTTCCATTTCCAGTGATTTTTCCCCCCTAAACACATTTCCTCCACAAAGTTCATGATTCAGTGCTATCCTTACAGGGTTTAACGATGTGTTGGACAGTTCAAAACCAATTCCAGTAAGTTCAAATGTAATATCTGGCCAGCTGTCACCTCACCCTCATCCTCGATCATAGATTGGGCTGGATAGCACACATCACACACTAGGTCATTTTAATCTGGACGGACGGCTAAAACGGAGGGTCTTAACCGGCTTAATGCTGACGTGTCTTGGTTTAAGCTCTTGGTTTCACCTATATAGAGCTCTGTAGTCATGTGATGAGAATCAAAACATTGGATTATATGTATAATCATATCATATACATCCTATCATACAATCCAATATAATACAATCATAAATGATATATGATATTATTGTATTGTATAATATGAGTTGGTATATATGATATATGATGTATCATATAATATATAATTCAAGATTCAAGATTCAAAGAAGTTTATTAATCCCAGAGGGAAATTGCTTTGTCTTGGCTATACTGTTGCTTTGATTAATTTACCGGGAAGAAAGGAAAAAATTAAATTTAAGAATTAAAAATGTAAAGAAAAATAACAATAAATAGAAGTAAAAATAGAATTAAATATAGCACACAGTAAATAATGCACTTGAAATGTAGTGTAAATGAAAAGAAATATTGCACAAATGTATTCAGATATTGCATATATAATATAATATAGTATAATATAATATAAAGAGTTTTATAGTACAGTATGCTAGCATAAATAATATAATTAATAATAATATCTAAATAAAATAATAATAATTACAAAAATAATTGCTATAATAATTATCCGTTGCTTCATACCTAGGATTTTTTTTTTAAATCATGTTTTATTTAGAATTAGACCTCATATCCTGACTGGTGTGTGTGTGTGTGTGTGTGAGGTTACATGCGCTGTACTGAGAGATATTTAATCAGATTGTTCTGTTGGTGCCGTTTAACTGTGTTTATGCACAGCCGCAGTGCACTCTGGGAGAATTCGGCTTCCAATAATACAGCATCATGGCGTTACTCTGACACCAGGACTGGTTTATTTTAGCTTACAGATAGATAAACAAATCTTGGGTAATTAAAGCAGTATATAGTGTTTGTGCACGCCGCTTATCAGTCTGCATTATCCTGTATAGGAGAGGGTACCTGACAGGCTGTGTCATCTTTCGGGAATAAGAGAGTAATATTAGCTCGCTTAAGCCGAGTAGCAGGTCGGCGTTTTGCAGTTAGCGCTCATTGTAAGTTAGCTTGTGGAGCTAAAGGCAGGGAGCTGCTACACGGGCGGAGCCGACACTACACCAGGACTGCTTACTGAATGACAACACCGCGGCTAGAATTTAGTCTCAGCGTGTGATAGTGAGTTTTAATGTTCGTCAGGTTCAGGGCTTTATTCGGGGGAGAGATATGGGATCAGGGGCTCTGGATTCGACCCAGTGGTTGTCTGTGAAAGAAGAGACTATTTTCCTCCACGATGGGCTGATGCGGGTCACGGACCTCGCCGAATTACCCAGCGAACTGGGAGTCTCTGAACATGGAGACACCGAGCAGGAGGTAAACTTCACCCTTTATGTGTTAAAACCATGACCTGAGTCACAGTTTTGGCAGATGACAGCGGTAGGCCAGGCTGAGGTGTTGGGGGTGGCTCATAGCTACTACAAGCCTGGACTTCCACCTCCAGCTGACAGCCGGGTGCTGCGCTGTAAACACGCCTCTGTCTGATCGCCCGAGTTAGACACACTGCGGGGAAACACTCCCTGATCAGGGAAAAACATGTACGAATAGATTGCTAACTACTTAACAAGAGCAGACAGAAGGGTCGCCTAGCTTCATCGCTAAACCCGAGTAAGTTATCACAGCTAACTGATTAGCCCAGGCTCTGTTACATAATCTGTCTAGTTATTTTGTAACACAGTCAGTCAGATACTAGCTGGATCCCAAGTTAATTCTGTCCAGAGAGTCACACACATCACAACAGTGTGTGTGTGTGTGTGTAACAGGAGCTAACTACTGCATGTCACCTGGAGTCAATGCAATTGACTGAGCATGATGTTAGCAGTTTTTCAGCCACTCAAAGACAGACAGAGAAAGAGAGAGAGTTAAAGTGATCACACAGCTTGATGTGTTTGGATTACAAAACAAAGAACTTTTGCATTGTCAGTTAATTAAATTGGTCATGTCTTGTCAGTGGGCAGTTCGTCTTACACCTCCAGGTTCCGGGTTTGATTCCCATCTTCGGCCCCGTGCTTGGTGGGTTTATTCCGGGTACTCCGCTTGTCTGCCACCGTCCAAAGAAATGCAGAAATAGGCTAATTGACTTTCCGAAATTGCCCATAGTGTGTGAGTGAGTGAATGTGTGTGTGTGTGTGCCCTGAGGTTGATTGGCACTTCATTCAGGGTGTACCCCGCCTCCAGCCCTAAGTCTCCTAGGATAGGCTCCAGGCCCCCCTGCAGGATAAAGCAGTATAGACGATGAGTGATGACGTCTTGTCGGTGCATTCCGTGCAGACATGTTGGCTAGCTTTGTGTTGATGGTCAGCATCCTTCTTCTAAATATAGCTTGGCAAGCAGCTAATCCCTGACACTTTGGGCCAGTTGCTTCTGTCAAAAGCTATCAATTAACTTGCTAAACTTACACTCGCACTAATGCTCATATTCTCAGTTTAACATTTCTATCGAAGATGGAATCTGTTTCTTTCTGATTAAACTCTTGACCTCAGTATCATGCAGGTCTCTACTAAAGTTAATCATCCAGGTTAACTGATGAAGAAATATTATTGTTTTGCCTTGGGAGGGAGAACTGCAACCAAATCCTTTAAAAATATAGATATTTTTGTGTGTTTGTCAAAATCTAAGCATGTCTGTATAACTTTACTGCAGTGTACAGCATGGACAGGTTTGCAGCTATTCGCAACCTGAGCCTCCAGAGGACTATGATAACCCTATAAAAGATGGAGGGAAGATAATGTAATGGCAGTAGGACACAGTGTAGGATGAGACATTGTTGAGACATTGAAGACAGGATGCAGTGTAACACTGGGCCTTCCCAAGCAAAATGGTGTGCCATGATTATATTCAAATGTCCATTTCTATTTATATTAGGTAAAAAACAATATAGAATTGAGAGAAATGTGTGCAGTACCTACACATGCACCACACTCAGGAATGTTTTTAAGATTTGATTCTATGATCATTCTGCAGAGCAAATGCATCCAATCACATTCAGAAATGGGCGGTGTGAGTGCAGGTTTCCATTCCAGAGAAGCAGAAACCACTAATGATAGTTTATTGACTGAAAAATTGGGAATCAGGTGTGGCTCCTGCTTAATTAAAATGGAAACCTGCACCCACACTGATTCCTTCTGGGTAAATCCTTGATGGCTCTAACATAAAGCAAATTTAAAAGCCTTGGAATTTCAGTATGATAGCTAGTAACAGATGCCTCTTATTCTATGTCTTCTAACCCAGGTGGCTCCAGGATCTTAGTCATTTGTAGAACTTAAATTGAATAAAATAAAAATAAAATAAAATGTTATTTGAAATGTTGTGTAATCAATAATGTCATTTGTTTTGTAATAAGACTGCTATTACTGCCTTTCACCACTACACATGAGGTGGCTGTTGTTTGAGCACATGTCCGAGTGAGTTTATTGCTTTAAATACTCTGATTTAGGACAACTGTAGACATACAGTAATACAGATTCCTCAAACTGGTGGGGGCCAACAATGATAATTATCGTAATATTTCCATATGCCCTGTGAGATCTGTGTGGGTAATCTCGATCACTTCTTTCATATTAAATTGTCACAGTGGTCTACAACATACAAGTGGTCTGGCATGCTGTAAAAAATAAAAAATCCTGAAATATTCTAGAGGTACAAACAACTTTACTGTTAAAACATAATAATTAAAATTATAATTAAATAACTTAAAAAAAGTAAAAAATTCTGTAAAAAAAAAAAAAAAGCCTTTTCCTGACAAATTAGCATGAATAGCACTGCTTTTACTGTCCTGTTCAGTAAGATTTACATGCAGTTCCTGCTTATTGTACAGTGAATCATGCTTAATTTCTGAAAAATTCCATGTAAACAACAGCATTTTATAGTAAATGCCTCATTATAAGATTAATTTATTAATTTGATTTAAATTATTATTTAAAGTTTCTCCCAACCATGGTTATATATATATTTTTATTACCAGCACTAGTAAGACTTGTGGTGTTATGTTCTCATTACAACGTGGCCAATTTACAGTTTGACTTACCAGCACCCTCAGCCTATGATTTTGATGACTTTGATTACTAGCTGTGCTAAATTTAAATACAGTGTTCATGACATCATCATGTTACTAATGTTTCAGGGGTTTATAGCACATCAGCTTCACCTGTAGGGTAGATAATCATTTCTCGCCAATACAGTAGGTATAGATCTAGACAATGGATTTAAGGTGACATAGGTTTGCACAGGGAAAAACTGGTTGTAATAATAAAAAAAAAAATTACAATTTAATTTTTCCAAAGGGGCCACGTCAGAAACTTGTACTGTTGTGGATGGCCAGGCCAATAACCTAAACTGAATTCTGCACAGTGGGAATTACATTTAAAGTTTAAAAACTCTACTCAAAACAATGTTTCATTTGTTTCTAATGAAAACAGTAAATTTTCAAACCATTCGATAAAAATTCGATAAAATTGTGGATAAGCATAACACTAAAAAACACAATTGTGTACCATCAACATTCACAAAAACAATTTTGAAAATGTGCATGTCTTTGCAATATTTTCAAGACCAACATTATGTACATTTATTCAAAAGTCAGTACAACTTTAATTTAGAGTATTTTAGTATTACCATTTCTCAGTGAGAAAAATCTAGTTTGTATTGGGCTTGAAGACGTACAATGAAGTCAGGCTGAATGTCTGACATGGATATGAGAAGGATAGCCGAAGGGATTGTCAGTGAGAGTGCATCTGTACCTGGATTTATTAAACTTCACTGACAACGTTTGTTCAGATATGAAGCTAGACCCATAGAGTACCTTCATCTTCTGAGCATTCCACTTTAAGGGAATAATAAAAACCCAACACCGATAGTATCTTAACATGCTCTACCAGTGTCAGTGATTTTCAGAACATAACTGGTTGCATCATCCACACTGCAACTGAAGGAAGAAGAAATTATATGCATTTCACTCTCAATTGTTTCAAATCTTCAAATCGCCCTGAAAACTCACCATGTAGTTCCCCTTACGTTAATGAGTACTTGCAGGGGTGATCAGCTGATGGTGTGGCGTCTTATAGTGTTGGCATGTGGGTGAGATTGTTACCCTTCAATTGGCTTGAAAGAAACTGCAACATTCTCAAATCTTTCTTCTTTTTTTTTTACCCCTTGGGTCATAAAATGTCTAGGCCTGGGGAAATCTTTACTGTATATAAAAGTGCAGCAACTTATTTATTAAGGACTACTGTACATCATTGAGTCATCTTATGCACAAATTAGCACGCCCTGGAGCATGAATAAGTTGCAAACATTTGAACTTACATGACTTTTTATCATTGCCAAATGTCTTGTGTAAATCCACTTACAAATGTTGAATAGCAAATGATCCTCTTATATGTATCTTGACAAATGAGGTACATGGTAAAATTTTATATTGTGGCTATTAATATCTAATTTATCACATTATGTACCTTTAACATCATCCTTCAAATGTGTTACAGATTTATTTTTCTTGATATTGTGCCAATATGATTTTTTTCAGTCTCAAATCTCTAACCCATATTTTTAATGAAATATTCGTAAAGACAAATCTTACCAAAAAGAAAATGCCAAATAATTTAATTTAATTTAATACACCACAGGGAAAATATACAAATTTTCATTTAGCCTAAAGTGACATACACTCACCAAACACTATAAGAGTACATGTTCTCATTGAAACAATTATCTAATCAGTAATCATGTTGCATCAGTGCAATGCATAAAATCACACAGATGCATGCTTGTATCTTAGGGTAAAGTTCACATCAACCATAAAAATGTGGACTATGTGTAACATCATTGAATTTGGCTCTGGCTTGACTGTTGGTAATGGATAGCTTGGTTTGAGTTTTTCTATAATTACTGATCCCCTGAGATTTTCACCCACAACCATCTTTACTCAGCATGGGGTAGTAAAGAAAAAAACATAATGTTGGCCGCAGTCCTGCTGACAGAAATGCCTTTATGATGTGACAGGTCATCAGAAAATGGCCAGACTGGTTTAAGCTCACTATTTGCCTACAGTGTGTAGCTTACCCATTATAACCACTCTTTACAGTTGTGGTGAGGAGAAAAGCATCTCAGAATACACATGTTAAACCTTGAGGCAGATGGACTACAACAGCAGAACTTCAGCTGTCCAGTTTTGGTGACCCTGTGCCCACTGCAGCCTGCAGTGCTTTTTGCTCTTTGCTAACAAAAAATGGAACCTGACACAGTCTGGATTTCTGCTGAGACAGAGATGAAATTAGCCAACAGCATGAATCCATGAACCAACCTGCTTTTTGTCAACAGTCCAGGCTGGTGGAGGTTGTGTGGGGAATTATTACTTTATTTATTGCTCAATAGTTAGTCAGATACACTTTTTTCTAGCTTACAGAACATAAGAAACATAATTCTAGATTATACCATGTTTGCAGAGACTGTGTGTAACAGCTAGAATTAAACTTGTCAAGTATAATTAAGCATAATTAAACGTTAGCATAGGTTTGAGCTCATCCTAGACCACATTTTTGTCTTTGGGTAAATAATGGGGATGGCTGCATGCAACTTTTCCTGGAAAAGTCTCCATTTTTTGGAAAAATATCAATCTGGCTCTCTGGGGTG
Organism: Clarias laeviceps; assembly: GCA_030014305.1. Classification (NCBI taxonomy): domain Eukaryota; kingdom Metazoa; phylum Chordata; class Actinopteri; order Siluriformes; family Clariidae; genus Clarias; species Clarias laeviceps. The sequence goes on along the minus strand of JAQMYJ010000014.1, from coordinate 7,842,328 downwards.
GAGTTTGATTAAACTATTTAATATCTGCAAATGGATGGGCTGGCCAAATAGATTTTTATCTCCAATACATTGTAGAATTCATGATGAAGAAGTAAATGTAGTACAAAGGGATTCCCTTTTGCATTTTTATCTATTGGCCTGACGAGGCCCATACCCTTCCTCTGAAATGGGTCCTCAATCAGTAAAACAGTGCACTTTTGTTTTGGTTGACAGTTTCAAGACTTGACCACTCACCACCTTTAACAGTGCTGTGAATGGCTGTTCAATAGAAATGGGCCATGAGACAGCGCTCCTGTTTCCATTAGAGAATGCTGGTCCTGGAAATACCCAGCTTCGTTGCCACATCAAGAAACCTGCCTGGCCATTGCCCCCTCTTGATGGTCACAGTAGTTTTACCTTGTGTGGAAACAGAGAGAGTTCTGGAGGACAATAGTGTGGAAACAGATGAGCACAAAACTGCTTTTGGGGTTGTAGCATCTTGGTCCTGGGGAACTGGAACTGGAGTTTTTAAAATGCTTTGTGTAGTTCACCAACAAGGACTTTGCATACCTGAAGTCCTGGGCGTGTCAACAAAAATCACCCCTTTGATTTAGACAATATTTCTGCATGGACTGCTGTTTTATTCATACATGGAACGAGCTGACAGTATTCTGATTGCACAGTGCATACAGATGACAGATATTTAGCAGCAATTTTTACAAAGGTTTCATGATATTTTACTAAGAAGCACATTAAAAATAAAACTTTTATGAAACATAAGCAGTGCCTCTTTAGCTTTCACATACTTGAGCACAAAGTCCAGTATTTTTAAGCACACTGTCCCCTGCCTGTGCATGAGTCAGTAAACTGGTTTCTTTGAGAAGGTAGTTTTGAGAATGAAATGTTGGACTTGGGCAAGGTTTGAATCAGGTATGAAAGCTAATGGTCCTGAAATTGTCCTAAAAACAATGGAAATGGGTGTGATATGTACATGTATATGAAGGCCTTAAGGATGGAGGTGTGGTATGTATTATAAATAAGATATATGTGGTGTACACTACCGTTCAAAAGTTTTAGAACACTTTCTAACTCCATGATGGTTCCTGATTTTTATTTCTTTCTACATTG
>JAQMYJ010000014.1:7822627-7841121 GCA_030014305.1 Clarias laeviceps | reverse complement strand
AATGTAGAAAATAAATCACTAAACAAAAAAAAAGAAATTTGCAAGTGTTCTAAAACTTTTGAACGGTAGTGTATATAAGTACACATATGTTTATATAGTGCAGTGTTATATAAGTTACATGTAGTACAAAAGGTTTAGAGGACAAGCAGTGCAGTAAGTGTAAACAGGTAGTACAGTATGATCAGCTGTCCAGTATGGAAACGGCTACATTTGCATTAGCAACAGCTATTTCTCAACTTGTTCTGTAGAACGTTCCTAATGGGAGGAGGGTAGATAGTCCCTGATCAGGCAGGGTTCTGTTTTGATGATGGGTATCTGAGTGCCAATGATTCGTTGAGAGGTTGTCACCATCCACCACTGAGGGGCTTTTCGGTCTGTTGCAGTGCAGTCGGGCATAAAGAGGTAGTGTAAGAGAGGGGACAATATGCATCCCTAGGGAACTCCTGTATTGAGGCTAAGACTGGAGGGTGTGAGGTTGTCCAGTCTGACAGACTGTGGTCTGTTTGTGGGAAAGTCCAGGTTCCAGAGGCAGAGAGGAGTACCGATGCCAAGCTGTTTGAACTCAAGATTAGCTTGAATGGGCTGACTGTTTTAAATGCAGAAGTAAAACCAATAAACTGTATCCTGGTGTAGGTGTTGGAGTTGTCCAGGCAAGTCAGAGCAGAATGGAGCGTTGTGGGTCTCCCCTGTTGACCTGTTGGGGTGATGACCAGACTGGTGGATCCAGGGTGTCCAGTGGATTCAGACATTTGATGGCTGAAGATTACTTGAGCAGCAGAAACAATGAAAGTCAGAGAGATTGTCTGAGGTGGGGGAGGGGTGTGACTTTCTAAGCATCAGCCAGACTGTATACTTGGTCCAAAGTTTTGTGTCCCCTAGAAAAGCAGGGGGCATTCTGTTGAAATAGATCTTAAGTTTCATTGATTAAAATCTCCAGTGACAATAAGGGCTCCACCAGGATGCACTGTCTGCAGATTGCTGATAGCAGCACTGAAATAAAAGGGGCTGCTCTTAATAATCTGTGTGTAGCAACAGTAATAGAGGTAGTGCACAACGTTTTGTTTACACAAATGCATATGTCCCCACCTCTGTTTTTATCTGTGGCTGCTGCTTCTCTGTCAGCTCTGAGAAAGATTCGGTCTTTTAGCCAACAAGTTGTTTGGGATGACACTGTTAGGCCAAGAAAAATGTATTGCAGTCTGTAATCACTCTCTGTGTAAGGGTCCAAATTCTGCGCTCGTCTAGTTTGTTCTCCAGGGAGTGCACTCTTGTAAGGAAAACACTTATGTTAATGTGGATTTAGCCTTAGCTTAGCTCATAGCCTGTGGTGTTTCCCCATATTTGTTTACGGTGTTTGCGCTGGTGTCAGATAGTGGAGACAAATGGCTCTCTTTGTGTTCGCTTCCTCACAAGACCAGTAAAAACTGATCTGAAACGAAAAACATCGTCCCAAGCAGAGTTTTAACTAGCGTCTGTCTGCAGAATGTTAAAATCACAGGACTGAATGATTTAGTAGATAAATAACCACTAATACGGTAAATCTGGTCTTTTACACCAATACATCCTGTCTCCTCTAAAATCTGCTTATCTATACTTAATGCACCGATTTCAACTTCTGAACTGCAAACAAAGCTGATAAAGTAGAAAGTTGAAATGATTGGTCTTGACATTGTCTCTCATAATGTATAACTGTAAGCAGATTCATGTTTAATCTTGTTCTTCTCTACCAAAATCTCTGTTGGCTAAATTGGGCAATAAAAATTTATTCCACTTGTGAATAACTAAATAACATTATGTTTTATAAAAGCAAAATTGAATATTTAATTAAATAAACTCAGAAAGGTGGCTGTTCTGTGTCCCGTTCTGTTGATATGTGATGTCTTAATAAAATTCATACATGAGCAGCGTGGAGAAACTTCTGTGTGCTCATGAAGCCAGTGACACTGGAGGAACAAAGCCCAGTACAAGGGTTGGGCGGTATCCAATTTTTAATATCTTTAAAGCATCCTCAAATTATGCCATGGTATTTCATGCCGTATGTATTACTGTCTGCCTAACTTCCATACTGTAAATTGTTGCGTGTTGATTTGTTACTTATTTATTTCAGATAATAATTTTGTACGAAGCGTTCCTGGTGCTGATACTGGTAAATCCCCAAAACCTCCTTGTGGTTTTAAATAAACCTGCTCTCCGGAAAAGTGGCTGTTTAAACAGAGTTTAAGGAGGGTTGCATTCTGTTTATCTTATATCATTGATGGTAACATTTTACTCACAAACTGATTGAACAGAGTATAACACCAAGTCACTCGTCATAATTAAACTGCTTAAAATGGCCTTGCCAGACCATTTATTTTGTAATGAAAGACATACCATATTAATGCCCAACCCTGTGCAGTACCCAAACCCCACAGAGATGAGTACAAACAAAAACAAGTTAAATACTGTGCAGAAATGTTTACAAGGTAGAACCAACTAAGAGATAAGAGCTGCTAAAAAAAAGTTACATTTTATTCACAGAGATACAAAAATATTAGAAATCTTTACCCAGCTCTGAGGGAATCTGTAGTTCACACCACAGTCACAGTCAGCAAATGATTCCATTCACAACATTGTTGTTTAATCCATCAACCAAAGGGGAAAAGATCATTATTGACACATCAGGATGCCTCTAGTGAGTGAGCAAACTTTACTGTGTGATGTTGTTGGGAGATCTCTGCACGTGTTTCGAAGATACATCACTCCATGTGTATCTGATGCCTGCAGTCCTAGACAAACCTCTATTCCATTTAAATGTTGTTCAGGTCAATATTTGCATGTTTATAAATATGAAGGCTCAAAAGTAATGGGACAAACTAAAAATAAAAAATGATCGAATTAGGTGTAATATTTCGATTGAAGAAATTTGTGGTCAATGACTGACTGAACTTTGGCCCCATGGACACCAACAAATGCTGTTGTCTCCCTTCAGCTGACCGGCTAGGCCTTTAGGTTCGTCTTCAGGTTCTGACACTATTGTTTGTGAGTCATTCTGTCTTTAGTAAGGGACAATTTTGGTGAAGTGGTTTGAGGACAGGTGACTAACTCGGCTACGGTCGTTATTCATCTTTACTTGACAGTGCCATACTTTCAGTTGTGCAGTATTTGACTGAGTCTGAGCAGAACGTATAGCTCTGTGCACTTCAGAATTCATCCTGCTCATTCTTTGAACAGTCACATAATCAGTAAACACCAGGTACCCAGTTCTATTTGGAATCCATACTTGCTCATGCCACAACACTGCCTCGACCATGGTTAATGATGATGTGTTTGGTATGCATTGGTCTCCATATTTTTCTTCTTTCTCTAATATTCTTGTACAATCTTAATCTTGTATTAGACTTCGGCAGACTTGCTTGTAAGGTGTTTTTCAGCGAAGTCTTATCTAGCCTTTCTGTTCTTGAGTGTTATCAGTGGTGTGCAGCTTGGGCAAAACTCTCTGTATTTACATTCATGAAGGCGTCTCTTGATTGTAGACTGTGACAATGATGTGTTACCTCCTCCACAGTGTTTTTGACTTGGCTAGCTGATTTGAAGGGGATTTTGTCACCAGAAAATGAATTCTGCTGTCATTAGTTGTTTTGCATAGCCCTTGAAGATGCATTCCCCCTTTTTAAGGGTATACTACATTGTTTTTCTTATCTCTCTTAAAGTTTATGCTATTTTTCTGAAAGGTCGTTCAGAAATGGTGAGGGTTTCCATGAGCAGCTTTCAAATGCAAATGGTTAGCGACTCACTATGCACATTAGTGAGCCTTAAAACCCCGTCATAGGGTTTACCAGTTGTCCCTCCCTGGACCACTTTTGGTATGTACTAGGAATGGAAATCACGTGTCGGCACCCGATATGATATTACCATGATACCTAGGTGCAGATTTGATTAAAATTGCGATTCTGTAATTATCACAATTTTATAAATTTCTAGATTCAATATAAAAATTTTCCCTGATTTTCTTATGATTTTAAACTTTTAAAAAAAGCTTATTGATTAATTAAATGTAGTGTATTCATTAGAAAAATTAAAAACCAAGCACAGCATTTAAACATTACAAACGAATTTAAAGTTCAAAAGTTTAACTGAGCAGCACGTATCGCTGTCGTCTTCCCTAATTATTATTTCTTAACAAACTTCACAAATCATTTACCCCAAATACACGGGATGAAAACGTGTAAATGGTCCAGCAGTGATTGCGTGGGTTGAGTGGCTGTGAGCGAGCACGCATGTGGCTTCTAACGTAGCGTCATTAAAATGTGTGTATGTTGTGCCACTCTGAAGCTTCTGCACTTGAAACAGAATCACATATATCTGAGCTGATCACCGGTCACGGCCAATCAAACCGAAAAAACAGACAATTCTGGTCATTGGCCGATGGACTGGTTCATCTCTATTATAAACCTAATTAAAAAAAAAAAATCCATTTTGTAGTCAGTGTCGCGATACGTGAATCACCACACAAAAGAATAATCATTCATGCAACTTGTCTGCCAATGTCAGTGGTAAAATAAATCTATCTCTTCACTTTACTACATGTACATTTTATATAAGAGGTTTAAGACAACATTGCTGCTGGAACACTGGGGCTTTAAGGCACCAGGTTCAGCTCTGTAGATTCAGATTGTTATTTGCACATCACCTTTTCTGTCTGCTACTATTTGGTAGGAAAATACAGCATGATGACGCAATCAATATACCAGTTAACGGGTGATGTCATTTAGCGATTTCAACTTTGAAAAAAATGGTAAGGCAACACCAAGCTTCCAATTGATAGCACACGGCTACCGAAGAAAATGAGTCAAAACAATGGAAGGGGATGAAGTTTTGTGAGAAATGGAGGTTTGGAGATGACAATGTTTCAAGGAGCCGACTACAGTATGTACTGAACGGAATGTGTGACACAAAAACTCAATTTATTATTTTGACTGGTTAAAAAAATATGCTTGGTCAGTTGATTGCACTGGCAACTTGGCTGGTGATTCAAAAAGTAGATTTTGGTTAAATAATAATTGCTTAATAATGATTATCATTATAATTTTATTTAAAATATTTATATATAAAAATGTGTATTATGTGTAAAATAGATTTTCAGTCACTTTTAATCATGGCAATAATTTTGATGAATGTCATAGTCTAATGTTCTATATGACTAAAATCAGTTCTTACTCTTTATCTATAGATCCTGACCTTTGAAACCAAGAATCCAGTTGAGTTAGCTGAGCGCTTGCGTTCTGTCTGTGGTAACCAGAGCAACGCTTATGCACGTCTCCTGGAGTACCGGCTAAATGCACTGCGGGGCCTGTGGGGGGCGCAACGACAGGTGGCCCTGGAAGAGCAGCAAGAGCGAGATGGTGCGACCGCAGGATCTGCCACTGGTACAGGCGCTGATGAGGAGACTCTGAACCTTCTGAAGCGCCAGGGTCTCTTGCAGCAGCAGTACCAGCAATCCCATCACCACCCTCCACTGCCCTCCAGCTCAGATCAAGCTCCCTTCACATCGCGTGTGGGTTTACTGCTCATCTTCCCCCTGCTGCAGTCACAAACCCGCCAGGACCCGGCGCTTGCCGGTGTCACTGCCGAGGTCCTTCTGGCCTGTCTGCGTGACTGCCAGCCTCTTAGCCTGGGCAAGGAGCCTGCTGACTGCCTCAGTGGATTGGAGGGACTTCTGTGCTCATGGTTGGAGCAGGGGAGTGAGCAAACAGCAGTAACACTGGAAAAGCCGCTGCTGACTCAGCGACAGAGGGAAAACGCAGCTGCTGCACTGGTGGCGCTAGCATGTGCCAGGTGCTTGCGATATAAGTTGTAACAGCAGAGTGCATTCTGACTCTTAAGTGCTGCAAGTTATGTAACACTAGATTATAATTAGTTTTCTATGCTAATATTCTTTGCGTTATCCCAATAACTTTATCAACCTATAGTGCGTGCTTGTTTAGATGTTAAGGCATTAAAAAAGGGCACAAGGTGGCATGCACAAATAGGTTTTCCTTTGTGATGATGAAACAAGTGTTGTACTGTATTTGCCCCTCATTCTTTGCTTTTATATTAACCCGATTATTCACTGTAGATTTGGGGCACCGATAGGTGTGAGGTCTCTGTTCTGTAACTGCTGATTACATTCAACCTACAAATTTTTATAATTTTTTTTTTTCCTACAAAGAACTTAATCTTATTCGCAAATTCAAGATTTTTTTTTTTTAGTGGCACTGTATACAATGTATTCTTCTTACTAACTATAGGTATCATTTTATTTATATGCTTGTGTATATTGCATCTTAAAAAAAATATTCACAAAGTTAATTTTCTGTTGTAATTTAATTTAAAAACTGAAACTCTCAGGTGTTCTAGATTTATTCCATATAAAGTGAAATAAGCCTTTTTTTATTTTTGCAGTACAATTATTTTAAAGTACAGATTACAGCTCATGAAAAACTCAAAATGTTAGAATCTTAATATTTTCCGAAGATTAATCAAAAAAGAATTTACAATACAGAAATTCTGAAAAATTATGTTCATTCATGCACTTAGTATTTGGTCAAGGTTCGTTTAGCATGAATTTCTGCATCAGTGCAGCATGGCATTGAGGCGATCAGCCTGTGGCACTACTGAGGGAGGCATTATTGAAGACCAGGTTGCTTTGATAGCAGCCTTCAGCTTTTCTAAATTGTTGGGTCAGATGTTTCTCATCTTCCTCTTGACAATACCCCATAGAGAATCAGGTCAGGCAAGTTGGCTGGCCATCAAGGACAGGAATATCATGGTCAACTAGTTAGTGGTAGTTTTGGCACTGTGGGCAGGTGCTGTGTAAAAGGAAATTGTGAACTCCATAAAGCCTGTCAGCAGATAGAAGCATAAAGTGCTCTAAAATCTCCTGGTAGATGGCTACATTGACTTAATAAAACACAGTGGAAAAATGCCAGCAGATGACATGGCACTGACTGTGGCAGCATCACACTGGACTTCAAGAAACTTGGATTCTTAGTCCCTTTATTCGTACTCCAGACTCTGGTACCTTGATTTTTAAATGAAATGTAAAATTTACATTCATGTGAAAAGAGGACTTTGGGCAAATGAGCAGTGGTCCTTCTTTTTCGCCTTATCCCAATAAGACGCTTCTGACCTTGTCTCTGGTTCAGCAGTAGCTTGATATTAGCAATATAACAGTATTTCCTGAAGACGTCTGTTCGTGGTGGCTCTTGATGCACTCACTGACTCCAGCCTCACTCCACTCCTTGTGAAGCTCACCCAAGTTCTTGAATCAGCTTTGCTTGAAAAAATTCTTAAGGCTGTGCTCATCCCTCTTGCTTGTGCCTCTTCTTCTTTTACACTTTTCCCTTCCATGAATATGCTTCAATACAGCACTTTGCAAACAGCCAGCAGTTTTAGCGATGACCTCCTGTAAGTCTATCCTCCCCTTGGAGGGTGATGATCATCTTCTGGACAAAAAGTCAGTCTTCGGGATGAATGACTGGGTGTTTGATTTTCATGAGCTGTAAGCAGAGGTGGGTAGAGTAGCCAAAAAATTTACTCAAGTAAGAGTAGCTGTACTTTAAAATAATATTACTCAAGATAGAGAAGACACCGCATTATGAAGCTGTTATTTTGCAAGCGAAACATGCTTTGTATATTATGCCAATGATGCATCACAATTTTTGGGATGCATAAAAATGTACAACACGTGTGTTGGAGATTAATTCTGAAAATATACCCATATATATATATATATATATATACACACTAACAGCAAGATCCCACCAGTAGCAGCATGGCTTTATGGGTGTTCTGCGAAATTAGAGAAAGATGTGGAAACTTTTGTTTGCGCAGTGAGTGTATGTAGGATGGATTCACAGGTAAGATGAACTTATAGAACACTGCTGAAGACCTGATTGGTCAAAAGGAGTCATGTGATCATTGTTGCTGTGTCTGATTGGTGTCACAGACAGGTGGTAGATCCACCGGCTGCATGTGTAGAATAAATGGTTAGAAGAGTAACGAGTCGAGTGTAGCCGAATGTAGCGGAGTAAAAGTAGCGTTTATTCTTCAAAAAAAATCTACTCAAGTAAAAGTTAAAAGTATGGTGCGTAGAACTGCTCATATAAGTAATTTTTTTTAAAACATTACTCAAGTAAATATAACGGAGTAAATGTAACTCGTTACTACCCACCTCAGGCTGTAAGCCATAATTATCAAAATTACTATTAAAAAAAAAAAAGCTTGAAATATTTCACTTAAACAAATAAAAAATGAGTTTCACTTTTTAAACCAAATCACAAAAGAAAATCTACTTTTTCACAGTATTGTAATTTTTTGAGTTGCAGTGTATTTATTAATGACAACATAATCTGTGATCTGTCACCTGTGCGTATTTGTAGGTTTACGTACATACTTGACTTGTACCATTTCAGCTTTTATAGTATTGTTTTTGTGATGTCTGGGGAAGCGATGTGATTAATCCATCTCTTTCTATCTAGGGGCTCTCTGAAGACATTCATTCACACTGTTCATCTGCTACAGAAACAGACAGACTTAGGGCAGCTTCCTGTTGCAGATGTCCTTTATAGGTCAGACTTTGTACTTTATTTGTATTGTAAGTGATGAATCGCCATTTAACTGTTACAAGGGAAGAAATATTGCTGAGAAGCTGAAATATTGCACTTAAAAATATCTGCTATTAACTTTACCATAATGGATGGAAACATCTCTAACATCTCATGTAACAAGAAAATTGTATAAAAGAGTATAAACGCAAACACACAAAGCATAGTGCGTTTTAATTTCATGTTTTAATTTCCTCTCAGACTGATTCTTCTGGAAGGTGGTCCAGGCTCCCCATCTTGTTTGCTTGGGGGAAAGCACAATGTCTCTTGGGGCTTTGAGGACATGCTTCCAACACCAGATTGTAGTGCTGCAGGAACAGAGAGTAAAGGTAGGACCGTGTTAGAGATTGCTTCAATATGTTAAAAGTAAGTCCTGTCAATGTGGTGTACTTTGCTATTGGACAATAATCTACACTTTTATTTATATTGATCCTAAAGAGTGAAAGTGAATGGAAAAAAAATACATTTGTGAGGCAGCCTGGGGAAAAAAAACTGTTTTGGAAAACAGTCCAAAATGACAAACTACAGCAGTATATTAATCACACAATGAACATTGGACAGACATTTTAGATAGATAAAGTCTAAAGCTAAAGTCTATTTTGAGAAAAAGAAAGTGAGCCCTCTCTCATTTCATCAGCTTTTATATACAGTACAAACAGAGAACCCTCAGGTCACAGCAATAAAAACACCAGATTTCAAAGCATAGCTTTTCATTTTCAATCTTAAAAGCAAAATTTACAAACCATGTTGGGGGGGAAAAAAGTACACCCTACAATTCGGTAAGGTATAACTGCCTTTAGCAACATGGACTTTTCTGTTGAAGTTTATTAGCATCACACAAGATCCTGTCACAGTTATTCAGCTGCCAATTTTCCAGTGTGCTTTAGCCCATTTTGACCATTTCAGCTGCTGAACAGATGATTTCATGTTTGTCTTTAAAATCATGTTTGTCGTTGTCTCAATGACTGCAAGTTTCCCAAGTGCAGTTGCTCCGAAATACATCCAAATCATCACCTCCACCAACATGTTTGACAGTTGGTATGATGGTTTTGTGAAGTATTCTGTTTAGTTTTTGTCATACCAAAAATGCCAGACCAAGGTATATTGTCTGGATGCAGCTTTTTATATGGTATTCTGGATAAACATCCTGTTTAGTTATTTCAGGTATTTGTATGTCCTCTGCCTACAAATAGTCAATTTATCTGTGGCCTTCTAACATTAAACAGCAGGAACAAGAAAAAGAGCCAAGAATTTTTAGTATTAAACTGCCTTGTAGTATTATTATTATTGCTTATCACCATATTTTCCTTCAAATAAGTAAGTCTCTCATACTCCATGCTTATATCTGTCTTTTGGTATTTTTCCTTCAGTGGTATTTTTATCTTAGCCTAATATGTTTAAATGTTATATTTTCATTGTGTCAGTTGTATCTGTTTTACTATAGAGCAGGTGAAGTTACATCAATCTTGTGGGCTATGCGTATGTGCATACCTTTTGCATTTTTTTGGCTTAAATGTTCTTTAAATCATTCAAATACTGTATAATGGGGATCATGAGATAGAGAAAGGGTAAAGAGAAACAAAAGGGACCCTGCCAGGAGAAGCAATTAAATCCCAATGTCAAGCAACAGTATTTAAACAAACTAATATTGATAAATAACATACTCCATATACAACAGTTAGCCACAATGCTAACACCACCGCCCAGTAAATTGAATAACATCAATTACAGTGGAACCTCGGATTGCGAGTAACGTGATTTACTAGTGTTCCGCAAGAGATTTTTAATAAAATTTGACTTGAAAAACAAGCAAATCTTGGTTTATGAGTATCATATATCACGCATGCGCTTCTTGTTTTGATGCCAAGCGTCATGTGATCACAACTGAGCCAATGTTTTTTCTCTCTCTTGTGCTGTGGAATTGTGGGTAATCGCCCCACCTGCTCGGTCTTAGTCCGCGTCTCTCACTGGTATAATCAACACCCGTGCACGCATGTACTGTTTACTATAACGCTGTGACCACGTGTGTGTGCATAACACATTTTATTTTGTGTCTGTATGCGTGTGTGTACAGCGTGCGTGTACTGTTTATTATAGCAATACGTGTGTGCGCGCGTGTAAAGCAAAAGAAAGTCTCATTAGAGACGTTAAAGACCTATTTTATGACCTGCCGTTATGGGTGTGCGTGCGTGTAATTTGACACTGTGCCCCTTCACACACACACACACACTCTCACCTTTACACCTTTATTTTTACTTTTTTTTAAAGGTAAAGTGCATGTTAATTAGTTTACTTTATATTTTGTATTAATTATTTTTGTGTATTTATTTCTTTGGGCTGTGGAACGAATAATTTGAGTTTCCATTATTTCTTATGGGAAAATTTGCTTTGATTTACGAGTGTTTTGAAATACGAGCCCACTTCCGGAATTAATTATGCCCGTAATCCAAGGTTCCACTGTATATGCCAGTAAACTGGATCATGGATACCCAAGTCTCTTCTGTTTCTGGGGAGAGCAAAGGCTAGTCTGTCTGGTCCATCCCACAGAAAAGCCAGTGTAGCCCAAATAGCTGATAGAACATCAAAGCCGAAATATCAGAACACTGAGTGCATCGTCGCGTGCTGCGTATAGTGTTAACAGGCACAGGTTGTTGACGTCAACTGTAATAGTGGAAAGCTGCACACTGCTCACACACAGAAAGCCAATCATATCCTGACTAATCATGTCCTGATTTGGGACCATAAAATAGTTTATTTGTATTTATTAATAAATATGCCATACATTGATTTCCATTATATCGTTAAAACGGAACTGCAATGATAAAGGATTAATACATTTTAGATGTTTGGTTTAATGCTACTTCCTTATTTTTTTTTCCTTCTCAGACACAGACCTTGGTCGCTGCTTGGCAACAGATGGTTTATATCTCTATACCACTAACTCATTTGGCAGAGGTTTGAGTAAACTGGGCTCAGGCCTTCATGGAACCCTGAGGTAAGAACCATGTGATATAGACTCTTGGATTACCAACTTTTTATAGTACTTTGAACATGTCGTCGTACAGGTCAGTGTAAAGATTTTCCTGGGCAAAACATAATTTAGTGTTTATATATCCACTTAACAACTTCCTGTGCTACACAGTTGGCAGATGCTGTTTTCCAAAAGTGACTTATAAAAGTGCTTTGAAGTTTCCGTCATATTAGATATATTCTTATACTGAGTTCTAGGCTGCTCTAACTAGAAGTACCATCAGTTAAACACTACAGGAATATTTTTTGGGGTGTTAAACTAAATACTTAATAAACAGATAGGTCTTTTATTCAAGAGCTCCAGTAGCGTCTTATTGTTTAAAGAGGGTTGACATTACGCAAAATGGTAAAACTAAAGTTTATACAAATAATCACATGAAGATTAGCCAATCTGCCGAGGGTCTCAGAAATGATGAGATGTTTACTTGGTTTAAATCAAATCCCAGGAAATTCCACAGAAATGGCTACAGCTGTCAAAGATGGGCCATGTGCAGTGTGTGCCTGGAAAAAATGCTTTTATAACTGGCTTCAGCAGCTTTTTTATTTCCTGAGCAGTGTTTGGAACTTGTTGGTGTTATTTTCTTATATCAGTCACTCTCATAATTAACCTGCCTCTTAGTCGGCCCCACACAGTATGGAGTGTTGTATAATAATATACAGTAGTTGTGTTTACTGTTATCGCTATTATCTCTCAGTGTTGTTTTTACATGCTCACTCTCTTTCAGAGGTTTTGTTTACTGTAGAAATGAAGAGCTAGAGGCTGGTTGGGTAGTACACTGCAGTACCCATCTCCTTCATCGTCCCGCCTCCTTTGATAATAAATCCCATCAGCTGTGCCAGGTCATAGACCCCTACACTTTACAAGTAAGCAATAATAATATAGTTGCATTCCCTCTTTATTACTTAAACAGACATTAAAATGCTAATAAAAAATGATCTCTATGTGCCTACATGTGTATGTCTGTGCTGCTCCTTTTTTAGTTAAATTGCATCAAGTATATTTTATTTAAATTTTGTTAAGAATAAAGTTTATTATAGTCCTATTCTCTCTAGTTCTTAATTAAAGCCCATGTCTGTATTAAGGTTTGCCAGACTGTGCCCATGCCTCCTCACCACGTTCCGGTGGGCAGCAGTTTGACCACGCTACATGTGTGCTCGGATGGTACCTACATCTACTGGGTATGGTCGCCTGTTGGTCTCAACGAAAAGACCCAGAAAGGCCATTCTGTCTTCATGGATGTCTTCCAGTTAGCGGTATGGTCATAGTAGCTAAGGGAGGGGTTATGCTAAGTAGACTACGAATTATTACTTAAATTATGCATTAAATTATTCAGTTTTGTGGTAAAAAGTTTTTAAATGTTCTTCTCTAAATGTTTTCTCTTTCATCAGTTAAAAGGAAAAGGCAGGGTAGAAGTAATTTTTGCCTATTTTAAAATATAAAAATGGCTTTAAAATAATTGGTAGATGACCATAAATTATATAATAATAATAATAATAATAATAATAATAATAATAATATGAAATTCTCTTCTTCTCTTTTATGAGTTCCCTTAGCAGGAAGTTAAAAAAGATTTTGTGACTGATCATTTTTATCCTATGATGTCTATCTTGGTGTGAGTGATTTCTTCCAAGATGGCAAAGCCTCCATCCACAGGAAACAAGTACTCGCAGAATGTTAGAGAATATAAAAATAACTCCGATCACATGCTTTTTAACAGTCATAGTCATCAGATGAAAACCCATTGGGGGTTGAATATGTTGTAAAACGTTTACTGCCACCTTCACACTCAACACTTCATCAGATATGGAGGAAGAATGGAGAAGTGCTGTTCATCCTTTCAGTACAGTTGTAAAGATTTGTAAAATCTGTACTGTAAAGTTGTTTTCATGGTTTAACACATTATTAATGTGCTTCATAATTTAATAATAATAATTAAAAGTAACTTCATAGTTTAATGATTTATTAATTTAATTTAACCTTTATTAATTGCATGAATAATAATTCCTGTTTATCTTTGACTCAGATGGAGTCTGGACTTTGCATGGCCAGTGCTGTCCGGGAGCGAGTGATCTTGTCACGGAAAGAGGGGGAGTCATCAAAATGCCTGAATGATCTGCTGATGAGCCGCATGTCTCGTTTCCGCACCTCTCACTCGGCCACTCTTGCTGCCCTCACTGGCTCCACCATCACAAACCCTGTCAAAGAGGAGCAAACTGGTAAATTCACACATGCCAATGGGCCCACAGGTTCTGTACAAGGCAGTTTTTACCCATTTGTTTATTTATTTATTTGTTTGTTTATTGCACAGGCATCTTTTGTATATTCAGAGAAGGTTGAAACATGTTCAAAGCCCTTCGGTGTTTGTACATTTTATTTTGTTAAAAATGTAATAAAAAAATTATAAATCACACATTTAGATACGAATAAAGATTCTTCACTAAAGGCATTCCAAATTGAGCTCAGACGCGTGATGTTTGCTCCGATTATGTTGAGATATCTCTTAATCAGCTGTGCTGAGTATAGCTAGTATAAAGAACTACATACATTAATATCTACATACAATAAGTGCCGAAATTGCATGATCCTCACCCTCTTTTATTGGGTTCCAAGCACTATAGGGTGCACAGGACCCTCTTGTTAGGGTACAGTGAAACCTTGGATTGCGAGTAACGAGCAAAGATTTGTAATAAATTTTGACTTAAAAAACGAGCAAGTCTTGGTTTACGAGTATCATGTATCACGCATGCGCTTCTCTTTGTGAATGTCCACTCTGAATCAAGGATGAACTGAATACAGTTTTCTGGTCAAATGGCATTGTCACTATGATGTCACATACATGTGTTTCACAATTTTTAGCGATATCTCATGAACATCATGAGGCAATTTATTTAAAATTGGCAAAAATGTCCACTTGGCCAGAGAGATGAAGAGATTATACAGCATTTGGAATTTCAGCTTCTTTCCAGGCCTGCTTTTTTGAGATCAGGTTCTAACTGTTTGTACTCTTGTGGCTGAATGGTTAAATCTTCTAAAACATGGTCTGACATGTAGAGTATGGTCTTCCTAGAAGAACGAAGGATAATATTAGGGAGGGAAATAATTTCATTTTAATGACTATTATTTTGGAATGCTTAGTATTCAAGTGTTCATATAATTTTGACCATACACAGTGATCTATATTATCATTAACATTTATCTGTGAAATTCCTCCTTTTCCTGAGGCCATAATTTAAGGGAACATGTGCACTGACATTTTATTTTGCTGTACATTATGGATGTGTCTATTCCACCACTAAAACACAACATAAGAGCAAAGCAATAAAATCTTTGATTTCAGTCAGGATATTATCGCACTAATGGGAAGTATGTCACTAGTAGGGAACTGTGTTACTGATGAATAGCAGTAGATGTTACATATTGTATTTCACGTAAACAGAATCGTACCATGATTAACTACATGAAGCTAATTTTATATATAAAGAGTTAAACCTTGGATTGTGAGCATAATTAGTTCCGGAAGTGGGCTTGTTTATCAAAACACTTATATATCAAAGAGAATTTTCCCACAAGAAATAATGGAAACTCTGATGATTCGTTCCACAACCTAAAAATAATCTCATAAATTAATTAATACAAAATTTACAGTAAAAATAAAACTTTACCTTTGAAAAGAATAGTGGCTGAAGTAAGACGAGAGAGGAGGAGGGAGGGGGCTACTGTGTAGGATGACTTTCTCTCACACACACACACACACTAAACGAAACACTGAATAATTGTTTGGCTCGGTTGTGATCAGCAGACAAAGCACATGCGTACTACTCGTATGTCAAGACCTCACTAGTTTATCTAGCTAAAATTTATTAAATAATTTTGCTCTTCTTGCAAAACACTCGCAAAACAGACTAAGTTACTCGCATTCCAAGGTTCCACTGGCTGACATATAGTAAATATTAAAGATGTTGTGATATATTAAGTAGAAAGAATAATTTTGCTTTTTTTTCCCTTTCTTTCTAGTAGTAAATGCTAGCTGCGGTCTTCCTCTTAAGACTTTGAGAAAAACACCCATGTATGTCTGTGGGACCTACCTGGTAATGCTGGCCTCCCCTCCTGGTGTGGCTGGAAGTTCTGCAACCCGCTCGCTTTTTGGTGGATCTAGTGGCCTTTCCTCCCTTAAGAGTAAGAGACTACAGCTGCCTGATCAAAGACCTCAATCCAGTAATGTAAAAATATCGCAAATGCTATCAGTGGTGAGATGTTGTATACTATCTAAAGCAGTAATATTTATACTGTTGTTTTTTCCTTTTTGGCTTGCATGTGTACTTTCTCTCTCTCTCTCTCTCTCTCTCTCTCTCTCTCTCTGTTCTATATTTCTAAGTTCTGACCTCTAATCTGGTGTTTAACTTGAATGATGGTCAGTTTGTCAGTCGTGCAGACCTGATTGATGCTCCTGGCAGTTCTCTGGGTCGTGGCGCTCAAGTGTCCGGCTTGGGTATGTAAAAATTACACACTTTTGGCATACAAACAAACAAACTGAACCGAACACCGGCTATGTTGCGTGTATATACGAGAATTGTTCAAAGTTTGAAAAACAAGAATATGATAAGAGTTGAAAATGAGTAATATTTGTAATATTTTTGGGTGGACGGATTATCTGGATTTACAAATTTTTTTATGGAAAAAAATTCATATTGCAATAAAAATCATCTCCTTCAGAACTCTGCTCCAGAAAGAATTAAATTTGTATGCCGAGATTCCACTTAATTATCTTTTTTATGCCATTTCCTTTTTTCAAGCACATATTTCCACTATATACACACACATACATAGCATACATAGATAGCTATATATTTGTGGTCAGAATTTCTAAATCATGTTTATCTGCATACTTGTTACCGTAAGCATATTTGTCTTGATTACCATTGTATGGCTTAATAATTAATTTAATTGTTGATTTTTGCTCGTAATGCACCAGGGGCTTGCTATGATGCTCTAAACAACTTGATCTGGACATGCTCTAGTGACTACATGGATCAGTGGTCAAACCCAGGCAACCAAGCTTTTCATCACGTGTGTAAACGGCTTGGCTTCAGCCATGTCATCAGAGAGCCCAAAGGTAAAAAATATGGATTGAGAGCAATGCTTTGCAGCAAGGAATGGATTGCTCTGTTTTTATCAAATTTTAGATCACAACTCAAAGCTTTTTGCAACATTCCTGTCTACCTTTAATATTGTTACACTCCATCGACCTCTGAGGCTGTGTGCAGTTTGTTAATATAGTCAACAACATCTGCCTGATAGTATCTCTTTGTGTACTACACAGCATTTTACGTACCACTTCAAAGTTTTAAAATACCCCTTTGTTTTTTAATTTTTACATTTTTAAATTCAGCTATAGTTTGTGAATTTGTACATTGCGAATAGTTCAGTGCATCCCATCTATGGCACCAAGACACCAATGTTTAGGGGGGTGCCACATGTCAAAGTAACACTGACATGAATCCAAGGTTCCAAGGTTTCCCAGCAGAACGTTGCCCAGAGCATCAGAGAATGCAGGATGATGGACAGGGGTTAGCATGGGTGCTCTGACTTGTCTGTATCAGTGCAGCCACGCTTACAGCAACATTGTGAAACACTGTGCTCAGACACCTTTCTATCATAGCCAACAGAACTTTTTCTGTGGTTGACGATACAGTAACTGTTCTGTGGGGTCTGAACAGATGGACTAGCCATTTGGCTCACCACTTGTAATCAAGGAGCCTTAGACTCCCATGAGCCTGTCACCGGATCACCAGTTGCCCTTTTTTGGGCCACATTTGGTATGTACTGAACATTTCTGCCTTTGGATGCAGAGCTTTGGGCCACACTGTATGTACATAATGAGTGAGGCTATAACAGCCTATACACCCTTGTAAAAATGCTTTTCACTGGAATTCTTTCAGAAGACCATTTGTGAGGCTGGATACTGATATAGGGCTAAAAGGCCTTGCTTGCAGTTGACGTTTTTATCTCAGAAGGAGTTTAGTGGAGTTGAGGTCAAAACTGTATGCAGGCCACTGGGATTCCTCCACTCAAGCGGCCTTAAACCTTTTCTTTATTTCCCTTTTTTTGTGTGCACAGACACAATCATGCAGGTACAGGAAAAGGGCTTTTCCCAAACCGTTGCCAACTTGGAAGCATACAATATTCCATAATGACTGTGTTTACTGTAACTCTCACTCACTCACTCACTCACGGTCTATTCAACTTTATGGGTACCGAACCATCACTGGGCACACATACACACTCACACGCTCATTCACACACTACAGGCAATTTGGGAACACTGATTAGCCTAATCTGCATGTCTTTGGACTGTGGGAGGAAACCGGAGCACCCGGAGGAAACCCACCAAACACAGGGAGAACATACAAACTCCATGCACACAGACCTGAGGCGGGAATCAAACCCAGAACCTGGAGGTACAAGGCGACAGTGCCAACCACTAAGCCGCCGTTTACCTTTAACATTACCCTTAACTGGAACTGAGGGCTGAGAAATCAACCCCAGACCAGTCACAATCACTGGACTATGGTAGGTGGTGTTCTCTTTTAATCTGACACCATGTGTACTTTACACCGCTGCTCAGCCATGGAAACCAATTTCACAAAGTTCCTGAAGAACAGTTCTTGTGCTGTGGTCTACCGCTTGGCTGAAACATCTGAACTTATTGGTACAGTGCATCCGGAAAGTATTCACAGCGCATCACTTTTTCCACATTTTATTTCATGTCACAGCCTTATTCTAAAATGGATTAAATTCATTTTTTCCCTCAGAATTCTACACACAACACCCCATAATGA
>JAQMYJ010000014.1:7812339-7822527 GCA_030014305.1 Clarias laeviceps | reverse complement strand
TATTCTAAAATGGATTAAATTCATTTTTTTCCTCAGAATTCTACACACAACACCCCATAATGACAACATGAAAAAAATTTACTTGAGATTTTTGCAAATTTATAAAAAAAAATAATAAATGAGAGAGCACTTAAATGCTAAAATTGTAATATTAAAATTTTAATATTACAAAAATGCTATATTTTTGTAATATTAATAGTTTCATTTAGATTTATTGCTATTTCTGTCTATCATATGTACAGTATAGACTTTTTTTTAAATAATGGGTTAAAACATTAGTTAGAAAAGAGAAAAAAATTTTTTTTGTTAATTTGAGATTTGTATGTGTATTTGTTTACAGAAGAGATGGTGGAGATGAATGAGGTAATAAGTCAGCTGCTCCACCACATTGGTGCCATGTGTATTCACCAGCAGAACCTGTTGGCCACTAGCAGCAGCTCACCGATGAGCTCCTTCCTAAATAAACAACAACCAATGGAAGCCTGCCACTTTAGCGCCATCTGTGACATAATGGAAAAGGCCATGGTGAATTCTGACATCTGCATCATCCGCTGCATCCTTGTGGTGTTTCAGGTGCCGTAATATTTTTTAATGTTATTTTTTAATTTAGAAACAAAACACAAATCAACTTAAAAGGAATATAAAGAAATATAAAGAAATTGTAGGTTTAATTTAAAATGTGTATCTGACATGCTGTGACCAAACTTATTTGAATTTTTGTGTTTGTGTATCATAGTGCAGTAAGGGGTTCAATCAATTTCAGATTACCATTGTTTAATTTACAATTTAAAATGCATCTAAGGTGATAACAGTCAGATTCTATACAATAAAATGTAAAGAATGAATTCCATTATTACCTTTAAAACTTCCTTATATACAGAAACCTGTGTTCTGAAGCTGCTTTCTAGTTAATACACTTAAAAGAGTTCTTCATAATGGATTGTTTACTTTCATTTTCTTCTAACACACTCCATTAAACACATTGCGTAAGTGATACACAGTGTAATGCATCGACTCAGTCAGCTTTCTGTGATAATTCGCTATAAATAATGTATTTATATAAATAAATAGGTATTTTTTTCCTAGCACTTTTCAAAACATTATGTCTGTGTTATCTTCTATTTATTATCTATGCAGTGAAACATGGAACTAGGTTTGTTCTTCTTTGCTGTGTAGTTCAGTAAATTCTGCCGAGGTTCATGTGACTGCATCTCCTAGCTCAGTGGTTCTCAACCTTATTCCTGGAGGCCCACTGCCCTGCGTATTTAGTGTTTTCCTGCTCTTCTACATCCACTTCAATTAAACAAAAGGAGGCTGTTAATTAGTTGATTAGTTAAATTAGCTGCTGTGAACTGAGAACCACTGTCTTAGATAATATACACACATTATGAGCATGTTTCAATGCAGTACAGAAATACAGATCAACTCATAGAATAATCCCTCAAATTAAAGCACTGTGTCCTTGATCAAACATAAAAAAAACAGCAAAATTATTTAAGTAATTTCTTTGTTTTTATTTCAGGTGGTGTTTCGGTTCTTTAACCCCCAGTCAGAGCAGAACCGAGAAAGTATAAGACGCTCTGGATTGCTTCTGTGGCAACTACTCATGGCTCCTATTGATCAGATAGGGGCAGAAATCCAAAGAGAAGTGTGCCTGGCCATCAGGTCAGAAACTATACAAGTCTTTATTGCAATGTGGTAGAAAGTATCAGTGCAAGTATTGAACACTTTACATGAAAAACAAAAATGTTTTGGCTTATATAATACAAATCTGTATTTAAAACTATTAGAGGAATGATAGAAGCAATACTTAATAAAATTTTTGTAATTTAAGCTTGAATTTATGGCTTGTAATTAAACAGACACTGTCATTCAATATGGTTTAACAGCAGCATAAACACCTGAGGTTGCAATTATGGAAAGTTCATGGAGAGTGTAAGAGCTCAATACTTGTGCTAGTGGGTATTACTGGTTTACACACTCACCGTCCACTTTAATAGAAACACCTGTGCACCTGCTTATTTATGTAGTTATTTAATCAGTCAAACCTGTGGCAGCAGCAGGTACAGGTCAAGAGCTTCAGGTAAAATTCTCATGAAACACCGGAATGAGGGGAAAGTGTGATCTCGGTCACTTTAACTGTGAAATGCTTGTTGGTGCCAGTAGCGTTTGGTTAAATATTTCAGATACTGCTGGTCTCTTGTGACTTTCATGGCTCTAGAGTTTATACAGAATGGTGTTTAAAAAAACAAAACAAAAAAAAAAACTGTGTCCAAGGGACTGCAAGCTGAAACATCTTGCTGATGAGAGAAACAACATGAATGACTAAAGCTGAGTGGAAGTTGATAGTACCCAAAATAAGCACTTGTGGTGGACAGAAAATTCTTCAGATTCATCATTCAACACAGTTGGAACTCAGCGTGGTGTTGTTGCTCATCCGCCTCAAGGGCCAATATTTTGAGCATGCTGAGATGCTTTTCTGCTTACCACAGTAAATAGTGTGCAGACATTTGCATAGTGTTAATTACTGTATACATCCCATATATTTTTCTGTCAGCTCAAACCAAGCTGATCACTGTCCTCTTAGTCATTCATATTCCAGTATATCCTAAAGACTTTTTATGTCTGAAAATCTCTTGAGATCAGCAGTTTCTGAAATATTCAAACATCTGCCAATAACATCCATTCCATTCTTTAAAGTCACAGAGATTACACTTTTTTTCCATTCTGCATTTTTATGTGAAAATTTTCTGAAGTCCTTGATTGGTAATTGTATAGAGCTGCCACATGATTGGCTGATTGAAGAGCTTCAGGTGTTATTATTAAAGTGGATGATGAGTGTGCATAGAAACATGTACACTCGGGTTCACCTGGGCTTGTCGTTTACAATGGATCTCCAGATCCACATATATGTGATGTAAAAAAGCTGATGAAAAGTCAGCGTGGCTGGAATAAAAATGGAAAACATTTTTGAATTTCTGTTGCATACTAACTACTGTTTCCTTGTTTCGTTATTGTTTTACAGCTTTGGCTTGAATATCTTGTATCAGGGAGAGGTGGAACTGAATGACTTGTTAAAACTTGTCCTCACGGAAGGTAATTCAACTATATCATACTACTAGCATGTGACATTGAAGGAGTATTTGCAGATTTTGTGCCAGTATACAACAGTTATGTCCATATACCAGCTTTGACCAGCATGATGCTGCCCTCACAATGCTGCCCTCATCTTTTAGTATTTTTAGCTTAATTATCTAAATTTCCCACATAAAACAAGGATTTTCCTCCTTTGAGGTTTTGTCCATGTGGTAGTATTAGATTCACCATCAGGTGGCAGTGTTCTCATAGAGGGAGGGGAGGCATTTCATAATAGATCTTGATGTTTGCTTATAACAATGTTCACCAGTTTAGTTTGTATCTAAGCTGTCAAGCATGAGTTTGTGGTTACAACAGTACTCCAGTACTCCCCTCACATTCTTACTCAAATCCAGCCAAATGCAACCCAGATCTGACTCTGAATTCCTATTCCTCACAGCACTTCAAATTATCTAAAACAGTCGTCATATGCTGCAGGTTTGAGGGATCATTGTTAGTCGTTTAATACTATTTGTTCAATTTTTTATAGGTGAGAGAAATAGTGGTTTGTCTCAGTTGCGTGATATTATTCTTAACAACCTTGCTGACCAGCTACAGAAGAACCGCTTTGGAAGTGAGGATGATGACCACTATAGGTAAATGCTGCACAATTTCTCAGAAAATAACATCTTTCTGTTGTTGTAATGCAAAGAAAATTGTGTAATTTGACCAGAACTAGCAAATCTTGCTTGCTTTCATTGTAGGCTAAATGATGAACTGCTGCACTGCATACTGAAGACTGTAGTGCGTGAATCTTGCCTTCTCATCACTAAATGCCAAACACTTGACAAAGAAGAGTTCCAGAAGCTTCTCTCCACTGTGCCTGTATGTCAAAAGGGTTTTATGTTACCATTAGGGCCATATGCAACATGTTTTATTTTAAGAATTTATATGTTAATAATTAGCTGTTTTATTGGAATTTCAATTAACTTTCCCTTTTTTGTCCCCTGAGGCTGACATGTGTGTGTATGTGTGTGTATGTGTATGTGTGTGTGTGTATGTGTGTATGTGTGTATGTGTGTGTATGTGTGTGTATGTGTGTGTATGTGTGTGTGTATATGTGTGTGTATATGTGTGTGTGTATGTATGTGTGTGTATGTATGTGTGTAGTCTTTTTGTATTACTATTAAGTACTTGAAAGCCACATTAGAATAAAGGTACAGTGCAATCATCTTACCAGAAAATGGCCTATATATTAAGTACAACTTGAGTAAAATCTTAAAGTTCTGATATTAAATGTATTTTAATATCAGAAGTAAAAATAAAGTGAACATTTAAGAATTTTGATGATAAACTTCCTTATTGTAACACATATGATGTAGTTAGAAACCAGCATGTAGGCTAATCAGTAATGTTCGGTAACACACATTAGCCTGGCCATCATGTTAGTCAGATATCTGAACAGGCTTATGATAACTGATAAAATAAAATAAAACTAATGTTAAAACACATTGACATTATGACTCCACTAAATCAATATTCATTTAACTTACCTCAATGTGCTTTATTAGTTCGAATGGAGGGTTTTTGACTGCCGGTATTTCAGTGACTTTGAGTAGGCATCTCATCCAGTAGGAAGAAGTTTTCAATCCAATGCATAAAAACATTTCTTGCAAATAAAGCCACAGTTCTGTAACATTATCTTAATCGCCACTGCAGAGATCACTGAGTTCACCACTGTATTTGGGATGCTGGCCACTTGGTGGTTACAAACTCGAATTGGTACATTAACTTGCAGTCAAGGAGGACTGATTTCATCAAACCAGCTTTCTTTCAGATTTTATTTTGTAGAACATTTTTAGGAAAATGTACCAGCATAAAAATACGCATTCTATTGAGGACATGTTTATGAAAGTCTCCAGAAATAACAACATACTGTAAAGTGCAGATATAGGAAAATTCTACTAGAGTTTGTAATGTCACTGCATGTATCTGAAATCCTTTTTTAAAAATATAAGACTATTGATCAATTTGACCATTCTTGCGTAGCCCAACATTTTCCCTAAAGCCATACAGTTAGTTTCAGAATTATTGGCACCCTTGTAAACATTGGATTAAAATATCTGTTTTTGATCAACTACTGTAAATCTCACACTGTGGAAATGTAACCTTTTAATTCATGAAAATTTCTTCTATGGGAAAACATTGGATTAAAATGCATATTAGTTATTGGCATCCCTAGAATTTCTTATTAACAAAATATACAATTATTATTATTATTTAGTATTTATACTAATGGTTGTAAATAATAGTCCACACTGGTGTTTAGGTGCTCATCAGTGTTCATAAGTGATGACTTATTTTACTGGGAAATAGCTGTGAGGTGACGCAGAGGCAAAGTCATTAATCAGCAAGCGTACGATTAGACAATACGCAAATAAAATAAGACAAAAGTGTTAACTTTCATGCTATTGCCCAATTTATGAAACACCTAAACTTCAGAAAATTACTTTGACAGGACAATAATTAAGATACTTTAAGGAACAAAGCAACTGGAACTTTTACTTACCCAGTCTGGGAAAGAGACATTGGTAGAGAAGCATGGCCTCCAACACAAGAGTAAATGTATATCTTTCTGCACTATATGTGAGAGCACTATCTGGAGAGTAAAGCTTAATTGTTATTCCCTACAGAGGATGCAAAGGTGAACAAGAGACCATAACTAAAATGTAACAAAAAATGTAATAAATAAAAATTAAATCCTGCAACATTATTTTACTGTTGTATTTAGTTATATCCAATTTCCAATGGTTGCTAGGGGTCTCCCACGTCAAGGCTACTACTCAATCAGGGAGGACCAAAGACCCACGTGATGCCAACCAACCGCATCTTTATGAACTGCTCACTCACGCACTGTTGGGAAGCAGTTTGAACTCGGAGGACAGTGCTATCCGCTCCTACAGAGCTCACAGATGGCAGTGAGGGCCTGTAGAGCCGTAATTGATGTGAGAGTGCTAAGTGCCTCCCATCCCTTAAATATGGCACAACTGGCAGTGGAATGGTGAAAATGTGTTTATAGAAACCACCCATCTGCTAACAAACTACTGTATAAGCCTTAGAAAAAGGAATCCTCTTATTTAATCCAAACTTAAGTCAAGTCATTTCAACCATATACAGTTCAGTACAAGTGAAACGTGGACCTCCAGGACCAAAATGCTACATCCTTGCACCATAAATTAACAAAAACTAACTAGCTAACTAAGACATTTAATTAGCTGATTAGCTAAGACAAAACAAATTAACATCTTAAATTAACAAATCTACAGTATCTAAGTACTGTACAAAAGACGGCAAAAGTGCCATAAAGTGCACGTCCCAATGGGCAGACGAGCAGCAACATGACAACACAACAACTTGGCTTCTAGAGATTGCTGAGGCAACTGTATTCTTTTTTTCTTCTTTTTTTTTTGGATTTTTTCCTGATTTTCTCCCTATTTTAGTCGTGGCCAATTCCTCCCCGTCACTAGGGGGTTCCCACATTAAGGCTACTACTACCACTCAGCCGGGAGGGCCGAAGACTATCACGTGTTTCCTCCGAACCGCCTGACGCCAGCCGACCGCATCTTTTCGAACAGCTCGTTCACGCACCGTTAGGGGCGGAGTAAAACACTCGGAGGAAAGTGCTAGCCGCTCCTTCCGCGTGCGCGAGCTCACAGACGCCCCTGATTGGCTGTAGAGCCGTGATTAATGTGGGAGCACAAAGTACCTCTCATCCCTCAGCCAATCAGCTCTCTCTAGGCCTCCGGCTGTGAGAGGTAACAGCATCACCCGGGGATCGAACCAGCGATCCCCGGATGATAGGGCGAGCGCTTTACCACTGCGCCACTCGGAGGCCTCGGCAACTGTATTCTTGATGTAACTTTGACTACAGTTTGACTGTCACTATTCAGATTGTTTTACATTAATTTAATTTATACAACTGAGCAGATGAAGGTTAAATGCAGTAGCTTGGTGGTCCTGGGATTTGAATTCATGACCATCCAATCAGAAGTTCAGTGTCTTAATGATGAAAATTCTTTGAAGATGTGTATGGTGCCTGTTTTTGTGGCAGTGTTGGATTGTGAACTGTAACATCAACTAAATAGTGAGTTAACCAGGATTGTCCATAATGTAAAAGACAGAGAGAGAGAAGGGTCAGAGATATGGAAGCCATAATCATTAAATCAGTCTTTTTTTCTTACAGGGTCTATTGCTATTT
Source organism: Clarias laeviceps (assembly GCA_030014305.1). Lineage (NCBI taxonomy): Eukaryota > Metazoa > Chordata > Actinopteri > Siluriformes > Clariidae > Clarias > Clarias laeviceps. The sequence continues at coordinate 7,815,194 of JAQMYJ010000014.1, read as the reverse complement.
CTGTTTATTGCAGGCTTTTTTATTTTCAAGCATCCCTGGTTGTGGTGATCATTACCCTACTGCTTGTATGCAGCTCCTGCTTACTTTGCCTCATTTACACTTACATTTTTTTCTCTTAATTTTATAGTTTTTTTAAATTAATTCTAATGTGTTTAAAATAAAATTTTTTTATTTATTTATTTTTTTTTACCTCAGGTTGCTTCACCAAGCTTGCGCTACATTATGGCTGTTCAGAACCACTTGCTAAGCAACACTGTCCTGATCCGCCCTGATGACAGTGATGACAGTGACAGCTCCCTTCAAGGGGAAACAATGAAGGTACAGGTAAACATCTCCTTTAAATGACCTTTACTTTTTGCATTTCTCTGCATGCTAGTGGAATTGCATGTAGATTGTTTTGTACATGACCGACATACACACACTTCCAGAATTATTGACACCAATCATATATATGTAAACATAAGTAATCACAGAGTAATCAATTTGTATAAAATGTTTACACACTAAAGTGTCACTCGAGCAATAGAAGACACATTTTTTTGGAGTGGAAGGACCACAGTGTATATGGTTAAGTGACACTTGGAAGACTAGTGGAAATTTATTTTCACTTTTCAGTGCTTGTTTAAAAAATAAATAAAACATCCGGGGGAAAAAAGGGGTTTTTTACTAGATGACTACTTTTTCTCTGTTCCAGTTCACTTTTCAAATTAATGCTCTTTGTGGCACCATGAAAAACAATGAGTTTTTTTATATGATTTAAAATAAAAAGTAAAACCACAGGATTTCCTCAGAGAGTAAGCAAGGCATAGCTATGCTACATTAGCAGTGTTGTTATCTTACTTACCATCTAACTGTGCCATACTGGCAGTAGATTAAAACCCTGCGGGTGCTGTTCTAGGTGAGGGAATTTTGTTCATAATACAGAAGTGTGTATCTGTGTGAAATTCCTTATTTTAGGAACTGCAGACCAGCATTCTGTCCCTAGCCTGCAAGATTCTGATTGGTTGTGATGAAGTTCTGGAAACTCTTCATCAAGTCACAATCGCCCTCATCAACAGTGACATTAGCGATCAAGAAAGCAGGTGAGTCTGAAAAGTTACAGTGCATCCGGAAAGTATTCACAGCGCATCACTTTTTCCACATTTTGTTATGTCACAGCCTTATTCTAAAATTTTTTTCCACAGAATTCTACGCACAACACCCCATAATGACAATATGAAAAATTTTGTAACTGTAATTAATGCACTGTAATTAATCATACGACAGCTAGGTCCAATCCACTAATTTTCTAAAAAATGCTTAGTATACTTAGCATGCTTATCACGTTTGAGGTTTCCCCATCTGAAAAATTCCACTTCCTAGATTGATGACTTTAGAGACATCATCAGTGGACATGGCAGGCGTTACTTTTCAGGAATATATGTGGTCAGCTTTATGCATCTTTATGTCTTTATGTGTCTTTATATATCTTCACCTGGCATGTGAGGAGGAACAAGGCTCCAGACACTTTTATTCTGCCCCGTTTTTCATAGCCATGTGCTGCTCTTCGAAGAGCAGTCCATTCAGCACCCTCCCTGCAGTCTTGCAAGGAGTGTGCCACTTCTGCCATGCAAGAGATGGAACCCCAACATCATACTGTACTCTTAGCCATGCAGTATTTAAGTATAATTGCATGATAACATACAGTTTCAGCAGTGCACTCACTGCTGAAACTGAGCATGGGGCATTATTCTGTTCTATATTATAGATTAACAGAAGATTAGATTAACAATCTAATTGGATTTTGCATATATTTCACCTACCATATGTTAAATGTTTTGATTTCATTACTGTCCATCCTTGTATTTACATCATATGTTTACATAGTCTTGTATTAAATCAATTTCAAGTTGAAGGCTTATTCTGCAGGCAAATCAGATTGCACATTATAATCTGATTTTGATTAGTGAGACATGCAAGATACTGTACGTGCATGCAAGCCAATTTAGTTCAGGAATTAACAATTACATTTATAGCAACTGGCCCATTTCTTTATACAGAGAGACATACAGACTTTTAAGAGCAATTCTTTATCAATAGACATGGCATTATACTGTCAGCGTCAGGTGGTCTGAGGTTAAGAGTATTATCTGTCTGAAAGCACTGATGTGTAATGAATTCAGCTACAGAAAGCCAGTGGAGCAAGCATATCAATAGGGTGATTTGTGAGAAATTTTTGCTAACAAGTTGTGCATCTACATTCTGGATTAGTTGCAGAGGTTAGAAGATGTCCAGAGACAGAGCTTCCATGGACAGAAATGGATGAATCCTCCTGTTGGAGAAACCTGGTTGAGCATGTCAGTTTAGTAACGTAAAGCTAGAACAACAGTGGGTTGTCCATGGTTACTCTAAGGTTGCATTGACAGATTTGTCTGGGGGATCACATGATGTTCACATATGGGTGTCGTGGTTAGGTGTTCACATACTTTTGGTCATGTATTGTAGAAGACCCTTTGAACAGTGATTTTGATCATGATCTTATTTTGTTACTCAGCACAAAACATCTTAAGATACAGAACCACACAGATCATGATCTAAAGTAAAAAAAAAAAAGAATTCAAAGGTTCAGTGCTTAAATTTAGTACTATTTGTAATTTTTATTTCTTCTGTTATACTGGGTATATTGTACATACACTTTTTATATACATACAGTGGAGCTTTGGATTACGAGCATAATTTTTTCCAGAAGTGGGCTCGTATTCCAAAACTCTCATAAACCGAATAGAATTTTCCCATAAGAACTCAAATTATTCGTTCCACAGCCCAAAAAAAATAAATACATAAAAATAATTAACACAAAATATAAAGTAAAAATA
>JAQMYJ010000014.1:7740317-7764822 GCA_030014305.1 Clarias laeviceps | reverse complement strand
CACAGTTGATTTCTTCACACCAAGCTGCTTCCCTATTGCAGATTCAGTCTTCCCAGCCTGGTGCAGGTCTACAATTTGGTCCTTTGACACCTCTTTGGTCTTGACCATAGTGGAGTTTATAGGAAGTTACAGGTCTGTGAGCCAGAAATCTTGCTTGTTTGGAGGTGACCAAATACTTACTGTATTTCCCACCATAATTTGCAAATAAATTCTTTAAAAAAAATGTTTAATTTTTAAAAAAGATTTTTTTTTCTTATTTTGTCCCTCATGGTGGTCTCTCATGTACCGGGTTCGACCCTATGTACACGGGCGGCACCATAAAGCACGGACACGAGGCAAGGTCTTACGGGAAAAAGGGTAATTTATTTATGATATGACTGCGCTTCTCCCGCTGTCGATGGCCGGCCTGGCCCCTCCCAGCTCTCTGTGGGTGTGGCCTCAGGCGGCTTTCCCGGCTGGGATCGGGGACCTTAACGCAGTCCTCCTCGCGGCCTTTTCCTCTTTGGCAGCGGGGACGCGAAGGCGGGCTCGGCGTTGGAGTGAAGGTGAAGGTTATTCCTTGCGCTGTCCTCAGCCTGAAGAAATTCCAGTGTCCTTTTTTTTTTTTTTTAAGTCTCTGGGGCGCGTCACATCTCTCCACTCGCATGCCACTCTCTTATACTCCACCGCACTACGTCTCTTCCCGGACCCCGGACTAAACTCCACGTATTGCTTTTATAATGCAGAGCAAGCCCGAAATCCTATTAACCTTAATTATCGCCAGCCGGCTCGAATAGGCAGCCCCAACCCTTTGCATACCTGCAGAAGAGGGTGCCGCCTACCTAGGGAGCCTAGAGAGTGAGCGAGGGGCGATAGTAGATTTGGGCGCACGCCCACCACAGGCACACGCCGTGACATTGAGGTATACCTATGATGAAAATTACAGGCCTCTCTCATCTTTTTAAGTGGGAGAACTTGCACAATTGGTGGCTGACTAAATACTTTTTTGCCCCACTCTATGTATACCACCCTCTCACTCTGCCTTTATGTGTGCCTGTGCGCACGCTTGTGTGTTTCAGGGAACTGCTGCGTTGTGAGGGCGCTCTGGCTCGTCTGTACTGTCGTATGGCATTACTCAATATCTTTGCACCAAAGAGTCCTCACACCTTCACACGCCTCTTCCACATCCCTGCTGTGCGTGACATTACACTTGAACACCTGGGGCTTTTGTCTAATCAGTTACTGGCTCCCCCTCTACCAGGTAAACCTTTATAATGGTTTGGAAGAACAAAAATGAAAGAAATTAAATAGCTGACTACCAGGAAATATCTGACTGTATACATAGTGGTCATCAGAATCTATGTCTGAGCAGTTACGACACAGTTTTCATTCTGTATATTTTCCATGTCATTATACTACTATTAGTAATGTCCTTTGGCACAGTATTCTCTGAAAAACTAGCAGTACAGGAGTAGGTGTGCAACAGTGGTGATGTATAAAGCTGCATGTGCAAAGCCGGGTAAACACAAAATAAAACTAATTGTACATAATACAAAAATAAATCTAAGTATAGAGAATAAAACTGTGCAGGGACCACTCAGACAGAGGTATCAGTATAAGGTGTTTTTTGGTTTTGTCGATGTAATTTGTCTGTAATTGCATTTTATAAGATGCATTTCTGCCATGTGTGCCTCTGTGTTGAATAGTTACTTAAATAGATAATTTATCTTCAGTATCTGTCTAGCATGCTTGGGGTTTGGTCTGTTGACTGGTTGGAAAATAAGAGTAAGGTGAACTTGATGTATTTGTAGTCGATTAGAGACTATCATAATAATTGTCAGAAATTTGATAAAGTTTTTTTTGCTTAATATAAACCCTCTGCAAGAGCAGAAAGGATTTTAATAACCTGTAGCCCATTTAGGTATTACAGTGGTACAGTACTGCGGGTACCTTAAAGATCTAGGATTTGACTCTGAACTTTAGTTCCTGGTACTGTGACATTTCCATGTTCTCAGTGAATACATGGGTTTTCTGTTGGTACTCTTCATTTGTTCCCCTTCTAAAAATATGTTCTGGTCAGTTGACTGACCATATTAAATTGTATTAGGTGTGTATGGTTATTCAATACAGTGTGCAGCATCCAGTCTGCCTGTGTTTTTCCAGGTGGGGTTGGAAGTCACCACTGAAATTCTATAAGTTTTTGTAAAAGGATTTTTTATTTATTTAAAATATTTGTTATTGTGCTCCTACAGATGGCTCCATTAGCACAAGCTCCATCTTACTGGCCCAGTCTATGCTGCACAATCTAAAAGGTCAAAGCTGCTCTCCAACCGAACTCTTTTACCAGGGTAATGCACAAACCATTCGGGAGTGGCTGACTGTGGCCATCAGCAGGGCCTTGCACCAGGGAGAAGACAGCTTACTAGAGTTGACCAAGCAGATATGCTGTTTCCTCCAGGTACCTTGTTGACATTCTTTCATCAAACTTTCTTAAAACCATTGTTGGATATTTTTTTCATTTATGATGAAACCACAAAACAAATGAGCTTGGGATTAAGGACTACATAATTGCCATTGACTTTTCCCCCAAAAGTCAGTTTTGAAGTCACAGTTCTGTACATTTTCACTACTTTAATTAAAAATCATTTCAGTTCTGACCTGAAAAAAGACATACTGATCTTTTTGGTTAATATAAATGTAACTTTTAACTTCTAGACAGCAGCAAATTGGCCATAATTACCTTAACATATACTGTAATGAATGCATTAAAAAGCACACACTTTATTTAAACATTTATATTCAAGTATTTAGTTGTTAAATACTTTCTAGAGCAGATAGTCCAAACAATGGTTCTTTCTCAATAAAGAAATTGTTTATTTAATATAACATATTCTGTTATTGAAAATTAAGAATGCTCCAGAGCAGTTTACATCAGAGGAGTTTCCAGTCTCAGAGTCAAAGGTCAGCATGGATGTCAGCTTCCCTGGTGCTGCTTTTGTAGTGGTTTCTTGTAAAGAGAATCAGCTTGGATGCCGCAAGGAGTAAGTAAACTTTTTTTTTTTCAGATATTTATAGTAAAGCTTATTTTTGTACAATAATCCAAAAGACTGTAGAAGAGCACTACATCTCTTTGAAATAAATTTTGTCTTTCTTTTAGTTCTTCTCTATATAAAGCTCCCTGGGCTCGTGTAATGATGTATGGGTTGGGGCACAAGGTTCGACGTAATGGCCAGCTGAATCTGATGGAGACTGTGTGTTATCCACTGGATGCTTCACCTTCGAATACAGGCCTTACGCCTCCTCCCACAACCAACCAGTACCCTAGCATCATTATCCCCACAGATAAAGTCCACATAAAACTGGGTATGTCATAATTATACGCAGCCATACTATCTATATATACACTTGTGTAAACATTTAGAAAAGCTTTGTTAATAAGAGATGTAAGTGGAAGATGGCCAGACTAGTTCAAGCTGCCAGGAAGTATACATTACCTGTATACTGCTGTGCTTAGCAGATATACATCTTAGCATGCAAAAAACATCAACCCCTGAGCTGAAGAAGGGTAGTGAGTGTGTGCATGTGCACTGCCTGGTCAAAATGATGCCGTTTTTTAGAAAGCTCGATTCATTTACTTGCGTTAAGCAAAGAAAAACATAGACAAATTAAAACACATCTAATTATCTGATGAGCACCAGAAACTGGAATACAACTAGTATTTTATTTAGTAATTTATTTTTAACACATGTCCCTTTTAGGGGTTCCATAGCTGAACCATTAACTTCATGGAAAAAAAGTGGTTGGAAAAGATCATGAATGAAGATCACTTAAATGCTTGGTAAAGTTCCATGTTAGAAGAATACACATTAGAAATCACAGTTTTGTTTGATAGTGAAAGTAAGAGCATTTCCACCCACACATTATGACAAGAACTCATAAATCAGACCAAATTAATTGATAGTGAGGCTAATCAGAGCAAATTGCTTCAGTTTGATAGTAATCATAAGGATTGGACTTTGTAGCTAGAGTATAAAAAACACCACATGGTCCTAAGATTCCAAATACGCTCTATTCCAGAGTGATGGATGCATCAGGGTAAGAAGGGAAGCGCATGAAGTGAGGTCATCAATCTGCATAGTGCCCAGTGTACAAGCCTAAAGTACTGAATGACCAGGACTGACCAGATTTTTTTTTTCTTTTCTCTGATGGAATCAACATACATTAGTGGTGTGAGAGGTGTTTCTTATTTTTTGCATGTTTGTCATACTTTAATGTTTTAGATCATCAAACAAATTTAAATATTTGTCAAAAATAACACAAATAAACACATCATGCATTTTTTAAATGAAGGTATTATTAACAGAAAACAAAATCCAAAACCAGTGTGAAATAGTGTTTGACCCTAAACCATTGTCCTGCTGCAAAACCCAAGTTCGCTTCAGCTTGAGGTCATTCTTTATGAATGAAGGTGTAAAACCAATTGACATCTACAGAACTTCAAGCCGGAGCAATGACAAGACTCTTAGCCACAGTAAAACATTTGAATAGTAAAACATTTGAACTAGGCCATATGCAAACATCACTTGCATGGAAAAGGATCTTGGCTGGAAGTAATTGCTACACCCCTGTATTGTTCTGACCTCACTCCAAGTGATTTTCATGTTTGGACCATTAAAAGAATTCCTGGGAGGCCTGCATTTCAGACATGAAGCAGGCAGTTCGATCATGATTTCTGATGCAAACAGTAGTGAAATGAAGGATAACTGCATTTAGCTTAGCATGGAATTATATAGGGAAATAAAGGGAGCTTTTGCACTCATAACTGTGTTCAGCACAATCAAAAGACTTAAACACACATCATTCAAAAACAAGTGGGGTATGCAAAGAATGTCACATGTTTAAGGCTAAATAAAAATATACACAAAGAAAAATAGAGAGACTATGTATACATATACGTACATACAGTATATACCAAATGCTATGATTAGCAGTCAGGTGAATAATCTAAGAAACTGTACATTAAGAGAAAGATTCAAGATTCAAATAACTTTATTAATCCCAGAGGGAAATTGCTTAAAGATTATACTGAACCTGTGTACACGATCAGATGGTGGATAATCTAAAGAAACTAAGGTGCATCAATAAGATATTATTCTCTGTCATATTAATGCCACCAAAATAAATTTACCTAATCATATTAGCATAGTCAGCTAGATAATCTGAAGAAATCATGGTGATGTCAGAGGGGGAGATCCCTCTCCTGACACAGAGAAGAGTAGGGGCAGTTGGTATGAAGCCTTTGTCTTACTAAAAGTTCTTAGCAGTTTGAGCAATATAGGTTGTGAGAGGTCGTCTTCATGATACCTTTCTGATCAGTTTGTTAGGGTTTTTGATGTAACTGGCTCTGATGCTACACACGGTATACTGTAACAAACAGTTAAAAAAAAAAAAACAACAACAACATGGCAACATCTTGCATTGTCTGCATTGTCACCTCTTGTACACTTTGGTTCGCATTTCCGGTCCAGTACAATGTTGACATGGAAATATGTGTAACCCTCTTCCACCTCCCCGTCTAGAATGGAAATGGTATTTGAGCTAGTTCTGGACTTCTGAAAGCCCACAACCATCTCTTTGGTCTTGGCTACAATCAATAGAAGGTGGTTGGTATTGCACCATAAAGCTGTGCGCCACAGACAAACCCCACAAATGTACTAGTGAATGTTCTGAAAGGCTGAGGTGTATGCTGTGAAGAATATATAAATAATTATGCTATTAACTTATTCATTGTTGTTAATATTTGTTTTACAAGGAGTGTCCCCACCTCCTGGTGTTGTCCTAGTCCTACATTCTCTGCCTGTGGAGTTTCCCCTTGCCATGGCCTTTGCTGAACAGCTACTGACATGGACGGTTCATGAGAATAATGAGCATCCAGAAGAGGAGCTAGACAGCATGCCGCCTTCTGTGCTTCTCCAGGTTGTAGAGCTACTTGGTAAGGATACCTCCTTTGATTATTTTTTTTTTTTCTATATGTTCTACCAAATATCTGTGAAAATAATTCACTTTAGTTTTATTTGTTTATTATTGTTTTGAGCAATAGACACTGATATAAAGCAGCTTTAGACAAATCTACACAAATTGTAAAATTTACAAGGGACATTCAAGTCAAACCTGAAAATTTCTCACGAATGAAGATGTAAAGCTGATTAAAATTTACAGAAGACTTCAAGCAGAGTATGGTGATGAGACTCTTAGACGCAGTAAACTATTTGAATGGTGCAAACGTTTCAAAGAAGGCCGTACACGGGAATGATGATTCCGGCTGAGGTGGCTTGGGGTCCACTGCAATTATTCTCGTGAGCGTTCAGTGAGTGGGATGTCTGATTCTTGAAAATTAATAGATAACTTGTTGTTAACTTGTGGGAGAGGCACATCTGTCTGTGGGAACTGTACACACAAATCATAAAAAAAAACTTTCACATTACAGGAGCTTGGCTAGGACTTATTGCCATGTCCCTAGTCCTGATCTCACTCCAAGCCATTTGAACTTGTTTGGACCATTAAAAGAGTTCCTGGGAGGCCAGTGTTTCAGACATGAATCATCTGATCATCACTTCATAAAATGTTCTACCCTAATGATATCTTAACACTACAGGTGTATAGTGGGATAAATGCATTAGTGTAGCAGGGGATTATACAGAGAAATAAAATGATTTTTACTCTCATAACTACGTTCTGTTATTCTGCACAAAAAAGGTCCCAGTTTGACTTGAATGCCCCTTTTATAATGTTTTTTTAAATTATTATTATTATGTACAGTAACTGCAATTTTCAAAAACAATCATAACAGTGCAGTAACCTTTTATTTTATTTTGTCTTTTCCTTGTTTTTTACCAGGTGGCCTTCTGTGGACTACTGATCTTTCACCTTGTATCAAGGAGTTTATTTTCCACCTGCTTGCTGAGCTTTTTCGCAAGATTCATCACTTAGAACAACGCAAGGGTTCTGCTGGCCTGTCAAGCTCTATTGCTCTACTTCTCAATCCATGCTTGGCAGTACTTATGGCTCTCCAGACAGAGCTCCGAAAGCTTTATGACCGTGAGACTCAGAGCTGGGGGCTGGCTAGCGGAAGCACCTCAGGAAGCTCCTTAGCACTGTCTTCTGAACAAAGCCGCTTCTCCACATACTTCCATGCCCTTATGGAGGTGTGCCTGGCTGTGGCGGAGGTTACTCTGCAGCTTAACGTGGCCGGTGGAGGGTTAAATGTAAGCAATATTACCTCAGCCAGCACACCGAACCTTAGTGATTCTTCATCTTCTTCATCATCATCACCAGGCCAAACCCCACAAAGCCCAAGTTTGTTATCAAAGCGCAAGAAGGTAAAGCTAAAGCGAGACCGGGCAACTGCAGCCATAGCTGCTGCGGCAACAGCTTCAGGAAAACGGGGTTCTTTGAGTGGCACAAAGCTGTCAGAAAGTGATAGTGCTCTATTAAATGTGGCTGGGGGAAAACCAGAAGACATGTTGTGGTTTCATCGCGGATTGACATTACTCATGATTATTCGCCACCTCACATACAAGGACCCCCAGGGATTGAGTGTGACTGCAGATGCAGTAGCTGATGCCTGCCAGGCCCTGGTTAGTCCAACCGCTCATAGTCGGCTGCTAGTTCTCTCTGGTATTCCAACTCACTTGGAAGAAGCTGTGGTACGTAACGCAATCCGGAGGGCTTGCAATGCACATGGGGGTCTCTTCAAAGATGAAATATTTATTCCACTTCAGGCAAGAGACCTACAACAGAACAAAGGAGCTAGGGTCAGAACTCAGAGCATAGGAGCCCAAGATGATAGGGCAGAAAAATTACATGCAGGCAGTATGGAAAGTCCAGATGGTTCCAGCAGTGCAACCCCAGCACAGAGTATAACTGCTTCAGCTTCAACTAGCCAGACCTCCATCTGCAGCTCCTCTCAGGGGGCTTCCAGAACTGCCAGTGATCCTTCTGTTGATCAGGAACTGTTACCTGCCACTATGACACCACCTGTCGCCCCTACCCAGCAACAGGCACCTCTAGACACCTGTATAGTCTCCAGTCAGGAAAGCCTTGATATCTCTCTCTGTAGCACAGGAAGCCTTGGTAGTCTTGGAAGCTTTGGGGAGCAGCTTGATAGTGGAGAGACAGCTTCAGTGTCAGATGGGGGACCCTTGTCCACAGTCACCTCACTAGACACTAATGCCAGCTTGGCATGTCCCATTAAAGGCTATGCAGTTATAGAGGTAAGTAGAAATAATGATTTACTAGAAAGGCTGCTATCTTGCTTACTGTCAAATGGAAGTTGACATTTTCTACCCATAACAGGTACGAGCCAGGGCCAAGGTGGAGAAGATCCGTGCAAGTCTCTTCAATAGCAGCGATCTCATTGGCCTGTCCAACCTTGATGGAGAGGAGGAGTTAATGGAAATAACCACTGAGGAGATCTTGACTGCCTCCAGTGTGAATCAGAGCCTCTTTGATACACAAGGCAGTTCTGCACTTGAGGACTACTTTTTTGATAAAACCATCAGAGGTTGGAATTCTTTCATGTTGCCTAAGAGTATGACCTAGGAATAATATGTAGATTTAATTGAAGACCTGGTGGTTTTATTATTATGCAGCAGCACAAAATTAGACCACAAACATAAGGAAGATTTAAAAATACTTTAATTTGCATATTATGTGGTGTATAATTATACTGTGCTTTCATACTATTCGAAGGCTTGGAACCTTTTTCAAATAGCCTAATTACAAGTGTTTAGTTTCGTGTTTTAGGTTTCTTCTAATCTACATTTTATACTCACATAGGAGACAAATTGTTCCCTGGGGCACGAGATGTGCTAAATGACATATTTAAGAGCTGTGTACACTCTGAGCAGATGCTAAGCCTTACACCAACCAAGCCCTTAAAAGCACCTGACATTTATCTCAGTAAAGAACAAATCAACTCTCAGACACCTGGTAATCTTCTACATGTGTTCTTCAACCACATACGACCTCCTAAGAAAATGTTTGAAGATCAGCTCACACAGGTCAGCACTTACTTGTGTTTGTGTATTTTAAAACATTTTAAAATCACATTTAAATAATCATATCAATGAAGCTACTGTTTTCTAACTAATATTTATTATTTCTGTCTAGATTCTTCGCAAATATGGCACAGTGAAGGCCAACAAGTGCAGGTACAGCAAGTCAGGGAAGGAGCAGCAGCAGGGCAAAGTGGTCAGCACAAAGAGATCCATCATCAAGCCCCCTATCAAAGAGAAGTCTGTTCTCAATAGTGTACGGTATGTTAAAGTGCTTAGAAATTAAGTTACTTTACAAAACTATTGTGTTATATATGCAAAATTATTTTACTGTTGCAAAAACTGTATAGACCAAATACAGACTCTGTATTTCTGAGTATTTATTTAGATTATATTTGGTGGAAATCATGTAATTGCCTGAGACATTGCTTTTGCCTCTATCTCTCTGTGTAAACAATTTATAGAAACTTAATTTAACAAGTTTTTCTGCCCGCTCTACTATAAGGATAAAAGTGTAATGAATAAAACTACCAGTGACAAAAGCATGTTAACATTAGGTTGGCCATGCTGAAATCTTGAAGAAACAAATTTAGTATTTTAGGTATAACCAACACATGTGTCTGCTGTACATAACTCAAGTTATTATAACAGAGACATATATGAGAACAGAGACAAAAATTCCAATACTTTCTGAGGAGACTGTATTATTATTATTGGATAACAAAATACGTTACACACAATTAAATATATATTTGATTCTTCGTTTTTTACAAAATCTCCATACTTCATATAAAATCATGTGTGTCTGTACTGAGGTTTTACCAAACATTATTACAGATTAGCTTCTACATTAATCTGGATGTAGATTTGTACCAGAGGCAACTTTCCAGAGGTACAAGACTCAAAACAGAACCCATTCTCTTCAAGATGACACCAGTTAATACTTTACATTTGTTCTGTATGAGCAACAGGGCCTTCATACATAATGTGACCATCCCTCAGGAATAGTGTCAATCTGGCCTCAGCAGACCACATGGCATTTTTCCATTGCTTGAAGTCCAGTCTTTAACCTTTCTAGCGAATTTAAGTTTAACTAAATGTTTAGTACAGTATTAGTCTGTTAAGTGTTTTTTTTAATGGCCACACAGCTGTTTACTTTTTTATTTTTTTTTACTGTCACATTTTCTAGCCAGTTTAATGGTTCATCACTACCTTAACCCATCACAGCAGCAGAGTCCTCACTGAAAGGCATCTAGTACTTTAGAGCTGATTGTTGACAATTATGAACACTTGTATAAACTTCATGCCATGCAGTGGCTTAGTGTTTAGCACTGTCGACTTGCAACTCCAGGTGCTGGGTTCAATTCCTGAGTCGGGTCTGTGTGCACGGAGTATGCATGTTCTCCCCGTGCTTGGTGGGTTTCTTCCTACAGTCCGAAGACATGCTGATTAGCGTTCCCAAATTAGCCGTAGTGTGTGAACGTTGTCCTACCATGGATGTACAAAATGGGAATAAATACAAACGTCACCATTGCCCTTAACGGTCCCTTGTTGGACTACAAAGGTTGCTGGATGGGATGAATGGTATAAACATGTTTCAAAATGTAATTGCATTTAAATCAAACCTTAAATCTGCATTCTGTTCTATACTGGTAGTTTTATTGTCATCAGATATCTCTCAAAATAACTATAAATAATAGAATCTTTGTTAAAAGCGCTATATAAATAAAACTGAATTAAATAAAATTTAATAATGGTAATAAAAAATTTGATAAAGAAGTATGGAATATGTGAGAAATGTGTATGAATCAAAATAATCAGATGGCACTGATTAGCAAGCCGAGGGTTACGGTGACAAGAAAAAATACTCCCTGAGAAACCTTGAGGTGAACCAGACTCAACAGGGAACCCGTCCTCATTTGAGTGAGACAGATAGCAGAAATTGATTTGCAGTCATGTTGTGTGTTAGGCTGTTGGATATTCTCTAAAATAATTTCTTTTAAATATTATGTAACTTGAAACAATATATTATTACTTACTTTCACTGCTAAAGAGGGCCAGAGGTTCTGACAGACTGCTTTCTGGTGTTGTCTAGCAAGGCTTTCTGGTATTGTTATTCTGGAAAATTTGAGAGACAGGCAGACTTAAAGCTTGGTGCTTGCTTTATTTGTCCCTCTAGAACATTTCACTGTGTTTTCAAATATTTAAAAGAAAAATTTTAAAATAAAACCAAAATAAAACATTGTCTCAATATCTTGTGGCTTTTTCATAACTTAAATCCATCAATATTTTTCAAGCTCTCAGACTAGCAGGTGTATATGAGCGTATATTATGTACAGTATTTCTAGGAAGCCTATCCCTGTTCTTATCCACTGGGTCTCCAACTTCACCCCTTGTGCACAGTTTTTTTTCTTAGGCCACTGGACAGTCATACATAGCACACATATATGTTTGTGTTTGTGTAAGACCAATAACATTTTAATTTGATAACTCTAAATCTAGTACATTAGTTAAGAATGGAACAGAAGTGCCTTAACGGTGGTGTAGTGGTTAGCACTATCGCCTTGCACCTCCAGGATTCCCGTCTCTGTGTGCACAGAGTTTGCATGTTTCTCCCCGTGCTTGATGGGTTTCCTCCGGGTACTCCGGTTTCCTCCCACAGTCCAAAGATATGCAGGTTAGGCTAACTGGTGTTCCCAAATTGACCGGTGTTGTGTGAATGTGTGTGTGTGTGCCCTGCGATGGATTGGCACCCTGTCCAGGGTGTACCCTGCCTCGTGCCCTAAGCCTCCTGGGAGAGGCTCCAGGTCCCCGCGACCCTGAATACAGGATAAAGCGGTATAGAAGATGAGTGAGTGAGAAGTGCCTTATTATTGTTACTAATTTTAGATCTTGATTTTAAGGTGGCAACAAATGAAGAATCATGTTCATGGGGAAAAACAAGCTTGGCCTGTTTCTTCATTTGATAGCTATAAAAAGGCTTTAGGTATGCATGGTATACCAATAAGTCATGACAGTACAAGCCAAATATTCAAGTGTGAAGGTTTTTTTTTTTCTTTTGTGTGGGTAATCGTCTCCCATGTCTCGGTGTGCGTGCATCACTCGTATACTCAACATCCGAGCGCACATGTACTGTTTACTATAACATTGTGACCACGTTTGTACAAGTGTAGTGACTGTTCTTTAGTCACTGTACTACAACAACGGCTTCCTTTAAGTAAAAAAAGATAAAAAGTCTGTAGCAGTGCGGGAGATGAATCTGTCTGAGGAGCGTGTGTGTGAGTGTGTGTGAGTGTGTGTGAGTGTGTGTGAGTGTGTGTGAGTGTGTGTGAGTGTGTGAGAGTCTGTGTAGCCCCCCCCCTCCTGCTTTTTCCCTCGTCTAACACCAGTTCTTTTCAAAGGTAAAGTGCAGGTTAATTTGTTTTATTTTTACTATATATTTTGTATTAATTATTTTTATATGAGTATTTTTGGACTGTGGAGCGAATCATCGGAGTTTCCATTATTTATTATGGGGAAATTCACTTTGATAAGAGTAACAAGCATGCTTCTGGAATGAATTATGCTCGCAATCCAAGGTTTAACTGTATCTAAATTCATACTTGGGCTCTTTGACTCTTTTCAGGAAAGTAGTAGTGCCTAAATGTCAGCCTGTCAGATCAAAGACTGATTGAATTTAAAGGGAATTATCTTAATGAATTAATTACAATTTAAATGATATAAAAGAGAGGTTCCTGTAAGGAACTGTTGCCCCAAACAATTGAAACGAGTGATGTTTCAAGTCATTTGTGGTATATGCAACAAGAATAATAGAAAGAAAAATGCTACTGATAAAGCACAAAGAAATTGACACCTCAAAGAATTTTTTTTACATTTCTCAGTTTCTCTGAAGGTCATACCAGCTAATAGACCTTTAAAAAAAAAAAAACACAGTTAATCAAAAAATATTTCATATATAAAATGTATTTACAATTTTTACCAATTAAAAAGTTAAAATAAAAGTATGATGGCCATAAATGTTTTTCCTCTGTGTTATCATCTTGCATCTTTGCAAATACACAGATGCAGTAATACAAGTTAGGTTGCTTGTCCCAGACATTTTTTTTTCTTCTTGTAGCTTAGAAGTCTGTAGTAGTAAAAGTGTTTTATTGTGTTATAAGCGAGTGTGATTACATTATATGACGTTGAGTAAAGAATGGGGCTGGTTCAACTTTCTGTAGGTTTTAGCTGTTGCTAACAGTGTTAGAAAATGTGGACATATGTTCATATCTGTGCTAATTCTATTTTTTTTTCCTTTTTTTTTTTCCTTTTTATTTCAGGACGGCATTAAGTGAGAAGAAACCAGTCTTAAAGCCCAAGTCTCCAGATAAAGCTAAGCCTGATGAGAAAGACCCTGAAAAGTTGAATACTAAAAAGCTAGAAGGTTTATATTGGCTTCTTTGTCTTTCTTCTATGATTGTATATACATGTTTACATGATTCAGCGCTTACAGTGGTGACCAAAAGTTTTAAGAGAACATATGTGAAAACATATGCCGTGTATGATAGATCTTGTTGTGCACAAAACAGATGATTTCACTAACTAACTAGTTATATCTTTTTGAAGAATTAATGTGAGTGATAATTAACTAAAAAACTAGCTTCAGGAGCCATGGCCTGGGTCATCTCCAGACCTAAACCCAACAGAAAACTATAGGACAGTGGTGAAGAAGGTAGTAGCAGTCAAGAAACCATCTTCTGTATATGATATTCAGAAAGCAATCAAGCAGGTATGGATTGAGCGTGTGTCACCAGAGTGCTGAAAATGTCTTTTTGACTTTTTTTTTTAAGTTGGATCCAGTAATTGTTGAAGAATAAAGGACTTATGGACAATTAAGGACAATATTAATTATTTGATTGCAGTTTCATATATTCAATTCATTATTATCTTGATTGCCATTATTTTCGAAATTCGAGAACATCATAAAAAACATAAAATTTTACTTTTTAAAAAAAAAATTTTTGGCAACCATTGTCTTTTTTTTATGTCCAGAGATTTACCCACATAAGTTGCTCATAGCATATGTACTTACAGATATGTATTTTCTTATTTTCTATATATAAAAAGTGTATCAGACTATCATGGCTATTTAGTATACATGTTTCTGTACTTGTGATTGCGTACATGCATTCCCTTGGTGTGTGGTTGGGGGTAGTAAGTGAGTGTATGTGTGGGTGCGTGCTTATATACTATATGGGCAAAAGTTATAGATACCTTTTCATCAAACCTATATGCATTCTGAATATCCTATTCCAAATCATGGCCCCCTTGTTGTAATAATAATTTCTACTTTTCTAGGAAGACTTTTCGCTAGATTTTATAATGTGTCTGTGGGATTTTCCCATTCAGTCACTGGAACATTAATGGTATCAAGCACTGATATCAGGGAATGGTGGGGTTGAGGCCAGGTCTCTTTGCAGGTCACTCAGGTTTTTCTAAGCCAACTTTGGCAAACCATTTCTTAATATACTTTACTTTGTGCACAGGGACATTGTCATGCTGGAAAGGGTTTGGGCTGCTGTAATGCTACAGAATTCAAAGACATTCTGTGATTATGTGGCAGCAGTTTGGGCAAGGCCTGCAAAGAGACTTATGATCATTTGTCCACAAACTTTTGGCCATATTGTGTATGTATATAGCTATATTTTATGATTTATTTATTTATGATGTATGTTTCAGTGCCAGAAGAGAAGTACTTAACTCTGGAGGGTTTTCATAAGTTCACGGTTGATCGAGCCAAACAGGACATTCGCAGTGTTTGGAGAGCAATCCTGGCATGTGGTTATGACCTACATTTTGAAAGGTTAGCACAAACATCACCCCGTCTATCTCTTAAGTTGTGCACACTCAATAATGTGTAAACCAGAACATGATGTGTAAATTCGTGCATGGATTTGAAAGGGACAGAGGGAGGAGTCTTAAGCTGAGTTACCACTTTCATGATTTTTACTACAGTATGTATCATTATGAATTCATGAATCTTGATGAGTGTGATGGTGACCTGTTGTGACCTGTCACAACTTCTTCCATAGGTTATCATAAAATAAATCAGTTGCATCAAAGGGTATGTACTGTATGCGTCGCTTGTGATAGAGACTATATTGAGTAGTATCTTTGTATAGAGGAAGAGTTACTCTATCAATTGTTATTTATCCTGATAAATAAAATGCAACATGGAGGGGGATGTTCTCTCTTGTTCTTATGATTGTAAACGATTGTAAACATTTCTGTTGTTGTCTTCTACAGATGCTCATGCATTGATGCTCGGCAAGCTCAAAAAGCTAGCAGAAAGTGGACCTTAGAGATGGATGTTGCTCTAGTCCAGTATGTTAATCGCCTCTGTCGCCACCTGGCTATAACACCAGCCCGCCTTCACCCACACGAAGTATATTTGGACCCTACAGATGCAGCAGATCCACGAGTTTCCTGCCTTCTAGGTAAGCAAATCTAGGTAGAGAGTTGCAAATAGCAGTACCAGTGTGGACATGTTTTTTGTTGGCTTTAACTTTTTCCAAATATCCATTGGTCACATTTCTACACACATGCCACCGTGCTGTGTTGAATTGGAAATAGCCTCACTTCACTGATCATGTGACAGGAAGAAGATATAAACTGTACTGCAATTTGTTTAAAAACTTACTTTCCCCAAGGTTTGTCTTTGTGGCTCCTTACTTTTTAACCTTGAGGTTGTTATCCTGTAGAGCTTTATTTTCATGAATATGGAAATAGTTTGTTAATAGTTAGTGCCTTGCAAAATTGTCTTTTTTCTAAATTTGTTGTGAGATCATGGATTGTAAGATTGCCCACCCTAGGAGTAATACAATTTCAAAGCAATTGTTAATTGAAACTGAATTATTAATTAAATTGGTTAAGGACCAATTAAGCAAACATTTATATACGGTACATATATTTTATTAAACTGATAATTATTAATGATAAATGTTTAGCCTACATGTAAAAATTTTTTGTTCTGGAATAATATGAAATGTACTTTATAGGTGTGCCTGTTGAGAGTTTGCGTCTACGCTTTGCCCTGCTGCAGTCTCTTAATAATACCCTGGAGAGTTTCTTTCTGCCACTTGTGGAGCTAAGGCAGACACATACGTTTCAGAACAGTATTGCTGCACTTCTGTGTGAGGCTAAAGGTCTGATACTATTTGTTTTAAAAAAAAGTTAGCAAGTCATTAGCTGTTAATAGGAATATTTTCTAACCTTTCTTTTGTTTTGTTTTTCAGGCCTTATTTTTTATGACACTAAAGTAGCCATTATGAACAAGGTTCTGAATGCGACAGTGCAACGCACAGTTGACCATGCTGCTCCCGAGATCACACTGGATCCTTTGGAGATTGTGGGAGGTATGCAGAGCATCTGCTAGATAAAAGCCCTTCTCAATAGGCTAAAAGTTCTTCGAGTTTTTATGCCTCCTTTTGGGTCATATCAGATTTGCATGTCATGACAGTTCACATTTATAATTTATAATTAAGTGACTTATCAGGCTTTAATGTGGATGCTTCTTTCCTCTGTCTTTGGTTGCACCAGCTGTGTTAAAACACATTACTAATTCATGCATTTAAACAATTGTTTCAAACAATGCATGCGATTTTAACAAAAAAATATGCTTGCTACTTTACTGTGGACGATGTCAGTCACCTGCATTTGCCAAACTCCAGAAGAAGGAAGAAGGCCAGATGGCTTACTTTACTATGAAATCTTGCACTGCATGGAGCTCATATGAAAGTGACTTATATACTATCTGAAAAACATTTGTGTGTTCAGACAGCCCTAAAAATCAGATCTGCGTCACATCGGGGTAAAAAATGTAAATAACCCCAGGTCATAACACTGCCTTCAGGGGCAGGTAAAGAGTGCAATGTGCCTTCCCCTTTCATACCCTTTGATTAGCATACCCTTTGATCTACATAGCCATTTAGTTCCAATACTGTAAGTTATTGTCAGATTGTCTGTGTGGAAATGCTCTTAAAGTACATTCCCTTTTAAACATAGCTGTTACTTCATCATGTGTTTGCCATTAATTTTTTTGTTTTCAGACCATATTTCTTCCAGGTAGAATATAGTTCCATCGTTTTAGGTCCTAATTAGTGATGGGTAGTTCTTGAACAATTTATTCATTTTAAGCAAATCTTTAGTGTGATGTGGGATGAACGAGTCGTCTCTGGGAATGATTTGTTCAGTCGACCATGCAGAATATCATTGGTTCTGTACAGGAATTAGTTCAGTCTGTTTCAAGTCTTCGGTTTCCCGAGTTGTTCATCATCACGTGACAGCCCCATAAGCTAAGACCGGTCAGAGAAGAGGTGAGGTGTGCTAATCGTAGACTAAAGACTCAGGTATATAATAAATTTTAAAAAATTCTTATAACATTACTGTATATTTTTGTCTTTTTTGTTGTTTGATCGTTTGCATAAATAGTAGTGGTAGATAAGTGGTGGTAGGGAAGTAACATTTTAATTGCATTTTGCTAAAATGAACGAAATGACTCGAAAAAAGATTCATTCATTTTGCTGAACGAGACTCAAAGATCTGAGTTGGTAAAATTATCAGAACTTCCCACCACTAGTTCTAATACTGTGTTAAAGGGTTTCAGCCCAATTCCAGTTTATTCAATTATCCTTAGATGTTTTTGTTTTTTTTGCTTGATGCAGGCCAGTATTTAAATTCTTCTGAAAAGGTGACTTTTTAACCCAGGGAGTATATATTAAGGGTACTGAAGGCATAAAAACTACTAACAATAGGGCTAGACTTGGTCATTGTGGAGACATTTCTATTGACGGAGCTGGCATTGAGTGCTGTTTATTTCTCACCAAATCAATAGCCAAAACCAAGTCGCTTTGGAGTGAGCATTTCTGTCTTCAGGAACCTTTCTTGGTTGGCACACTTATACATCTACATCTAGACATTTGGCAGACGCCCTTATCCAGAGCGACTTACATTTTTATCTCATTATACATCTAAGCAATTGAGAGTTAAAGCCTTGCTCAAGGCCCCAACAGTAGCAACTTGGTGGCTGTGGGGATTGAACCTGGGATCTTCTGAACTGTAGTCCAATGCCTTAATCACTGAGCTACCCCTGCTGCCCCAGACTTATAGGGGCTAGGGGGTAGAGTTTACTGTGAACTATTTATATTGCAAATAGTTATTTACAGTAGATAAGTTATGTCAAATTAGAGGGGGAAAGGGGTTTATGGAGTAAATAATGTCCATCCAGGAAAAATACAGTGTATGCTGAATGAAAATATGCTGTTGACTCTCAACTGCCTATAATGGGATTCCTTTAAAAAGTCATAGTATAAATAGTACCATGTAACACAAGTCAACAATTACAGCCTCTCAGCATTGTTATTAAGGTCAGGGTCCTGCACACAAATCTCTAGGCAGGAGCCGCTGCTGGAATTCATCAGATGTCATGACGATGTTTAACTGTCTTTTAATATGCATGTCTATGTCCAGGTGAGATCCGCTCATCAGAGAACACCTATTTCTGCCAGGCAGCTCGGCAGCTGTCTAATGTTCCCTCATCTCAGCTATGTGTGAAACTAGCTAGTGGAGGAGACCCCACATATGCCTTCAACATCCGCTTCACTGGAGAGGAAGTTCATGGCACAAGTCAGAATTTAATACAGTACAGTACTCTTGAACCTGTCATTTACTTAATTAGATCAATGGTCATATTCAAAGGTTGTACTTCCTCATAGGTGGTTCATTTCGTCACTTCCTATGGCAAGTCTGTAAGGAGCTGCAAAGCAACATCCTGTCTTTGCTTATGCCTTGTCCCAGTTCTGCCAGTAATCGAAGCAAGGTATGTAGTCCCCATGTAATCCTGCACTCTACTCCATTCATGAGGGACATTAAAATATTGCTGTGTTTTATATTATTTAACCAAAGGTTAAAAGCTTTTAACAGTAAAACAGTGATCTTTGTCTTCTTGATTTCATTCTCTGGCAGTCTTAAAGTTTTTTTAAGGTTTGTCTTCCAAATTTTGTCACTTCAAACCTTTACTTTAAATACCTGAAGTGATTAATATCTTCCCAAGCATAGATATTAGAAGTTACAGGGTTGGTTGCTGTTTAAAAATTTACCTTTTACAGAGAGAAGTGCAGTGTAGTCTTTATATACTGTAGTTTATAGTAGTTTATGTGTCAAAACATTATGACTACCATCAAACTAAAAACATGTTGTAAAATGGAAAAATGGAAAATGTGGAAAAAATACTATCACTTACTATGGACTTACCCAGTCACAATCCACCATTTGTCATCCAACATTCTTAGTTAACAATAAGCTAATATTCAGTGCAGTTCAGAACATGCTCTTCTCTTATTTTTGCTGAGAGCTACTGTTTGTACTATGTGCAAAATGCTAAATATTGTAACAGCTTACATTTCAGTATAAAACTAATGCAATAATGTGTATTTGTCTAGGGGAAGTACATCCTGACATGCTGCCCTATCACTTATGCAGAAGAACAGCTGCTGCACTTCTTTGGTCAACTGCTGGGAATTGCCATTCGTGCAGATGTGCCTTTACCTCTGGATTTGCAGGGTTCCTTTTGGAAAGGTCTAGTTGGTGATTCTCTGGACCCAGAAACAGATCTCCAGGAAGTTGACCTTCCCACCTACAACTATGCCAAGAAGTTTGATAGTGTAAGTCATGTTTACTAGGACAAATAACCTAAATAAATATGCTGAGATTTAAACTGAGTGTCAAAGGATAGCTAGTTATTATGAGCCATAGGTTAAGTAATCAGGCACCTTAAGTAATCAGGCACCATGCATTTAAATACATATATGTAAATGTAAACAGAAAAAGTAAGGACTTTATTTTGCTTTAATACCTAAATTCATAACTATGTTTAGATAATAACTGTTACAGTATCTCATGAATTCATGAATTAAAACCTAAAAGTTCATAAAAGTTTACAATCACATTTTGGTGGTGTTCAAAAATTCAACAATTGTATCCTTGTCCAAAGTTGCCAGGCTGGGACATGTATTGATCAGCCATAACATGAAAAATCCCTGCCTAATATAGGCCAAAAAAACATCTTGATTATCTCCAAGACGTTTGGGCAAATATTCTGTGGACTGATGAGACAAAAGCTGAATGGAAACTTTTTGGTATGTGTATGTCCTATTAAATGTGGAGTAAAACTAACAAGTCTTTCATAAAAGAAACATCATACCAACAGTCAAACATGGAGCTGGTAGTGTTTGGGGCTGGGTGGTCTGGGGCTGCATTGCAGCTTCAAGACCTGGACAACTTGGCATAATTGATGGAACCATGAATTCTGCGCTCCACCAGAAGATCCTGAAGAAGAAAGTCTGCAGTTTGTGACCTCAGGCTCAGGTGCACTTGGGTTATGCAGCAGGACAATGATCCAAAACGCACCTCTGAATGGCTCAAAAAAAAAAAAAAAGTTAAATTAAAAATTTGATTTTGAACTGGCATAGTCAGATTTTGGACTTAAATCTGATTGCGATGTTGTGGCATGACCTTAAACAATTGAAACCCTCTCATGTTGCTGAATTAAAACAATCCTGAAAAGAAGAGTGGGCCAAACCTCCTCTACAGCATTACCAGTTATTGCATACGCTTGATTGCAATTGTTGTGGCACACCAAGTGAAAGGTTAAAGGGGGCAATTACATTTTCACATAGGGCCAGGCAGGTTTGGACAGCTTTTTTCCCTTAATAAATGAAATCATAATTTAAAAACTGCAATATTTGTGTTATATTAAAATTTGCAATCAGCAATCATCAGTAGTAATGTAGTTAATGCAGTATTGACTTTTTTCTTATTTTTATATTTCCAGTACAATGTTACCATTCTATTATGCAGTTTAAGGGTTAGGGTTGCAGTTCTACTGTAGGTGGTGGCTTTTGCAAAATTAGGGAGGTGGTCATAATGTTGTGGCCGATCAGTGTATATACATTTATGAAATTATTACAAATTATGATGCAGCAGCGCAATGAATAGAAACATGCAGATAACGGTCAAGAGCTTCAGTTAATGTTTACATCAAACTTTATAATGGGAAAGTGATGTGATCTCAGTGACTGAACGTGGCATATATGCTAGAGCGGCTGACTGAGTATTTTCACTGCTGATCTCCTAGGAATTTCACACAGAACAGTCATGAGCACAGAATGGTGTGGGGGGGAAAAAACATCCTGTTAGCACAGGGTCTGCAGGCTGTAACACCTTGTTATTGAGAAGGATCAGTGGACAATCACTAGCAACTAGAAACAATAAGCACTCTTTAAAGCCACAGAGAGCAGAATAACATCTGAGTCCACAGCACGTTTATACTTGTGGTTGAGCTACAACGGCAAAAGGCCACATCAGGTTCCACTCCTGTCACCCAAGAAAAAGAAAAAATCATTTTCATTTCTAATCTTTGTTTATCTACAGTAGGAGTGAATC
Source organism: Clarias laeviceps (assembly GCA_030014305.1). Taxonomy (NCBI): domain Eukaryota; kingdom Metazoa; phylum Chordata; class Actinopteri; order Siluriformes; family Clariidae; genus Clarias; species Clarias laeviceps. The sequence continues at coordinate 7,743,307 of JAQMYJ010000014.1, read as the reverse complement.
CGAATGTGGTACGGCTCAATGGTCAATATTTTGTATTATGCTGGGGTGCGTTTCTGCTTATCATGGTTGTAAAGTTTAATTGTTTACGTTACTACATATCTCCTGTAGAGAATGTTATGTCTGATTAGATAATGTCATGAATGTAGAGGTGTACAGGCATTCCTAATAAAATTAGTATATATGTTATTTGTAATAGTTCTCATAGATTTATAGTCAATTGAATTGTAGATTGTTTCATTAACTGTGCCTTAACATAAATACATATTTTGTTAATGACTATAGAAGTTTCACTCCTGTGTGCTAATGTAATGACTAATGCTTGGCCAACATGGTCTGAACATGACATTGTATCCATAATATAGCAAGCAGTTTAACCAACATTTCACCACTTCCCAGCACAATGTTCACTTGTTTGTCTGACAAAAAAAATCTGTCACTTTGCTATTCTTAGGTGATGGATAAGGCAGAGTTGGAAACGTTATGCACAGAAATCTCATCGCAGAGCCATTCTGGTGAAAGCCCTGACTCGCCCAGCCGGCCGGTCTGTTCCTTCACCTATGTCACTATGACAGGAGAAGAGGTGGAACTGTGTCAGGGTGGACATAACCTTGCCATCAGGTACAGTAGGGTTCAAAAGACAAGTAGATAAAGGAGTGGGGAAAATGTATATTGTTGCCGAATTCTGACGGGTCAAAAAAAAAAAGTTGCACACTCTAAGATTTCATTCAGTCACATATATCTTTGATTACAGCACACAATGTGGTGGCCAGTTAATGTGTGGAAACTGAGAAAATGATTCTTCATGCTCCCAGAACCAAACCTTTACAATTTAAGTTATGGAATATGCCTCTGTCATCAGGGAAGGAAAACTCCCTTAATTTGATAACCTGGTCATTCAGTATATTTAGGTCATCAGCTGACTAAATTGTAGTCGCAGATAACATAGAGTCTCAATCCTGTGAGTTCTCGTTACGTTGTGCGTATAGAAATTATCGTACTGTAACATACCAATGGTTTTTAGTGTAAAAAAATCTCCATTCATGATTTTTTTTTTTTTAAACACCATTTTCATGAAGTTGACAGTTCAGAACTGTCCTTTTAGGTTTTGAAGGGTTCTTTGCTTGATGCAGCCCAATAATTTGACATTTCTGAAATGGCATTTTTTTTGTCCAGGCAGTGTATATATTTATTTATGCTGTTGCATAAATACGAGTATCCCATAATTGCCAAGTTAAAATAAATAAAATTACAAAGTCATCCAAGTTTGCATTACTTTTTGACAGCCATGCTTATTCATTTATTGATAAGGGACATTGATTAATTGATACAATACCCTATCATTTGACACTGAAGGTTATGGGTGAAACTGAAGTTAGTAGCTAAATCACAAGCTAACATGGATGCTAGTTTCTTTTTACAAGAAAAGTGATGAACATCACTTCTGTTCGGTTCAAAGCAGCATTTTTCTTTTATCATCTTCCTGAACAATAACGCATGACCATTATTTGTAGAACAAAAAAAAAAAACATGTGGGCAATAGAAAGTACCCCCTTACTACTTCTACAGGTGGTGCTAATAATCAGTCTTTAATTAATTGATCATCAGCAGGTGTGCACAAAAACAAAAACAGAGGTTTTGTCAATTTCCTGGTCTGGATAATTCAGGTGCGTGTTAACACAATGCCAATTGGGAGAGAAATAAGCAATTGTCTTAGAGAAGCAATTGTTGCTGCACATTTAATCTGGAAAAGGTTATAAAACTATTTCCAAACAATTTGCTGGCCAACGTTCTACAATGGGGAAAATTTGCAATGATTGATGGATGACACCTAAAATCAGGGGACTGTCCTTTTCACTAAGATAGAGCAGTAGACCCTGAAAGTGTCTGTGCATGACTATTTTTTATGCTTGCTTTATCAAATCTTACTTAAAAAAGTTTCATTGTTTTATACTCCATCACCCTTTTGTATTTCTAGCTGGGAGAACAAAGACTTGTATGCTCAAGCAGTACGTGGCTTGCGCCTGCGTGAACTGCAAAATGTGGAGCGTATGAGTGCTGTTCGTGCTGGCTTGGGCTCCATTATTCCTCTCCAACTTCTCACTATGCTCAGTCCCTTAGAGATGGAACTGCGTACTTGTGGCCTCCCCTACATCAACCTGGAATTTCTAAAAGTAATATTATTTACCTGCTTACCTTCCCAAGTAAATAGTATGAAAATAGTACACATTTTATATTCGTAATGGCATTTTGGATTAAAGTGTTTTACAAATAAAATGTTATGATATCTCTAAAATGTCTTATGACAACTGCTAATATATCTAACCTACTGTATGCTCTAAGTCCAAAAATACTTTTTTTTTTGTCACAACATTAACAATTCAGGCTCATACAATGTATCAAGTGGGGCTGATGGAGACCGACCAGCACATTGAATTCTTCTGGACAGCACTGGAGATGTTTACACAGGAAGAGCTCTGTAAGTTCATTAAGTTTGCCTGCAATCAAGAGCGGATACCCTTCACCTGCCCCTGCAAGGATGGTGGGCCAGACACTGCTCATGTGCCTCCTTATCCCATGAAAATTGCCCCTCCAGATGGCGCAGTAGGTATGTACTGTATAATGTCCAGTTTTCTGTTTGTGGAACATTAACATGTTCAAGAATAAATAGATAGATAACAAAATTATTCATATGCACAATTGGGAAAAAAGAAATAGTGTGCGTGTTTAAGTCTGAGGTCTGAAGAACTTTTGCATCTTCTACTTTTTATATGCTAAAGATTACTAGTTCTGGGGGACCTTATATATATATATATATATATATACATATACATACATATACACAGTACAGGCCAAAGGTTTGGACACACCTTCACATCTACAGTATCTGTCAATGTGTTTTCTTTATTTTCATGTCCATTTACATTGGTAGATTCTCACTGAAGGCATCAAAACTATGAATGAACACATGTGGAGTTATGTACTTAACAAAA
>JAQMYJ010000014.1:7726306-7739975 GCA_030014305.1 Clarias laeviceps | reverse complement strand
AATTTATATTTTTGTGTTGTGAAACGAATCATTTTAGTTTCCATTATTTCTTATGGGGAAATTTACTTTGATATCCGAGTGGTTTGAAATACAAGCACGTTTCCGCAACACATTTTGCTCGCAATCCAAGGTTTATAGTATATATCATGAGTGAGAGAGTGGAGTCTGTATAGTGAAAGAGATGGCAATCATGAGGATGTTTTGTAATAAGTAAAATGTTGCTAAAAAGTGTTAATTAACCCTATGTATGGAGACTTTTTTTGGTTCACTCTTTAAAGTGATGAATTTGTTATTTTTTGTTTTTTCAGGTTCACCTGACCATCGTTACATTCGAGTAGAGACCTGCATGTTTATGGTGAAACTGCCACAGTATTCCTCACTTGATGTGATGCTGGAAAAGTTACGTTATGCCATACACTATCGTGAGGACCCTCTGAGTGGCTAAAATGTTCCAGAACACAAACGTATACACAAAAATACCACACATTCATGTTCACTCGCACCTATTGTTTTTGGAAATTTGGACTCCAAGTGCTCCCATTTATTTATAAGCTTGATTGCCTTCAAAAAGACAAGTGTTTTGTTTTCTAGATCACTACATGTTCTAACCGATGGAAGTCATGCATTTGTAGTTAATATGGTGACCAATTTTGAGCTTCTTTTTTTTTCCCCCCCCCCCCCCCATGGCCTTCCTGCACTTTATTGTTGCCATTGATTTTAAATGCTCTTTTTATTTAATTTATAAATCTAGTCTTTTCTAATATTTTTATGTGCCATTATAACTGCTATCTTAAACAACAAATAGTTTTGCAGTAAGATGCTTCATGTGGCTGAGGGGGGCAGGGACTGGGATGAATGGGGGCTGCAGCTTTTTTTTTTCTTTGGGCGTATGCAAGGCATAGTGACTTACTGTAGGACTTCTCACGCCTCTGACTACCAAGGCATTCACATAAACATTTGATAGAATAATACAAATGGCTGAAATTACCTACTATATTGGATGACTGAAAATTCATAAATTAAACTTAGCGTTTACAAAAAGCACTACAAAATCTCTACACTACAAAACCTCTACCATGAATATAAGACAGTAACAGCAAGATGCTGCAACTAGAGAACATATCAGGAGAATATGCACCAATCAACCATAACATTATGACTACTGAGATGTGAAGTGAATAACATTGATTATCTCATTACAATGGCAACTGGAAGTGAACGTTATGTCCCTGAAGTTGATGTATTAGAAGCAGAAAAAAATTGCAGATGTAAGGATTTGAGTGATTTTGACAAGGGACAAATTGTGATGACTGGGGGACTGGGTCAAAACAACTCCAAAACTGCAGCTTGTGTGGGATGTTCCAGGTCCTAACTGGTCCCATGCTGACCCGTGTCCACCCCCAAAAGCATCTATATTGAGCCTGTGAGCTTTAGAACTGGACCAAGTAGCAATGGAAAAAAGTGGGCTGGTCAGATTAATCACATTTTCATTTACATCATGTGGATGGCTAGGTGCATGTGTGTCTCTAACCTGTGGAGAGATGGCACCAGGATGCACTATGGGAAGAAGGCAAGCCAACAAAGGCAGCGCGATGCCAAGGGCAATGGGTTCCCGTCATTCACATGGATGTTACTTTGACATGTAACGCCATCTAAACATAGTTGCTGACAAAGTACATCCCTTCATCGAAATGGCAATCCCTAATGGCAATGGCCTCTTTCAGCAGGATAATGCACCTTATTAATGCAATAATTGACACACTGCAAAAATCGGTCAAGAATGGTTTGAGTTATATGGTGAGAGTTTTAGATGTTGACTTGGCCTCCCAATTCTCCAGATCTCAATCCATTTTGAGCATCTGTGGGATATGCAGGTTTAATTGATTTATTGTCAATTAATTTATGACAGGATCATGAACACCCAAGACTCACCAATGCACACGGGGACCTAAGGCCAGCTGGTCTGGTCCAATCCCACAGAAAGGCTAATGCAGTACAAATTGCCAAAAAACAAACAGTCAATGCCGACCCGGCCTCCAAACTCTCCAGATCCCACTCTGATTGACCACCCATGGGATACACTGGACAAACACGTTGTCACCCCGCAACCCACAGCACCCAAAGGATTTGCTGCTAATGACCTGGTGCCAGACACCACAGCACACACCCCCAGAGGCCCTGAGGAGCCACACCCCCAGGGGCCAGTGCCCCCCGGCAGCACAAGGGAACCCACAACCTAGTGTTTTTTTATGTTTTTAATGTTATGGCTGATCGAATGGTGAATTCAGGAAGTTATGTTTATGACATATTGCATGTACTTTCTGTCTGTGAGCATTTCTTTTTTGTTTCTGAGCGATTAGCTTAGCATTTCACTTGCCATCTCAAACCCTTGCTGCTTAAAGGAGGTTATGCATCTCAGCCCCCATTTTGTTAAGAACAGCACTGCATGGTACCATTTGTTACCCAATGTTATTTTGGCTTTGGCTTGACTTACCTCTGTACAATGGATTTGAGCAAGAATTCAGTCTTTATTATCATAATTATTTATTTTGCTTGATTAGTTTTTTTTTCATTGCAATAAAAAATTTGTTTTTGTTTTTATTTATTCTGTGTAAAGCACATTAGGAAAAGGGGGCAGTTTGTTGTCTTTTGAATCATTTTACGTTTAGATGAAGTCTGCTGTTTCTTCTGATGCTTGTGTTTGCAGTGTTTTTTTGTGTGTCTTCAGTGGAACCACTGTAACATTGATGCCACTTGGAGAATGCTACTGAAGACCTCCCCAGAATGTTCAAAATAGAGCTTAGACTCTGTTTCTGCTGTACATTTTGGTGTAATTGCTGCTATTAAGGATACTCCATCCTCATTTTTTTTTTACCTTTCAAAGGACGAATATTAATGTTTGTCAAAGGGCATCAACAGAAAGGGTAAACAAAATAGTCTGTGCTGTACATTAACTTGATATTTATTACAATTATTTATGGTTCCATTTATTTTCTTTCTGACATCTACACATCTGGGATATAATAGAATATAATACAGATGTGCAATCCAGTTAAGTGATATTGATTTCATAATTTCTGTCACAGAATATAAATAAAATGTATTGATGTATAACAATGTCTACTGTTTGTATGCAGATGTTGTTTAGATATTACTATAATTTTGTTATTTTTATTATACCTCTATTTGCTTTGTCATCTTAAACATGAACATACAAGAATACTTCAGATCACTGGCACAGGTTAATATTAAAAATAATAAAGCCAGAAACAGCTGAAGAAATGAAATTAAAACTTCACTAGCTAACAGACTCTGGGGTTTTTATCCACTTTACTCTTATTGACATGCAGAAGCTCTGCCAACACACCATATACTCATCTCTGTACAATATATACACCATGTAAGAAGTATTACACACTGTCCATCTAATTAGATAAAAGTGTATGTAATTATCCAATCAGCAAATCATATAGATACTGCTCAAGACCTTTATCCATTGTTCATATCAAACATTGTGAACAAATCTAAAATATTTGAAGGTTTTTTGCAAAGGTTGTTTTCTTCTTTTCTGGACAATATGCAGTTCGCCCAGTTATTAAAATTAAAAGGGGTTTTCAAACCTTTGCATGCAGGTGAATCCTTTATATACAAGAGAAGTGAACAGATTTTGATGTTGTTAAAATATAGTTGTTACATTAGACAGTTTAAATCCAAAGCTCAAACATGGTACATTTACCAGACATGTAAAAACATGAAATTATTTTCATCCTGTACATACAAGTTTCTAACCAAGAACTTTCAAATATGCATTATAAATATATAATATTAAAATATTTCAAAACCCTACCTTTAAGCAATTTTTTAGGATTCTTGACTAAATTATGGTTCTTTAGTAGAAAGATAATTTGAGTCAAGTTCGACATTCTGGAATGATTGGCCCCAACTGTGGGTGTGCAAAAGTCAGTGAGATGTGGAATTATATAGTGTCTCGCAAAAGCATTCAGTTCCATTAATGTTATCATATTCACCTGTATTACACACTTACACAGATTGTACCAGAGAGACCCCTTTCTTTTTACTTCGCAAACCAAAATGCACTATTTGTTACCAGAACTTATCAGAATGAATGAAACTTTCAAATTTATCCTGATGAAAACTACTTCTGTGGACACATCTGGCTTACAATTGGCCTCTACTTGACCTGGTACTTTTTAACTACATTTTGGTAAAAACTAAAAGGAGGGGTGGGGCATAGGGGAAACACTTCACTTTCAGCAGAATAATAGGTGCTTTTACATGGACCCTATTACTCCATCAATAATGGGATTAAAAGATCAATCGGAATAAATATTACCATGTAAACACATTAACTAAAATAGTCTGACCGGATGAGAAGGAATTTTTAGTCAGAATTAGCTGAGAAGTTTAAACCTTGTTCAAATTAGATGAATTGACTGATTTCCGAGGGTGGAGAGAGTATCTGATTCAACAAAGTATCTGATTCTGACATTTACTGCTTAACTAGAAAGAACAGCAAAAAATGCAAATGTTCCCATGACATAATGTGTGTGCATCTTCTAGATGAATGTATTTATAAATGTTGAATGAACTAAATATTTTAAAATTAGGTTAAAAAACTTGGTGGAAGAACTAACAGATAGTCAAAGTGTAGGTTTTTATGCCATTTGATAATTTGTGATACTATTGGAAAATTGCAAGAATCATCCAAGCAACCTGGAGCAAATCTGGCAGGAAGAATGCGTAAAACAGAGTGCAAAAGCTGGTATGAACAGACCTGGAAGCTCTTGCATCAAAAAGTGATTTAGTAATAGACTGAAGGAGATGAATAAACAGCATTTCTCTGTTTTTTAAATATATATTTAGATCTGCTGAAAATATCGTTTTTCCTAACTTTTCCTAACATATTGGTTTGCAATAAAAATACTGTCTGGAACAATCTGTGCACGTGTCATTTGTATTCCAGATAAATCGAGTGATTTTTATATGTAGACCTGCTAGTAAATACTACATCCCAAAATATTTCCAGTTTACTTTGTTATCTGGACAGGTTGCCATATCTACCCAGTCATTCCCAGTTGTTTCTTTAGTTTCTGCAGTTGCCCTATGCTGATGTTGTTGCCCCCACACACAACCACCACCACTGGCCCCAACTCCTGAGACAACTTATTTTCCTTTTGCAGACGATTAATGACACTGCAGTAGATGGCAGCAAGAGCAGCACCACAAGCAGGTTCAACTAGAATCTTTTCATCATCTGCAAAGTTCATATAAAGCAAAGGTCAGGTGATGTGTGATATGTGCTTCAGAACTTAAACATGACAAAATGTTTTTATTTGTGATCGTTTTATATACACTGTATATATATAAAGGAGCCTGAAATTTACTAACCAATAAAACGCTCAGCTGCACATACAGCTTCCTGATCTGTGACCAGTTCTGAGTAAACGGTGTGCTCACCCACCAGCTTCATTGTTTGAGATGATACTTGTGTAAGGCCCAGTGTGGTAGCAACACTAAAGACCAAAACAGATCAGAACATTCATGTTCAAATCATCATACTTTTTCTTGATCAGAAATCAAGTCCAAATCAAATGCAGCATCCGAATCAAAGCATTATGATTTCCTACACCCTTACCTGGTGATGGAGGGCAGTGTAACCAGTTCTCCCACCTTCATGGCTGCATTGAGGCTATGAGCACCCACTGTTTCCATAGCAATGATGGGGACGTCTTCCCAACCAGCACGACGAAGACCTTCCACAACCCCATTCAAGAGGCCACCACCTCCCACAGACAAAACCACTGCCCCTGGTTTCCGTTCCAGCTGGGACTCCAGTTCCTTCACCAGAGTGGTGTGACCTTCCCTGCAAACATAAAAAAAACATGTAATTCACTTTGTAGAGGTTACTGGTTTGTAAGATAAAATTCATTGTTTAACTTTTATTTAACCATCTGATGAGTTAATTATTTGCTCTATACAATATACAAAATTATAGTCTGAATGTTAAATCAGGATAATTCTTGCAAATGGGAAATGTTGAAATAATTTCAAAATGATAGATTATTGAGATAGTTTAAACAAACCAGTAAAAACTGTATAATACAAAGTATTGTGGTACAGTATGTACAGTATATCTGTATGCCAACTTTTGAAATTTATACCATACTTTCAACTTGTTTTGATTTACCCATTATTTATCAGCTGTCTTATTTTTATTAGATTTCTCCTATATTTGTCTTCTGTATGAAATTATAAATATTAATGTTAATTTACTGTGTATTATAATTGTACAGCATTTCAAAATGTACAAAAGCTGCTCACCAAATAAGGGGATCATCATAGGGAGAGATGAAGACCCAATCAGGGTTGTTAGACACAAGCTGTTGACCAAATTCCAGGCTCTCATTCAGTGACTGTAGGGAGAAATAAAACTTGCAATGACCAAAGAATGACCAACACACAGAATAAATTGTAGTGTTTTTGTTGCTTCTTTTTAAACACTAATGTTAGGTATGCTCAAAAATATAAATAAATATAACTCACATTGCCATGAATTATGACATCAGCTCCTTCATCGTGAAGTCTCTGGACTGTGCCTGAAGGAGTAACACTGGGCACCACTATAGTGGCAAACACTCCCAACTTCCGTGCAGAATAAGCTGCAGCCATGCCAGCATTGCCTCCTGGAAAATATGGATTACAGTATTGAAATGACATATGTGATGTATTGAAAACATCACATATTGTTTAAATCATAATTGTATCATATTGTGTGGAGAGGTTAACAGCACTAATAGAGTAACAAAAGCACTTGTCATGTGATAAAACACAACTTTACAGAAATCTGGATATCCAGATTTATAAAAACATATTTCAAAAGCCTGACACTAAATTCATTCCATACAGCTGTGACAGAGCATTTATTAGAAACTCAATAAATGCTAAACTTAATAGGACTTGCTTATTCTCAACTTAATACATTTTAAAATTGACTGTAATAGTGATTAGTTTATTATTTATTTGACCAACATTGTCAAATCAAAACTTTCACTGATTTGCTCACATTCATTGGACAGTTAAGTTCCTAATACAGCTACAGTGGTAAAAATGATAAATAAAAAATGTTTTTTGCTCATATATATTGCAAAGTTTGGCAGGAGGTGAATTGATAATGTCCATACACCAGAAATACATGTAAAGTACTTGGTGACTAAGAAAGACAAAAGAAAAAAAAAGATAATATTGCGAAATATTTTGGCTAATATATATATATATTTTCTATATTTTCTATGTTAATATTTGATGAAACCCTGGCTAATTATCATATCAGATTATCATATTATCACTAATAAATTAAACACATTTTAAGGTATTGTAAAATATTTCAATATGAGCTTGTGTATGCTATATACTTTTGCAATATTAAAGTGATAGCGGTTTGGTGTTATGCTGTTATTAATGTCGGCCTGCCAAACTCTGTGGTCACAAGCACCTGCATTCTTTTGACTTACTGGATTCCATCATATACTGTAATTTTGCCTGCACAAAAGCAAAATGTGCATAAATAACTTAATACAAGTTAATTCACATATAACCAATGTATACATCTGCACATTTTACACATAAATTTCATAGCTAGGACTAATTTTAGGATTTATTGGTTGTAGTTTGGAAATTGCAGTCCCAAGCAAGCCCAGTTTCTACATACAGTATACAATGCAGTATACAGTACATACGTTTTCCACATTTTGTTATGTTTCACACTCTTCATAAAATTGATTAAAGTGCTTTTTCTACAGTACATAGTCTACTCCACAGTGTTAATGTTAAAATAAGTGTTTTGAATTTAAGAAAAAAAAAACTTGACTGAAATGTCCCATTTGTGGTGTAAACCTGGCAGTCCAACTGTTTTCCCTTGACATACAATCCAAGATGGAGTTACATTTAAGATTTTATTAATATTATATTAAAATATTAATATTTTCTTAACTTAAATATTTTTGTATAAATTTAAAAGTTATAATTAAGATTTAATATTAACACTGAAACACTGAAATTAACTACTGTCTAAATGTTTCAAAGCAGTTATACAAAAGTAATGCAAACTTTCAAACTAATTTTCACAAATTTGCTCATTATAGCCATTTGTTAATCCTCATTCCTTTTCCAATCCAATTCCAATAATACAATTAAAAAAACAAATAAACAATTTTACTACATTTTGGTATAGAAGACTACAAGGAACATGTCCCTGTTTTGGCTTTATTAGGTTTGGTGTCCTCTATAATAAGGACAAGCTTAAGCTTTGCTTAAAAGAAAAAACTCACCTGAGCAACAGACAAATCGAGTGCAGCCAGTTTCTGCCCACTATAAGCAAAGACAAGAAAGATGTCATAGTTCTGCTTCATTATATGCATTAGTCATTAAACTCTGTGAGTGTGTGTACTTTTCTGTAATTTAATTCAAGTGCAACTCTAATATAAGTCTCAAAATATTTAAATATTTAATTTTGAGTGTGAGCATCAAATACTATTCTTACAGTATAAATATCATGTATCTCTCGGTCAAATCCAGTGGATGGGGGGGCATGCTGACAGTTTGATCAGAAGATGATCATAGATATTGACGGTTAAGCAACAGAGATTAAGCAACAGAAGGTCATCCCTAGAAGATCTGGTTGTGTGTATATCTATGTAAAATTGCCTGAAATGGGAAAGTGTGGTAGTAAAAGGTGCACAAGCAACAGGGATTGCAGTCTTAAGAACTTTGTAAAGCAATGCTGTTTTAAGAACTTGGGAGAGCTTCACAAGGATTGGAGTGAGGCTGGAGTACCACTGATGCAGTGCTAAAGGAGCCCTGACCAAGTACTGAGGGCATAAATAGCGATCATTTTTATATGTTGTACATTTCTGTATTATAAATCCTTTTTTGGATTGATTTTATGAAATGCATATTTATAATTGCATATTAATGTAAGCAATCGTATTTGCAATCAACTTACTATAAACGTGTAAAATGTCTTGGAATAAAATATAAATGAACGTATGAGTTTATCAAGATCTCTGTGTTCCTGGGTATCAGCTGACAGTTTGCCACATGTGAGAGCAGCTCTCACTGAGGAACGTCTCTCTAAACCTTCTTCTTCACCTTTGCCTTTTTAATTATTTTTAACAAATGTGTATTAACCCAAACACTCATATATAAAAAATCACAGTTTATTATAATGTTGTTGAGATGCAGGCATGTGCTAAACCCTCTGGAAAGGAATTCGGCATTTCCATAAAGCACCGACCATTATGACCCCTGGGCGACATGAATGACTGACTCTACGCTTTATAGAGTGAACTAACGGACTGGTTTTGGCAAAAGCACTGTCTTTGGTGCAAAATTCGAATAAGATACATTGTGGGGGTACAAATAATATTACCAGCATGACTGACTCACCATCTTACACAAGTGACCGATGCCTCGGATTTTAAACGAGCCTGTAGGCTGGCATGAGTCCAGCTTCAGATACACAGATGTACCAGCGACATTAGAGAGCGGAACACTCTCTCTCAGAGGACTGACGATGTGAAGTGGATGCGGAGTCTTCATAGTCTGATCTGATCTTCAGGAGAAAGCTTTCATGAAAAAAACACGAGGTGCATTAGCCTATTTAATATTAAAAGATGACTTAATCAAACTGAATTCAGATAAGAAAGAAAGAAAACGAATCAGCTCTATGAAAATATCTTACCACAACAAACTTGTGTCCTGGCTGTTTTGTTCTTGTCCTCAGTCAGGACTGGCGTTTTAAAGACTTCTTTACATTAAATTACAGAACTTGGGAACCAATCACAGCCCTCCGTGCCTAACACACCTCTGTGCTGAGCCACGCCTGCGCTGTGGAGCTCCGGGGGCAACAATCAGCAACGCCTTTATCCTCACAAAACATCTTCTTATTTCCTTTAAAATGTAACAGTAGCTATTAATCCTACTTATTATGCACTGCAACTGAAGTAAAACAAAGCAAAAAAAAAAAATCCCTAAGCCAAGCCTAATTTCATAATAATAAAAACTGACTGATATTAACAATAGTTTCTTGTAATATTAATTGTAGTAGTAAATATTGACTAAAATCCGGGTTTAGTGTTTAATTGAAAAGGATTTGCAGCTACAATTAAATGCGTTTACTCTGTTCACATAATGTTTTTAATAAATACAACACTACACAGTCTCTATTAGTGTCCACAAGCTAGACATTACCAAAAGAGACGATTCTATTTTGGCTCAGCACTTCCTAAAGGGGGAGGACACGGCGCAGGGCGCGACTCCCCTCAGCACTGGCACGTGGGCGGATCAAACCTGCCTGAGCCGCTTCGAACCGACACAGAGACGCTTCGTTCTCATCATTTTAGATTAACAGATATTACAGAAACCAATGTCGTATCTTATCGTAATTTTAAAAACGTTTGTAAAACGTTTTTGTAACTTTTGCAATCATTTCCTGTTAGATATTATTGCATATATTTTAAGAAAATACTTTGGAATTTGCTCATTCGACGAAGTAAAGCTTAATTTTTCCACTACACGCAATATCTATTAGACTACAGCACATAACCAAATCACGGCGCATTTCTCAGTCCTTTATTATTCTATTTACTTTGGAATGTACAACATAATCTTAGGCAAAACTAAACCTTACTGCCATTTGTTCATTAGTTCATCTTCAGTAACTGCTTCAAGGTCATGGTGGATCTAAAATGTGATTGAAGAGTTGATTATTATTATTATTATTATTATTATTATTACTCAGGTGGTTGTAGATTACTTTTGTCCACCTCTCCACCAAACAGGCAGCCCTTCATATAGCCTGTGGTTCATTCTTCTATTAAAATGTAGTAACATGGCCACAGTCTGAGGTTATCTCAGATCATTATCTTATTTAATTTAAGTGTGTCTTAGTAATAATGTATGTACAAGTACATTGCAGCACTACTGCATTAAACATACTTTCATGCCAGCTACCACACAGAGCTTTATCAGCAATCTCCCAGAGTTATCAACTGTAACTCCACAAAACATGATCAGGTAACTGAGTCAGTGGTCCCTTAAACTCCAGATAATGTAGCTCTACTTAAAATAATTAGAGAAAACTAGAACGGTTGAAAACTAGAATGTACAGAATATACGGTAGCTATACAAATGATTGAATACACAGAGAATATTTGTTAGAACGCATGGTGTGCTGTACATAACTTTAATGAATATACATTTTTTAGTTCAACATTCTATTAGTTGGTCAGTTATTCTAGATAAAACAATAAAATGGTGTCATATTCCATATCCTCATATTAGATTTTAAGGATCAACTAAAAAATACTCAATTGTTTGGGTTTTTTATTTGCTTTAGATATATCAGTAACATAGTTTAAATAATCATAAGTTTAGTAAACAGTGGGCTAGGTCATCAAAAATATAACTGAATCACTCCATCTTTTGAGATGCTTCTTGTTCCAGCAACAACAAGCAGCGCATCATCTGGTGGTGTGCAGAAATTAAAGGTGCTATAAATTCAAACATAAATTCTTAGTTTCATAGTTTGAGCCTGTTATGTATGCTATGTATTCATTATTATCTTTTTTGAAATGTTGTTAAAATAATTTAACAAATGTACAGTGGATATTAAATGGAGATTGAAATTGATTTAACACTTTTGTTTCTGAAATATTGTTAATCTTCAGGTTAAAAATTTAATGGAATATTTTAACTGTGGGTATACCACTGTTCTACAGGCATGTTTTACAAAATAACCAAGGCATGGCAACAAAATCTTTATTTTGTGGAAAACACAGGAAGGGAAGGAACACATTTCTTGCAAGAAAATTGCAGGCTGATTGAGAAATGCTCACAGGAAAGTGAAATCATGTTGGTAAAGGAGGATCTGACCAACATTTACATTGCCATGTAGCTGTTTAAGACACCCAATTTCTACTTCAGTAAATAAAAAATAAAAAACCGAAGTAGAAATTGGGTGTCTTAAACAGCGACATGGCAATGTGAATGTTGATCAGAACCATGATACTTCCTCTACAGCCTTTCTTCTTCAAACTTCTTTATGTACCACGGGTTCACTTTTCCCCAGTTTTTCACCAAACATAATGTTTTCCATTAGACCCAAATAAATAAAACTTTTTAGGGTAAACAGCTCCACTGTGTTTTGGGGAAATACCCAAAGCGCTTCAAGACGGATTGTCCCATATTCCTAGGCAAAGAAAGTCATCAAACTGGTGATGGCTACTACTAGTGTTTCTTGCTGTTCATGCATGCTTTTTTTCACAGAAGGGCTGTTTTACCACGTCAACCTTCCGGAATGCCGCAGATTTGCACAGGTGGCTATGCTTGGTCCCGTAATAAACTATTAGCTTATTATTACCATTCTTCTTCTTATTATTATTCTTCTTATTATTATAGCACAACACTAAGCCAATTAACTATTAGTTTTAAAAAAATGAAGTTAACATAAGATAGCGTTTTAGTGGTCGTGCATAATCAGCTAACTATCTATATATCCATCTATGTATCCATCTATCTATCTATCTATCTATTATAGCACTTTTGTTTAGCACAGACACTTGTGACAAAAATTTAGGTCATACACACTAAAAAATGCTGGGTTATTTTTTCTACGCAAACGCTGGGTTGCCTCTGTTGGGTCATTTTTCTGGGTTATTTACAGAGAGTTGGGTAGTTTTTGTGTAACCCAGCTGCTGGGTTGAAGTTTGGTTGGCCCCTCCCCCAAAGTTCACCGGTGTATTCAGCGGCTGTGTCAGAGCTTCGTGTCTTCTCTTTTGAGCTCCCACACCGCTGATGACGGTTCGTCCTCCTCGTGCATTTAAGGGAAAATGGCGTTAAATACAAGGTCTGTACAGTAGTATACACATGTTCACTCACATAAGTCACATATGACTGAAAAATTATCACTATATGTAACATTTATTACTGTTACCGTGTTATGGTTACACTCAAACTTTCAGGCTGGTCTGAGGTATGATAATTTAGCTGACAATTGCTGCTAGATATCCAAAGAACCCACCTGTGTTTGAAAGAAACGGCGAAGATGTTTGAGCTTTGTAGCTTTCTTTGTAGAATGCTTTCAGGGTGTACGAAGATGGTGAAGTGATGAATGAACGCTAAACTGTTACCTGTAGCATGACGCTAGCATTTAATCTCACTGCTTGACATAATAAAATGCTGGGGTGTTACAAAAAACTGATCTTCTCACAAATATTAATTCCTGCTAACCCTCCCGATTTTCCCTGGAGACTCCCGTTTTTCACTAGCTAGTAATTTACTCCACGGTCAAAATTCTACCAATATTTTACACCTTTCCCCCCATTGGCAAGTATGCAAATATGTCACCAGTAATTGCTGCATGTAAGCTAACCAGGTCGCCTCTTTAACCAAAGTTGCTTGTGACTCGCGCCAACTAGATGGAAGTATTAATATTTGGGTGATTGTAATGTGCCAGTATGACACCAGCTATGACAATGCATTTTTTCGGTAATTAGCTTAAAATCAACTAGTCTGAGCTTTATCCTAAAAGCCATGCTTATTTTGCTGTTTTATTTTTGGTAGTAACTGTCTCCATGTTTTTGTTTCAGGT
>JAQMYJ010000014.1:7710341-7726206 GCA_030014305.1 Clarias laeviceps | reverse complement strand
AAATAACAACTAACTGTTGTTTTTCTTGTTGTTACGTAATTACCTAATTCCATATGTGTTATTTTATAGTTTTGAAAACTAGTGTTCTAAAACTTTTGAACGGTAGTGTATGTGCAAGTGTGTATGAATTATGCAGCAAAATCTCGTGTGCCATGGCCGGGACCAGGCTCTCAGGCATACTAATGGCAGCAGATTCCAACCTGTCTGCCAAATTCACGAGTTAATCATGGTAAGACATTGTTGGAAGCAACAATGAGCAGGCCACAGCGCCATCGCCTCCCGGGTGCACCACACAACCCGTAGTGAGCATGTTAAGACCTCCAAAAAGCCATCACTGCCCAGGAGCACCAAGCCCCGAATGGTGGGGGGAAAATCCTTAGAAAAACAAGAGAATAATAATAAACAAAACAAGACAAAGATATAGTTGCAAGCAAAAATGTGCAAAAAACCTTTGCAATCAAACACCTGGGTGCACCACACAACCTGTGTGCTTTTTAAGCATTTAAGATCTCCAAAAATCCCTGGATGAGGGAAAAAAGCCACTCAATATGATGTCACACAAGTTATTAGCTAATGTTCTGCATAGGTATTAGTGTGATGCCTTTAAAAAAATGGGGGGGGGGGGGGTTGTATATTAAAATCCGCTCATCTTCTATACCGCCTTATCCTGTATTCAGGGTCGTGGGGACCTGGAGCCTATCCCAGGAGGCTTAGGGCATGAGGCAGGGTACAGCCTGGACAGAGTGCCAATCCATCGCAGGGCACATATACATACACACATTATTTTAAACACATTGGGTGCATTTTGCAATTAACCCAAAATTCTGAATTCTGTTGGCTAGAGTCCATGGCATTCATAGTAAAAGTAGTTCAGCTCAATGAGATCTAGAAGTGTACCAAGTTTCACTTGTGAGTGTATGTATGAGTTACGCAGTAAAATCTCCAGGAGATTTTACTGCGTAACGCATACATACACTCACAATCTCCAGGAGATTTTTCTGGAGATTCCATGATTTTCATGACTTTTTGAGCGTGATGTGATGTCACTTAATATATGATGTCACCCAGGAAGTTATTAGCCACTTTTCAGTTTGAGATATCAAAAATTCCTTTGCAATTTTGAGTTTTGAGATCATATGGGCTGGATTTGGTGGTGTGTGCAGGATGTGTGTAGTATAGTGTGTTTATTTAATAGTGCTGATGTCGAGGCCTCCGAGTGGTGCAGTGGTAAAGTGCTCGCCCTATCATCCGGAGATCGCTGGTTTGATTCCCGGTTGATGCTGTAACCTCTTGCTGATTGGCCGAGCTCTCTCAGAGGGGCGGGATGACACATTAATCACGGCTCTACAGCCAATCAGTCTGTGAGCTTACGCAAGCTCCTCCGAGTGTGTTACGCCGCCCCTATCTTGGCGTCACATGCAAGGAAACACGTGATAGTCTTCGGTCCTCCTGACTGAGTGGTAGTGACGGGGAGGAATTGGACACGACTAAATTAGGAAGAAAATCGGGGGGGGGGGGAAATAGTGCAGATGTCAAAAATATGAGTTTTGCAAATATCTGGCCTCCTGTTGAGTTGATCCTATACTACACAGTATACTACACACACACTATACACACAATTGAAAATTGTTCAGCTCAGTGAGATCAAGAAGTTTACCGCATTTGACATGCAAGTGTCTATGAGCTATGCTGTAAAATCTCCTGTGAAAGCCCTGAGCCACGCTTGCACACTCACAGGTGCCCTAATGGCAGCACAGGTGCCCTAATGGCAGCAGATTCCAATCTGTGTGCTGATTTCCATGAGATTTTGAGCATGTTAAGACCTCCAAAAGATGATTACAAAAAAAGGAAAGGAAAAAAAATGACAATCGAGATAGTAAGAAGTATTTGTTATTGTATGCAATCAAAATGTTATACAACCATTAACATTTAGTATGAAATTCTTTAACCTTCAAAACCTGCTGGAAGATTAAAGGGTCAAAAAGACGTTTGCACTACTCTGGTGTCACTTGCTCCAATCCATGCCTGCCTGATTGCTTCCTGAAGATTGCCACATAAGTATACAATTCACTTGAGAATTCTCGAGTTTTACTGTAGCTATTTTTGTGCAGAGGTGGACACCCTGGCTTTAAAAAGTAAAAGTCTTGCAACATTTTTGTTCCGTCCATTTACTAATCCAGCTGATTCTATTTACCACAACTCTTCAAATACATGGTACATGTTGTCTTAATACTTTTGACAATGTTTGGTCACCACTGCATTATCTCACACACACACACACACACACACACAAATGAGAAAGAGAGAGTGAGAGAGAAATATTGCACTATTCCTGCCTATTCATCCCTATACAGTTACTGTACTGCTGTTTTTGTTGCGCTACTGTTGAAACTACCCGAGGAGCTTTGGCAATATGCTGATTTTCATTATTTTATGAGCATGTTAAGACCTCCAAAAAGCCCCGAATACTGCTGCCACTGACTGCTGCTGATGTCACCCAGGAAGTTGTCTTAATACTTAATGCCAGAATTCACTGGCATTATGATCATGTCAGTGAATTCTATTTTAACTGAAGTGAAGAGCAACTGAAACACATATTGACTAGTCGGTCAGTTTACCTTGATTTTTCTTCTTGGCAAAGCCCACTTCTCGATGTGTGGGGACGACCCAGCGATGCTGAGTGCAAGTTCTGCTCTATAATTCTGTCTGCTCTATACTGTAAATCACCTTCACCTCAAAGCAAAAATATTCAAGCCTAAGCTTAAAATGATCATACCTAACAATGCTACTGCTCCTAGAAATTTTAAAATGAGCATTTGAAGTTCTAGAGAAAGAACTGTATTTCTATTACTGTAATTATGAATAAAACCAGATATACCAAAAACATTAAGGCAGGTGACATACTTATTATTAAATCTGAAGGTCATTTATTTCAAAAACATTGAAAGACCTGTAATGGAAAAATCACACTTTAATTATGTATCAATTCTAATTAATTAATATATTAATTGTGCCATGTACACTGTAGAAGCTTTAAAACTTGCCTGCTGGATTGTAGAAAGGCAAGGCAAGACAAAAAAAAAACTGATTGTAGGTGCCACTGAATAATAAGGTGAAGACATTTGGTCTGGGTCAGATAATGAGAGTCATGAGTTTGAATGTAGGAACATCATGTACAGTACAGAGCGTAGATTAGCAGAGATGTTTGTGTATAAAATGAGACAGCTGAGAGAAAGAAATCACCTTTCTCCATGCTGCAACTGTTTGCTGTATGAGACTGGTCCTTCTGCAGAAGTTTTAATAAACCTTTGTTACTTTGCTCTTACCCATTTTATGAATTATTTATCTTTTATAGTGTTTTCAGAATTTCCATCACAGAACCTTTAAATAAGGGCATGGTCTCTTAATCCTTCACAAAAATAAAATTTTAAGAAAACTTTTTTGAAGTGCAAGATTATGAAGTTTTTGGAAAGTGAGTACTAGCCATAATATATTGATATAATTGTGAATATATTCTATAATAATAATACCCCAAAAATGATAAGACCCATATCTTTGCCATTTTTAATGAAATCATATATTGTGAATGTGATTTCTATTTTAATTTGCTTCAATACGTAATTACTTCAGAAATTACTGTATTTCAGTGTTAAGGAAGAGTTCAACAAGGGATCATATGCAGATTTTTATTTTTATTAACAACGTTAGGTCGAAGTAAAATTTAATTCATTTTCTTAAAACATTTCTTGCAAAACTAATTTAGTAAAAATGTTCAGTCATCTTTAACCATTTTCATGTAAAACATTGAATTCATCACTCATGGCTAGTCAAGTTAGGCTAGTTAAATTAGTCAAATCTTTGTGTGACTAGCTGGACAAAGGTGGAAAAAGATCTGGCATGATTAAACAGGTTTTTCTTGTTCACACCAGGTCACGTACTGTATGTGGAAACTTATTGTAACACTGCATACAGACGTCACAGCAAGAACATTATACAATGTATTTGCAATAGTTAATTCATTTCAGAATAAGAATCAAAAAGAGCTTTATTGCCAAGTATGTTTGCACATACAAGGAACTTATTTTGGTGACAGAAGCTTCCAAAGAACACACACACACACACACACACAAATAAAATACAATTAACAAGAGATGGAATAGGATGTGGGGATTTTGCTTTCATGCACAAATTTCTCTGTTTTCTGAATCAGACTTGATTGTTGGTTCTTCTACCATTTGGATTCTTGGGGTGCTTTCTTGAATGCATGAGCTGATCCCGGTGTGGTGTGACCGTTTATGGATTTGATCCTAAATGGCCCAAATACTGTACATGAAGTGAACATACCAGGAGTTTTGGCTGCTCCATAATTCTCTAGAGGTCAGCTGCTAAACTAAGATGTGAACTTGAAATTTGATGTGTTCTGGAGATTTGTACTGATTAAAAAAGAGCAACTGTTTTCAAGCATTCACATTTAAACTAGCATGACTACTTTGGGCGTAGCTTCGTGTTATCTACAATCTGTGATATTTGTCATTTCTCTGCACACTTGGGAAAGGTTTGTTTACTTTTTCATCATCTTATTTGCAACCAGTGAATGAGTTTTACACATACATTGTCAGCCCTATACACTCCTCGGACAATGGTTATTGGTTGGTTTAATTGTATGTAGGGAAAGAAAAATAAACCAAATTGCAAATGAAAAAGGTATCAATCAAAAATGTATCAGCAAACACAAAAACACCCTTTGTTGTATGCAGTATTTAATCAGGTCTGGTGCTTTTACTGCTGTTTGTTTAAGCAAGTGAACACTGCCCTCACACCCCGGGTAGCACTAGTACAGGACCATCTGGGGTCTTGGAACGATTCCAGTTCCAGTGAGAAAGTGAATCCATCCTGAATCGAGCCAGGTGCCTGAAGTGAACCAAACATGCCCTGTATTTTAAGTAGATTTCTGTAGATGTGAGTTTATGAACTAAACCATTGGACAAAACTGACAAGTTCTTGAAATTTGGACTTACAAACAAAAAGATAAACAAATATTTCTGTTGTTAATGTCATGATTATGTGATCTATAAAGCTCATGTTCTCTGTGTTCGGTGTTATTTTCTGATTGGCAACGGTGTGTTTATGTTTTCCCTCTGTTATGTTTCTCACTGGCGAATGAAGGTGTTGGTTTACGAGTAGTCTATGTTTTCTGGCCTGTACGCCTGTCTAGCTTTTCGTTTTGTCTCTGTAGGCACAAAATGCGTCTTATTTCATGAAATGTAATCAAAAGGGAATCGTGCAATCGTTATCAATATAAAACACCCAAACCAAGCAAATAAAACGAACGAACAGCCTCCTGCTTCCCTAAACGAGACGCTAGTGGGCGTGATTGTTTTAGCATGACGTGTGACGCAAGGGGCGGGGCGGGCGGTCTCTCTGACTCGCTCTGCGTCACTCTGCGTTTCTCTCAGAAACAGCGCTGAGGTGCACAATCAGGCCAGTAATTTCACTGCAGAGACAGATTTCAAGCGAGATGTTCGGGCTCTAAGTGTGCCATCATTTAAATAATTTGTGAAGCTGCACGACCAGGAGACAATCGCACTTTTTTCTTTTCTCCATGTTCTCTCCGCGATAACGTAGACGACATTAATCACACGTCGCGCCGCTTCGTTTCAAACTGTTCTCTAGCAAATCTCCCATCAGTGTAAAATTCGTGGAGGAAAAACTCGACACCAGCAATAAGGATGAATTCGATACGACAGGTGCCATCACGGATGAAGAGTAAGATGTGGGAAACTACTTTAGGAGAAGAAAGGGACCGTTTCGATAGACAGCAGGTAAGCCTGATAACGCCAATAAAGCGTCTAAAATATCGCTGTTTTATAACGAGCGCTTCGATGGAAATGGGGCACAAAGACCGAGCTGAAATCCTTGATCTCACGTCGCCAAAGAAAGGTTGTCCTTGGTGAGAAACCTTAGACTACATCTGTCTCAGCCTCGGGCTACAGTGGGTGTCTGGGTGAAAACGGAAACCATGATGTCGGTAAATTAGAATAATAGAATAGACTAATAAGCAGTGGAACACATTTTAAAATGAGGTTATATTCGGATATCGGTCATTTCTTGAGGTTGCTGAACAAAACATGAGCAGTGAGTTATAAAACCGGTCTGACTTGTTTATAGCGACATTCCCCTGTGAGGCCGTGGCACCTGCCTGGGAAACTTCCGTCACCTGCACAGATCAGCTGCGACCATAATGCAATTGAAACAGACAAATGGTTGCGTTGTTACGATTTATAATTATTATTGCTATAATATTCTGCATTAGGATGTGTTGTTTTATGCTCACATGTATATTTGCCCGTAACACTGCAGTTCTTAAAACCTTTTACGCCATAAGATTGTCATTGTTGTTTTTGTTGTCGTTACTAAAGCATTTCACACCTGGGAAAAGTAATGATGGTGCAAAACTTAGGGTACAGTTGTAACGTTTTTATTTCTGTTTGCATTGATTTAAACAATTTGTTAAAACGTGTTCATTTGGACAGATCTGATCAACCAGACCATTGCAAGTCTGTTTTAAAGCATCAGCCAAGGCCTGTTGTACAGATACGAGGTTCATCCTGTTTATTCTTTATTGTTCCTTTACTCATGCATAAAGTGTCTGTTAGCAACAACGTGGACAATTATTTAATGTTGGTAGAGTCCCGACTGTGGAGATTTGTTTTTTTGACAGGTATGTGCTATTCATAAAACGAATGAGGATACATCTTGCATAATCACTGGCTGAAGGTTTTTTTACTGGCCACTTTAATTTACAGCCAATATTAGAAATACTGGCACCCTCTATTGGGGAACATTTATATTTTAGAATAAATACACGATGGGTTTGTTTATTTGAAAGAAAAATATATAATGGAAAAGATTTATTCTAAAAGTATCAGCACCCCACAGTTAATATTTGATGTGCTCTTTTTGTCCCACAAGTTAAGCTCAGTTATATTTGTAGGTCATTATATTTGGCCTGCCATTTGTAATGAAGACCACATTAATCAAAACACCTGCACACCTTCTCATTTATGCATTTATCCAATCAGCCAATCATGTGGCAGGAGCACAGTGCAAAAAGATCAGATTTTCAGATACAGGTCAAATATCTTTACATTAAACAAATGAACGGGGAAAAGTGTGATCTCTGTGACTTTATCCATGGCATAGTTGATGCCACAGTTTTGTGGGTGCACATGCCTTGTTGATCACAAACATAGAGGAAGATCCCTGGACTGGTTTTAGATTAGCTAAGATTAGCTGTTAATAAATTATTAATACTTTGTTCACTCTACTTTAGTGGTTTTAAGAGCTACAGTTTGCCTAGGCATGTATATATATATATAAATTATATTTTATATAAAAAAAATCATGGTAGCCTAGCCTATCCACCTTATTCCTATCTTACAAAAGAACCCCATCAATGGACGGAAATTGGACGTCCAAAAATGACATGGAAAAGACGTCACTACGACGTCACATTGCGCTGTGGGATAGGGCAAACAGAGAATGTTCCTCCACTGTTCTGTGGGTTGCAGGGTGAGACTCCGTTGACCACACTTGTTTGTCAGGAACATCCCATGGGTGCTCGTCCAGCTTGGGATCTGGGGAATTTGGAGGCCTGGTTGATGGTCTTGGCCTGCTGGACCTCATGTGTTGGGCTGGGGTGCACTGGGTGTTCCGCTCCCATTCTCTCGTGAACAGCATTAACCCTTTTTGCCGATTTATATTGAAATAATATAATATACAGTACTGTGCAAAAGTCTTTATCTGTAATACAACTTTTATGTATGTTTATCATGTATTATTATTTAATTTATCAAAACCATTTCCAAATAGTGTTATATTAGTCCTGTAATTAAAAGAATTATAAATAAATAACATTACAGAAGAATAATTGCATGCCTGTAAATAAAGCAAAATATTGCATGACAGACCAGTTTTGTAGGCTTTGTTAATGTATGTTCCTGTGTTTTGCATGATAATAGAAAGGAGCAAGTGTGACAAAGTTAGCGGAAGAACTCTGGTAAATTCTCCAGCACACTCAGTAAAACGTCCCCAGGTGTTTTTCTTATCTTTTTCAAATCTGTATCTAACACTCACACTAAATCCATCTAGTAAACTGACTAGTGTGCAGAATATTTTAAATAAAGAAAAGAGATGAAATTGGTATCACTGAATTATTCACTAATCTCTGGCTTGATAGATGAATTTATATTGCTTTGCTTTACTCTAGGTGAGTGTGACCAGTGAGTGTGACGGATATAGCATCTTGGATTGTTGTCAAGTAAATAAGTGTACAGTACACATGAATGCAGCATTATCTGAAAGCATGGAAATGCATGCAAGTGAATCATTCAGAAATGGGATTGTGTATGTATGAATTGAGATGAATAGTGCTATTAACACTTCTTTTTTTTTTTGTTCAAGCAAAGAGTTTTCACACAAACTATTGACTGTGTTTATTTTATAACTTTTAAATGCTCTTTATAGAAATTTATTTTATATAGAAATGTTTTCAAAAGCATCTTTTCTTATGGCAATTTTTTGTATGTTTCCAAGACATGCAGAGTACTGTAACAGCTGTTACAGTAGGTTTTACTGAGCATGCTGGAGAGTTTTTTCTGGTGACTTTGTTGTGTGTGTGTGCGCGTGTGTGTGTAAGTTGAACGAATAATTAATAAGTAATTAGTGCAGATATCTATAACAAGATAGCTAATGCTTACCACACATTTTCTAGTGGAAAGCCACATTATGCGAATTTTCACAAAACTGTTCCTCGGCATGCAGAGCTTTTTCAGCATACCAGTGATAGAGCTGGTTGTTAGAGCGGTTTTACATATTTTATTTATTTATTTATTTTTAGCATTTTGTGTAAGATTTAGTGAAGACATAGCACTAAGGGTCCTAATAATGTTATCAAGGAGTGCAGGAAGAATAAAACAAAGCTACTTTCAGTTTTGTGCCAAGAGGAGTCATAAATTATTTTTCATGTCATTTAAATGTCCTGATTGTTTTTATATACAAATATATCATTATTATAAAATATTGGCAATATTTTGGGTGGCTGGAACTGATTATCTGCATTTACAACTGATGGAACTGATTATCTGCAAACTAGCCTTCAGAACAGATTAAATTTTTATGCTGAGGTACCACTATAATTTGCTCAAATTTCTTAGACTAAAACATAGCGAAACGTTTACCTGAAAAACTTGTGTATTTAAAATATATTTGAGGGTCGGAGTCAAGAGGTTATTAGGTATGCAGTTATTTTACAGTGGTTTTAAAGTAGATATGTTGTAAATGAGTGTAAGCAGGAATTTAAGCAGGTCTAGCTGTGATACTGAACTTAAGTGGTCACATTTGGAGTGAGTTCAGCATCAAAACACCCCCTACTATCACTTGCTAAGCTCATGACCTCCCTGCATGTTCACCTAGGGGAAAGGGCCGACTACATAAACAAGTTTTTATTCTATACACATATACAGTATATTATGTGCGTGTGTGTGTGTGTGTGTGTGTGTGTGTGTGTGTGTGTGTTGGTTTGTGGCATAAAAAGTGATTTAGATATTTGAATAAATTTCAGACTTTGACCAGTACAGTTGGAATAAAAGCATTTTGTTGAATTAAGCTGATAAAGAACAAGAATAAACTGTTCCTGTATGAGACCAGGTAGCCTTAAATAGATCAAGAGAGTCAGTGGACATGCACAGTACACTGAGGGTCTGGCATTTGGATTTGCAAATGAAAGGACGAGAAGAACAGGTTAGGCAAGACTATTAAATTAGGTCTTTCTTTCTTTTTTTCTTTCTTTCTATCATTCACTCACTCACTCAGTTCCTGCTGTTCTAAATAACTGGTCGGTTTTTCTCTACAGTATATACCAATTCAGCACTTTTAACAATGAATCAAGCCTACAGCTTACTGTAGGTCAATTTATATATCTTTTATTCACTTTCAGTTAAATGGTGTAACTGTGTTTTATATACTGTACGTAGATATATTCGACTGCACTAAAATCAAGCCTACTGATCTAATTAAACCTGTTTAATTCTTTGAAATTAATATTATCTTGAAAATTAATATTGTCTTAATCTTGCCTTAACAAAATGTAAAGTTTAAAATGGAGTTATTTTGCAGGTAATGAATTGCATTGCACTCGAATCACAAATTATGTATGCATGTTGTTTGCATTTCAGTTAATGACTAATCTAGCATTGACTGATCCTTTGTTTACAATGCATTATCTAGTGTTTAATGGAATAATGTCATAGATGAAGGACAGGGAGAACAGCCACAAAGAGACTGTTACGAATTTAATATTTTCCCTCTAAAAATAATGTATTTGCATTCAAACTAATTGTACATTTCAAGGAAATATATTGTAATTGTAATAAACATTATTATAAAGATATTAATAAGCATTGTTTAATCAGCTTTATTGCTGATTTATTATATTGTTGATTTGTACCTGGTGAGCTTTTTTGTACAGATTCTTCACACTACCGCTCCAGTTTTCCCACTTCCTGTCTGGAACATATGAAAGGGACAAGAATTCTTTCAATTTAATTTATCATTGGGACAGACTTTAAATAGCTTACAGTGAATTGAGAGTTTAAAATAACATTCTTATTGCTTTCACAGCCCAATACATAAAGAAATAGGATGGTGTAAGTTGTTCCAGGAAGGACAATATGTTGGGTAAATGTATGTTTTATCATATTTCAGGTTTATTATTTTTCAGGTCTCAGAAAAAACAATTAAAAGCAACTTTAGTTCAAAACAAAGAAATACTACAAATATGCCTGGCATCTCAACCAGACACACCTCATCCCAACGTTCATACCAAGGCTGTGTAGTTCTTGTAAAGAAAACAGGCTACACATTTTAAGCTGCTAATTTTTATTTATTTCACAATTCAGTTTTATTTAGTTACATTTTTATAGTGCTTTTGACACTGTTTAAAAAATAGCTTTAAAGAACTACAAATATAAATCTGGATCAATAAATAAATAAAATAAAATATTTAACTTTATTATTTTGTCTCCTGAGATGACATGCGAAAGAAACCTGATATTTTGAAACAGACCATACTGTACGAGGCCATCTTCAGCAGCAGTGAGTGGTCTTAATAGATGGCAGACTGATGGACCAGACAGGTCTGAAGAGCAGAATGGGTCAGAATTCTCTGGTATCTCAAGAATCACTAGTATTTCAGGAATCAAAGATGAATGAAAACTATGATTGCAATGGTCATTTACAACTGGGCAAATGAACTGAGCAAATGAACAAACCAGCATAACAGGAGTGTTTGCTTTTCTCTGTGTTTTGATGTGTAGAAATTCATGAACTCCTTAGCCAGACTGAGTCCTGTCTGCTTCTGTTGTTTAGATTTAAAGAAGAGAATAAAAAGACAGGAAATAATTCTATGGCGCAGACAAGTTGCTTCATAGTAGTGTAAGAGTTCCAAAGCTGTTTCACAGTTAAAATGTTAACTTGAAATTAATAGGTTGCTAGAACCATGATTTTATTGTCAACTAATGATAGAAATCTATGGACGTTTAATTTATTAAAACATGTAATTGTTTCTGTAGTAATTATAAAGCTCATACCAATGTACTTGTACAGTGAATGCTCAATCATAATCAAACACTAATGAAGCATACATGAATAATAATAAAAAAATTAATAGTCAGTCATTGTTTAACCAAGTAATTCTTAGGAATGTTGATGTTGTTCTCTGGGACATTTATTATTAGTATTTGTGGAAGAAGTATTGGTCATAAGCACACTTACTCTCTACTTTTTGTGTGTGTGCGCGTGTGGGTGTGGAGAGAGAGAGAGTGTGGGAGATGGTGAGGTGGAAAAAGAGGAAGTGGAATTGGTGATGGAATTACCCTTGATTTAATCTATAGGTGAAGATAGACACAACATGGAACAATCACATAACAATACATCTATGTACACGGCACCACAGAACCCACAGAACTGAGCACCATCACTCATCTGACACGTAATTTGGCTCCATCTAGTGGATATTCTTATATCACACTGGTTTTGTGTACAGTCTGACTGCATGGGTGGTTCCCAACCCTGGTCCTGGAGAAGCCCCTGCTCTGCACATTTTAGTGTTTTCCAATCTCCCAGCACAAATAATCAGCTCTCATCTTTTTCTGAATTTCAGTGGTTGTGATGGAGCAGGGAAATTATAAAATATGCAGGACAGGGGGACCTCCAGGACCAAGGTTGGGAACCACTCCTGTATATTGTAGATTTAATGATGCAATGCAGAAGTATTCTATTCTATTTGTCTATTCATTATTTTTTTCCTGAATATTGATACAAGAAAAACACGTTAAATATTAAGCTTAGTTATAACATATAAAATCCCCTTGTTTATAATCTGATAAAAAAGGGGCTTTCAGCACAAAAAGTTGATCTGCCAAGAACTCCTCACACATATCTATGTAAAGAACATTTATTTACATAATTACCATCCTTAATTACCACAGAAATACAGATTACATACTCACCATTCAATTTGTTAGGAACAACTGTACACCTGATTGCTTGCTCAGTTATCTTATCAGCTGAATGTGCAGGAGAAGCAGAATAGAAAAGCTTAGTTTTGTTCACATCAAACATCGGAATGAAGGAAAAATGCCATCTTCACTAGGTCATTATCATCATGGCATGTGTTGTTGCCAAAAGGGCTGGTTTTAATATTTCTACTGAAATATAAAAAAAAATCTACTGAGAACTTTAAGCACAACACTGAATGGATAGATAGATAGATGGATGGATAAATTGATAGATAGATCAATAAATATATTTACAGATAAGTAGATAGGTAGATAGATAGATCCCTAGAGATAGATATTGAGATATCCAGGAGCAATAGAAGCGGTAACACAAAGATGCGTTGTAGATGTGACTGCATACTGTATCACAAGTAAAAAAAAAAACCAAATAAGAGAAATTAAGTTAATTGCAGTGCAATCTTGATGTGCAATTTTTCTGTGTGTCAAAGTGACAACAGTGCAGATAGTATTAATTGTGCGAATAATTTGGTAATTGTTCAAAGAACAACATGAAAGTGACAAAGAAACTGAGTCTGTGTGTAATGGCAAAATATGTAATGGTACAAAACATTCAGTGTGGGGCAGTTCTCTGTGTGGGAACAGCTTTTTAATTGAAGAGATCAGAGGATAATAGCGTTGGAGTTGCCAGGGAGGACATAGTATACTGTAGTTACACAAATAGCACAAATAATGTGGTGGGAAGAAAAGCAGCTCAGCATGCACTAAAGCTCAAAACTTCAGGTAGATTGACTGCAGAAGATCACAATGTCTGGTGTTTTTTGACTTTTGAGATGTTTTTTACTCCAAAAAGTCCTTATGAGTTACTGAAGTCTGATCATCACTCATTATCAAGGTGTTTTAACCTGCACACAGCTTTTTTCCTTTGCTTTTCCACGGCATTCTGTTTAAATGTTGCAGACTGTCGTATGTGTGTGCGGGTGGTGGTGCAGGAAATCAGCAGTTTCTGAAATAGTTAATCCTGCATATCTGGTACAAATGACCATGGCATGGGCAAAGTCACTGAGATCACATTTTCCCCTGTTCATCACCCAGTGCCTTAGCAATTGAGCCACTACTGTCCAAAGTGAGTTAAGCTAGTCAGGAGTCGAACCTAGAATCTTCTGATCCATTGTCAGACATGTCATTGATTACACCACTGGGCCCCTTGAATGGATTGCTGCATAAATGAACAGACTTACAGGTCTTCCTGTTAAAGTGACTCTTGAGTATATATTGACTAACCATATTTTTATTTAACTTCAACTGACAAATTATTTGCCAGAATTGGAAATAGTGAGAACTTATCTGATGTGTAAGAACTTCAGTTACACATAATCTTTATAATGTGGTATAATTTCTCATGTGTCTTTGCTGTAACAGTAAATTATTAGGAGGAAAATGGCAATGTTGAGTTATGCCTTTCCAGCATATTGTGTGTGCGTGTCTGTCTGTCAGTCTGTCTGCCTGTATTAACTACAGTATTAGAACTGTACTTTCAGCTATTTAATTTTTCCCCCATCAGCTCAGCAGCATCAATAAAGCCATTAACTCCACTGAGACACCGGTAAAGGAGAAACATGCTCGCAGTATCCTTTGAATTCTTTTAATGCAGTCTGTCTCTTATAAATTGTTGTGGTTGCTATCATTTATTAAATGTCATCTGTTGTCATACTTTCATTCATTTAATTGCACACTATACTGTATAATGTTCTTCAGTTCTAAATTTAAATTCAGTGATATAAATATGACAGTAAAAGCAAAATGAATGAAGAATGAACTAGTTGTCTTCACTGTGCTGCAAACTGTTGCCCTTGACTTTGAGTACAGGGATTATCCTGGGAACTCATCGGGAAAAGGGGGCGCATACTTTTTGGTCCTATGCTATTGGGCTGCCCTTGTCCAGTAATCCCATTGTTAGCTGGAAGTTTTGTCATGTTTTACATAAAGTTCTCCGTGATGGCCACCAAAATGTAAGTATTCTCTTTTTATTGAAAGTAGAAAATTTCTTGAAGAAGCCACATTGGATTTTACTAGGCCATGGTCTTGCCTATCAAATGAATTGATTTAAATGAACAACTACTCCACTCAGGTTTTAAATTTCTATATTCTTCACACACACACACACACACACACACACACACACACACACACACACACACACACACAAACTATACACAGAAAAATGTGCAGTGAAATGCTTGATACAACTGTCAGCGATCAGAAAATAAAATAAAAGATCAAGTAAAATTAAATGAAATCCACACTAAAATAAAATGACACTACAAGAAATAAGTTTTGTAGTGTAGCTCAGCTAGTGTGGACTTCTATCTAAAATTTTTCAGATGGAGTTTTTTTACTTTCATTTTTTAATTCTTTTGTTTCAGCCATTTTTGGGGAGTTGTGGGAATATGCTTGCAAAGCCAAACTGCAGTCTCTTGTGAATTACTTTGGTTCATGCAGCAGTGCCCAAAATGCTCAGAGAGCACTTGAAATTATCACCAAACAACCAAAGAAGAAAACATTCATTTTGGAGGCAGAATTCATTTCCTTGTCTGTGGGGATAAAAAGATATTTAACACCTGAAAACAATTCTCAAGCAATGCTTTCTTGAAACAAGAAGGATGTTCACAGCAACGGATAATATTGCAGGAACACAAAAAAAACCCTTCCCATTTGCCGTAGCATTTTTGAGAGCCCATTGTTACTCAGAGGAACTTGGAATGGCTGCTCTAGGCATGCAGAACACTAGCAATTACATGGCATATGTTTAAGGGCATGACACGTATCTGTCTTTGAAACATGCCAGCAGGATAAATTCAACTGTTGACGAAACTTGGACATTGACAAGAATGTCACAAGATCTTTTGCCAGAAAGTGCAAAAAGTGTTGCACATCAAGAATATATTTACCACCCTAAATGCCTCCAAAGTCTCAAAACTCAACTTGACAGTTTGCGCACGGGTTGAGTGGCAGCGAGCATGCGGACGTGGTGGCTTCTAACCCGGGCACGCAGGGCTTCTAACACATACGATTTTCGACTAATTAGTGCTCACGGTGTTCTGACACTGGTGTAAAGCTTGTGTAATGAGTGGGTTTGAGACTAATTCCCTCACAGAGTTTGGAGACAAAGATAGACCGGAGGCTTTTAACACATGTTTTTGATAATGTAGCACCTTAAGAATGTGTTTCTGTTGCGCGGTTCTGTTGTTTCTGTTGCATAACTGACTCGGGGGGGGGGGGGGGGGCGG
>JAQMYJ010000014.1:7680391-7695855 GCA_030014305.1 Clarias laeviceps | reverse complement strand
AAACCCCCCCCCCCCCCCCCACCCAAAAAAAAAAAAAAAACAACTCTTCCCAGTTGTGTTTGAATAATGGCACTAACTTATTAACCTAGTTAATTAGGGAATATGTTGTCCGGTGAGATTCAGCGACATAGAGAAGCTGTTCTTGAAGCTTGAGGTGGACCAACACCATACTAATACACTTTATTAATACACTCAACTTTTTTCCATTTAATTAATTACTCTTTGTATTGTAGTCTTTGTATTGATTTTTATTCATAATTTGTCTACAGTCCCCTCCAAACTTTCTTCGGGCCTCTGCCCTAGCAGAGCATGTAAAGCCCATGGTTATTATCCCAGATCAGGAGGAGCCTGAGGAAGATGATGAGCCTGAACCACTAATAGATGTCAGTGAAGCTTCTCCAGTTAGCATGGCTTCCCAACCACAGGTAAGGTTTTAGACCAAAATCTGCAAAGTTCTTGTACCAATATATATATTTAAAATATATGTAAACTTTCACTGCCAGTGAAGCAGGATAACGGATAAATGGTTTTTGAGATTTTTTTTAAATGGAGATCTTCCTTTAAAACCATACACTTGTCATTAAAGCTTTTAAAATAAAATTTTATAGACACAACATACAGATGGATAAACCAGTTAATTAGTTAATTGTTTTTCTGTTATTTGGCAGTGTTGCACAAGATGAAATATTAAATAATGATAAAAAAAAAATACAGTTCAAACTGGTTGTTTTTTGGATATGTTTTTGCCTATAACAATAAGATGTAAAATGATCTCAAGAAAAGCTGTATTTATTTTTTTCATTTAAAAAAATAGTCACAATACAGTACTTACAATACTCCTCATGTGTAGTCACAAATGGCAGCGGTAAAAAAATTTTCCTACAGTACTCTCAGAATTTCCTACCAGTAGTAAACATTTGATCTATCTGTCTACATTTCTTTATTAAAAATTTCTACCAAGAGTTTCAAATTTACATAGCACTCCAAAAAAATGCAATTCGCAGTATTATCAGAGGAGGCATCTTCTGACATATTGTTAGTATTTCTGACACCTTCTGTCACTCTTAAGGTTATCATGATCCCTATAGTGTTTGCATTTTCAGACTTTCTAAGAGTAAGGGTTGTTATGTCTGTCGGGTTAAACAATTTCAAATATTATGTGATGAAAAAAAGCAAAAGAATATTCAGAAATATACAAATTGGTTATTTGGACCAAAAAAGCAATCAGTGTACAATCAGACCTTGACTGGCAGGGCATCTGCACCAGGTAAATTGAGTTTAATTCAGTTAATTTCTTGTAAATGGTTTGTTCATGTTTAAATTGTAACTAATTTTGTAAAATTGCTTTGTTGATTATGGCACAAGTGTCACTGGCCTCTCCTGTCACTGCCAACAGAATCTGCTTCTTGTGGTGATAACATGAAAGGGGACTGCAAACTTGGTGTCTCTGTTCACATTTTCTTTTTATGCCCTTATACAGTAATTGTATAAGAGGTTTTCTACACCTCAGAACACTGTCCTTCCAAGCTACCAAATTAACTTTGATAATGTTTACATTTTAGTTTTTAAGGGGTGTGTTTTAAGGTATATGTATGATCTTTATGCCAGGGTGCTTTTTTTTTGGCTAATTCTAACCATTCAGTCATCTGATCTGTAGGATCAGAAATTGTACAACACATTTCTGCATATGCTCCCCAAACCTTTTCAACAATTTTAAGTTTTAATTGATTTAATTGTTTTAATTGATTTTCGTTTTTTTGGACAGGTTGACATATTTGATCAGACCTTTGGGCCCCCAAATAATGGTTTTGCTGACAGGTACTGAAATATTAAAATTGTTTCACATGTTTTCAATAAATTAATTCAACAATTTTTGAATGCTTGAGTTCTTGTTTTGCTGATAAATCTGTTCTGCTTTATAGGGACCTCCAAATTGAGAGCTTGAAACATGAAATTGAAATACTTCGAGCTGAAGTTGAGAAGATCAAAGCTGAGGTAAAAAAAAAAAAAAAAAAGAAACCTAAATAATAAAAAAATTCTACCAAGAGTTTGTAGCAGTTGAACAAACCGTTAAAAGATAGAAAAACAGATTTTAAATAGACTTTTTTTTTAATAGTCAAAAAGAAAATATTGGTATATAAAAAATGTTATGGTAAATGGTTATGTCTCATTTCATGAATGATTGTGCCCATGTTAGACAAAATTCAGCAAAATCTTTAAGTGGTAAATCTTTAAGTGAACTTCAGCTGTATGTAATTACAAAAATGCATTAACTTTTTTGAATCCCTCTTTTTTATTTTAATTTCTCTCTATGAACATATAAAATTATTAGGTCACACTTGTTTTGCATCATAACATAATGCTTTTTTACCTTTGCCCTTTGTATGACTTTGGTAGAGGTCAATCTAGTAATCTTCGTTGTATGTCCTTGCCATATTTCTTTGTGAATTCCAATCTGGCCTTTCACTTCTTACTGCTAATAAGTGGTTAGCATCTTGTGGTATGGCCACTGTAATTCGTGTTTCACTGTCTTCTGTGAATTGTGGATTGTGATCCCTTGTGACCACCTGCTGAGTGCATCCTGAAAAAATTTAATGTCACACAACTTTTTCCCCCTAATTAAATTTTCAGTATGAAACTCATACATTCTAAATTCATTACACACAAAATGAAATATTTCAAGCCTTTTTTTTTTTTTGATGATTATGGCTTACAGCTAGTGAAATAAAAAAATTGCACTCTGACAACAACACAGAAATGTCCAACTTTTAAAAAGTAGTGTGTTCATTTATGCACTCAGTATTTTCTGTGATTGATCCTGGGAAATATTCTAATATATTGAGATACTGGAGTTTTGATTTTTATGAGCCGTAAGCCATAATCTTCAAAATGAAAACAAAAAGTAATGAAACATTTCACTCTTTGTGATAAATCTAGAATATATGAGAGTTTCATTGTTAAATTCGTGTGGTAAACTGATTCATATACCGCTGTTCAAAACACACAGATTCACCTACCCTCTCCTTCTTTTCGCCCTCGTTCTGTCTGTCCCTCTGGCCCAACAGCAAACATCTGAAATCTTTGCACATTTGACACCCTCCAGACTATTAAGCTTTATCTTGCATAGATTTTCCTCACCACCTTTTCCGTTAAGGTCTGTCCTTTTTGACATGAGCGATGGAGAAGAAGGAGGGAGAGGTGGTGGAAAAAATGCTTCATCACTCCACCTTTGAGATTCTGGTTATGCTATCAGTATAGGAGATAAACCACAGGGCTGCTATCCCTGCCTATCCAAGGTGAAAGCTTTTGGAATCACAAGTAAATCAGTTAAATGAGTCAGGTGCATCACACATGATTTTATCTCTAATGATGTAAAAGGGAAGAATAAAGTAATCAGTCATTGAAATGATTCAAGAACAACCAGAAAGTAACAGAAATATAAAATACACACAAAACTGCACTGCAGTTTTGACAATCTGTTTTTTCATTTTTTTCATGTCCTTTTGAAGTCCTGCTTGTAATCACAATTGACTTTTGCTGGTAGCTTCCATGTGTCAACATAAAAACTATTACTTTGACCCCACTCATTGGATTGACCAACAGATAGTACAATGAAAAGTCCAAAGAGCTCATTGCAGAACTGAGAAAACGGATGGTAGAGTGAATGTCTCTTGAAGGCATTTCCAAACAACTGCAGATCACAAGATTAAATCAAGTTTTTGGAAAGTGTAGACACTTTGCCAAGGTGTGGAAAAAGACCAAAACGATCACCCTCAGTGGAGAAGAAATTGGTTCTGATGGTCATTAACCAGGAACTACCTAGGCACAGCTCTGCAATGAAATGGAGACTACTGGAACACCAAGGTCACTGTCTAAATTTAAGTGAATTTTACATTGCTGTGGACTGAAAGGGTGTCATTCAAGAAAGAAGCTAGCATGGTCCAAAATCAACACCTTCAAGCTTGGCAAAAAGTTAAAGACTCTGTACCTTCCATTCTTTTAAAGATCGTTGTACAATCATTCTTCCCTAGAGAACAAAAAGGTAAAAAAATAATTGCAGTCTCGATTTTTCATGATATTCATGGGTATGAGGAGTGTATTTAAACAGCAACTGTAAAATTACTAACTTTTTTAACTGGGCATTAGAATGTGCATAAAGCTTTTTAAAGCTTGTGGCAGTAGAGGTGTTTGCTAATTTATTCAAAAACAAAAGTATGTAATTTGGCCTGTGAAGCTATTTGCATACAACTGTTTCCATAAAAAGTGATATGCATCGTCATAGATAAATAGAGAAAGAGAGGGAGAGAGAGACAGAACTTAATCTCAAACATTAAATTGTAATAGTCATCTCCATACCCTGTGTTTCATCCCAGGTCATGTTGTACCAGGTCTTTACTTCAGGTGTTATCAGTTTCTGCTTGTTCTTGTGGTGTTTTGTCTTCAGTTTTAAATGCTCAGTTGGACTATTAACATGGCCCTATTATTCAATTCAATTCAATTTTATTTGTATAGTGCTTTTAACAATTGACATTGTCGCAAAGCAGCTTTACACAATCAAAAGAATTATTTAAGTTTGTATGAGATGTGAACGTGTATGAATCAAAATGATAAGACTGATTATCACTTTAATATCCCCCTGTTTATGCTTGAGTAACATCATAGATACCCATGATTGGGAGGTGCTTTTGCCCGTGGTCACTATATCAATAAATACAAGGGAACCATATGATGAGGTATGCTTTGGTTTATGAGCTGTTCCATTCCTTCTTCATACTCTTCAGACTTCAATCATTCAACAAAGTTGATCTTTGGTGATGAGGATGTAGCTTTAGACCCATCCATGCAATTTTTTTAAGATATCTGATTGTCATCCTGAATTTGAGGCTTACCAATGATTTGCATCTTGTGGTAAACCTTCTGTATTTGTTGACGTTCACACAGATATGCCTACCTCCTGGTGGGAATTTTTGGTTTGGCCAAGTTTTTCTTCATCAGAGAAGAATTCTGTGAACTAATAATAATAATAATAATAATAACCATCATAATGATGGTTTACTTTACTAGTAGTGATAGCTCTTTGGAGAGTTTACAGTTTATATTATACCTAGACCTGCCAAAAAATATTTTGTCCGGAATAAAATAGCATTTTTATTATATTAATATATTTAAAGTATTTTTTTCTGTTACTACTTTTGCCTTAATTATGGCTGTGGCATCATTTCGATAAGCTTATGTCACATTTTTTTTAGTCCAATGTTTTTTTTTGTCACGTTCATTTTTTTTCAGGATCTTGTGTTGATGATAGGAGAGTCAGACTGCTGCAAAAAGCCTTCTCCAGCATATCCCAAACATCCTCAATTTGTCACGCTCTCTGCTCACTCACACTGTTCTATGACCACTTTCATCTTTGAAATTTCCTTTCCCACGCGGTCATGTGGTCATGTTTAAGATTAAGATCTCTGTGGTGACCAATTCATGTGTGAAAATGATAAATTATGTTTCCAGACCATTTTTCTTTTAGATTGATAAATCCTGGCATTGTCATCTTAGAATATGCCCATGCCATCAAGAAAGAAAACAATGTAATTTTTAAAAAAAAATTAATTGATGGAAAAACCTTGTCATTCATTATATTTAGGTCATCAGCCGACCTTGTTTTTTTATGGTCACATAATATTTCTTAACCTAGACCTAAACAGAAGTAACCCCAGATCATAACACAGCCCCCATAAGCTTGTAGGGTAGGCACTATTTAATTAAATTCAATTTTATTTGTATAGCGCTTTTAACAATTGTCATTGTTGCAAAGCAGCTTACACAATCAAAATAATTATGGAAGTTTGCATGAGATATAAATGTGTATGAATCAAAATGATAGGATTATCCCTGATGTGCAAGCCAAGGGCGACAGTGGCAAGGAAAAGCTCCCTGGCACTAGGCATGATGGGTGTATCACTTCATCTGCCTCTCTTCTTATATCACTCTGTAACTGTGCAAATCTGTACAACTCATCAGACCACATGAACTTTCTCTTTTGCTCCACAAAAAAAGCTAAAAAAATGTTAGGGAGGATAAATGATGGACTGTGGCCCATTGGAAAAACATGTAAATTCATGTGGTCTAATGAATGCAGATTTACCATGTTCCGGCTTGATGAGCACATCAGCTTAAGAACAAAGGCAGTTAAAGTGATGCACCAATCATGCCTATTGCCTGCCATGCAACCCTGTAGGGCAGTGTCATGATCTAGGGTAGCTTCAGTTGGTCAAGCCTATGTTATATGCTTTAATAGCACAAGCATATTCCAAGAAAATGATGCCAGGATTCATCAGGCTCAAATTGTGAAAGAGTGTTTTAGGTCGCAAGAGACAATTTTCACAGTCCAGACCTTAAGCCTATTCCATCATCAATACTAAATCTTCGAGATAATTAATTTGGATTTAATTTTCGACATTCTAGAATACTGAAGATTTAAAAACTGGGAAATAACATACATGGAAATAGGTGCAGGTTGTCCCCTAATTATGAATGAGTTCAGTCTCAGGAGCACGTTTATAAGTCGGATTTGTTTGTAAATCAGACAACGTGAGTCTTATCCGCCTTTGACACAAATTTACAATATAAAGCATACCAATCCACTTGACTAAATCTGTCCCCTTTCCCAACACTATCATGTGGTCAAAAACCTTAACCGCGCCTAAGGAAATAAATCTCAGTGAAATAAATCTCACAGTCTCTGCGCCTTTAAATCACGAGGGGAATTCCGGACACCATTTTGTCTGATAGCGAACCTCCCCATAAGAAATGATGGAAACTCCAATGATTTGTTCCACAACCCAAAAATATTTATATAAAAATTATTAATAGAAAATATAAAGTAAAAATAAAACCAATTAACCTGCACTTTACCTTTGAAAAGAATCGCCTCTTACAGAAGGAGGGGGCGTTATTGTGTAGGATGACTTTCACACACAGACAAACCCACACACACACACGCACAGATGTTGATTTTAGATGTAGACTGCAAAGTTTGTGAGGGGAATTACAATACATACACAAACAAACACATAAAATATATCCCACTTTAGACATTCTATACATTCAATTACACACTGAAAATATTGTATATAATTGTAAATATTTGTATCTATTGCACAGCAGTGTCTATTTTTATACATTGCATGTGAGCTTGCATAGGGACTACCTATAATTAAGTAACAACAATTAGTTTTATGACAGGAAGCTTAGCAGTCTGAAATAGTTCTTGCAAGAACACTATTGCAAAACCCATCACGCACCATGATGAAACCGGCTCTCATGAAGACTTTACCAGGAAACCAAAACTTTGACCAAAACCAAGACCAAAACTTATCTCTGCTGTAGAGAAGAAGTTCATTTGCAGTTACCAGTCTCAAAAAACACCAATTAACACTTCAGGTTAGAGCTGTTATGAAACCTTTAATGAGCATAAGTAGCAGACACATCTCAAAATCAACTGTTCAAATGAGGTTATTGCATATTTTGTATGTGCACATTCTTGTTCATGCTTCAAATTGGAAACCATGCATTCAGGAACTGTGTTTACCCTCTCTACGTCTAACAAAGACATAGCAGTTAGAACTGATCTAATGTCCATTCCCTATGTTTTTTGTTCTTCTGAAGTAATATTTTTTTCCTGCAATTCGACCATGAAGGCCTGACTCATGCAGTCTGCTGAAATATGCAGTGGATGTTGAAATATGTCTGCCGTTTGAATTTCGAGAACCATTTAAGTGAGCTCTTATTTAAGATGCTGTAAATTGGCAGTTTCTGAGACTGGTCATGCTAATCAACTTATCCTCTGCAGGGGAGGTAACTGTTGGTCTTCCTTTCTTAGGAGAGTTGTTATGAGCGTCAGTTTCATCATTTCGTTTAATGTCTTCGTTTAAGATATTTTTGGATTGACTTATATTAATTTCTTAAAGTAATGATGAACTGTCTGTTCTCTTTGCTTAACTGAGTTTCTTGCCATAATATGGATTTGTACAGTAGTTGTAGTAGCACTAATAGGGTTATTGACTTTGTACCCAAGCTTCCTCTGCCCAAGAAAACAGATGGCCTACAGCACATTAAGAAGGCAAGGAATGTCACAAATTAACTCTTGACAAGGCACACCCAAGAACTAAAAACCAGTCCAGGTGACTACCTCATGAATTTGAAAGAATGTCAAGGGTGTACCAAGTTGTCTTCAATGCTAAATGTAGTTACTTTGGACAATCTAAAATATAAAAATATTCTGGGTTGTTTTACACTTTTTTTTAAAATTTACTACATAATTGTAACAGGTTCGACCCTTGTGCACGGGTGGCACCACTGACATACGGACACGAGGCGAGGTCTTACGGAAAAAAGTGTAATTTTATTGACGGAAAATTGGGAAGGAAAGGGTTAAAAGGAGGGAAGAAGGAAAAGAATGAAGGTGTGCACTTGCAGGTCTGTTGGCAATTCCTAGCTGGCATGCGGGTACACGGCTGGCGAAAGGCGAGGGAAGTGCTCCTGCGTGCTCCCATGACGACGACCCCTCCCACTGACAAGAGCCAAGACTGGCCCCTCCCAGCTCTCTCTGGGCGCAGTCACAGGCGGGAGTCTCTCCTGGACATTCGTCGGCTGGGCGGATCAGGAGCCCTAAAGCAATCCTCCTAGCGGCCTTTTCCTCATCAGCGGCGGGGATGCGAAGGGAGGCTCTGCGCTGGAGTGAAGGTGCTGTGGGAGCTCGAGTAGTTCCTTCCCACGCTGTCCTCATTGCGAAGATCAAAGGGGCGGCATTCCGATCTCGCCTTTAAAGTCTCTGAGGCACATAACGTCGCCCCTCTCGCATGCCATCTATTAACTCCACTGCACAACTCCTTGTTTTATTTCCAGACCCCGGACTAAACTCCACGCTAAGCTTTTATAATGCAGAGAAAGCCATTAAGGTTAATCATTGCCAGCTACCCCGCCCCTTTGATATTGTAAATAAAAGTATAGAAAAACCAATGAAGGAAAAGGTCTGCCTAAACATTTTACTGGTACTGTGTATATACAGTATACACATATGTAAATTTGTATATATGTATAATATATATTTCTATTTCTACTTCTCATGTGTGTCCCCAATGTAGGCTCAACGATATATCACTCAACTGAAATCTCAGATCAACAGTCTAGAGGCAGAGCTGGAGGAGCAAAGAGTGCAAAAACAGCGTGCCCTTGTAGAGAATGAGCAACTACGTATGCAACTGG
Source organism: Clarias laeviceps (assembly GCA_030014305.1). NCBI lineage: Eukaryota > Metazoa > Chordata > Actinopteri > Siluriformes > Clariidae > Clarias > Clarias laeviceps. The sequence continues at coordinate 7,686,594 of JAQMYJ010000014.1, read as the reverse complement.
AGGCCACTCAACGATGCGGTGCCGAATATGAAACAATGAAAGCTACTTTTTTGGAAGCTGACAGTGAGTGTGCACAGTCTGATACAATTGCTTATAAAACCCTGCATAATTAGAATGTGCATGTTTTTAATAAAACACATGCTTGCACCAAAATAATGCTGACCTAATTTCTTTACAGAGAAAGCTCAAGCTACAGAGCTCCGTTATAACAAGCTAAAGGAGAAACATGCTGAGTTGGTAGCCAACCATGCAGAGCTACTCAGGAAGGTATGTGTACATGCATGAGGGCAATGTTGTATGCTTTGTGTGTGTGTTTAAGAATTACAAAAAAAGCAAGCCAAAAGGTATACATGTCTAAACCTGCAGAGTGCAGATACAGTGAAGATGTTATCAGCCACTCAGCTGACCCAGGAGGAGGTGGCAAGAACTAAACAACAGTTATCTTTTGAAGTGGAGAGGATCAAGCAGGAGTCTGACATGAAGGTCTCACACAGTGACGTGCACACATACATCATTTAATTAATTAGTTTTAATCTCTTAGCAAACTTATTTGGTATTGTTTGATTAAAATCAACACTACCTTCTAGAACTACCTGCTATATTGAAATCATGATCATGTTATTAATTTTTCAGCTGGAGGAGCAAAAGTTTGAAATGGATAAATTGAGACGAGAATTAGAAGAAAAGATTGGAGAAATACAACAAATTAAAGGGATATTAAAGACTTGTGAAAAGGTATTTATGATTACAGAACAGAATTAAGTGATGTTATGAATGAGTGTTTAGATGTATGTTTTTTAACACCCCCTATAGGGCAGTGAACAGCTGAACAACTCCATAACGTCTATGCAAGCAGAAAAGGAGCGTTTGATGCGGTGTGTTAGTGAGAAGGAGGCTGAGCTATCCTCTTTGAAGCAGGCAGCCCAGCTGAAGGAGTCATCTGTCCTGCAAGAGAAGGAGAGAAGAAGCAAGGAGCTGGGAGAACTCCAAGAAAAACTGAAAGAGAAGGTAGGCTGGGTTTAGAGCTGTTCTAGGGCTAATTTTTCTTAACTGGGGAATAACTTCAATTAAAGACATACTACTAGGCAGAGGTATTGACATTTGGGGATAAGGATTTCCCACTTTGTGGTGGAATCAGTGGTGCAAATATTGCAAAATGTGCTCATATTCTGTGTCCTTGACAAAGCACTGCACTGTCAGTTATGATTATTTAACGTAGGCATGTGAAGCAGGTAGTAAGTGTTAGGACTGCAGAATGGGCAATGAACTCAATTAGAGTTCTACTGTAAGGAATTTTGACAACTTTTGGTTCAGATTTCTTTTTCATAATTTTTGCCATACCATTCAGATGGCTGAGGCATGGTTAAATAGTTTAAACTATATCTAAAGTTATATTATTATATTATAATATAAAATTATAATTAAATAATATAATTAAAAATTATAAACCTTATATAAACTATAAATTAATTATATATATTACTATTTATAAGTTTTCTTCACACAGAATAGCTTACAGTGTATTCTCAATGTATTATAATACATACAATCAATATGTGAAGCAAGTTCTGCTTGCATGATGTAAGCTAACTTTTTACCTATATGAAAAATGTATTAGTTTGGTCATTGGAAAATAGAAAGGAACTGTGATCAGAAAATAAGATTATAGTATGTAGTAAAAGGCACATTGTAATGTCTGGCCAGCATACTTATTTAATTATTATTATTAGGGCCCAAGCACTATAGGGTGCGCAGGACCCTCTTGTTTTCTCTTGTTTGGGGGTCTTAACATGCTCAAAAACTAATGATAATTGGCAGGCAGGTTGCCTGAGAGTCGTGTGGCCACATGAGATTTTGCTGCATAGCTCATACACACTTGCACATTTGCTCACGAAAACACATTTAGAGCATATTGAGCTGAGCAACTTTTGCATATCCTGGGCTCAACTGAACAGGAAGCCAGTTATTTTGGGTCATTTGCCAAAATGCACCTGATGGATTTTGATATACTCTTCCTAGGGAATTTATACGATCACCAATGTGCGGAGCTGATGTGATCTAAAGACATTGAGGATGTAAAATTGTAGAGGGATTTTTCATATCTCAAACGGGTCAGCCGTGATAATGCGTTAAACTTGCGCTGAAAATGATTAATAACTTTCTGTGTGACATTATATTCAGTGACACGGTCAGTGACATCACGGTCAGTGACATCACATTGAGCAACATCATAGTGTGATGCTTATTTTCCAGCATCTGTAGCCTATTGTACTGTACACATTACAAAATGTTATCACTCACACATCTCTTTCACACACACACTCACACCCTCACACTCAAAAACACTCGTATATCACAAATGTTAACAAGTCATATGCCTCACACACACATCACACACATATTAACACACATATCACAAATGTTAACACAGACTCACATACCACACACACAGTGTTGAATAGTTGATGTTCAACAAATTTGCCAGTCCAGTCGATTTAAGAGGCCTTTCAAAGTAAAGAACAGGATTTATTTTGATAGCAATGTTAGTACTGTAGCTATGTCTGGACAGACTCTTTGCCCACATAAACCTGGGAGGATAAAAACGCGGAGAAAAAAACTCATATGCAAGTTACAGTAACTGCTAAAAGCTTGCTACGGATATTTTATTACCTTCCCTAGAATAGCCACCATTGGACCTTATCAGACAAACCAAAAGAAAGGGTGACAACACAAAGACAGACTGTACTGTCCTCTATATACAGTACGTCCTCTGTATATTTTGACAGCGAGCTAAACCCCACCCTCATTAAAATGACAGACACGGTATGTCTCTTTCCAACTTTTAATAAGGATAGGGTAAAACTATGAAATAAAGAAAGAAAACAATAAACAATATAAGCACACATACTCAATATTTACACACAAACACTTTTTACAAATGACATATTCCCCAATATCAATTTAACAAGTATGTAATAATAAGCAAAGGACATCACAATTCTCTTTCCCATGTGAAAATGCAGCTAATATAACAAATATATGTAAGAATTACAAATCCAACAAATAATCAAATGCTATAAAATATAGATGAATAAGAACAATAAACATACCAACAAAGCTACCAAAGGCCAAGGATGAACACAGATGGTTGCTGATTTACTGCAGCACATCATGGAAAACACTAAGTTCCTGATTAATCACATGGTAACTGCTACAGTATGTAATTATTAAGATGTCCATTAGGGGGAGACAACCATGAACAAACGATTAGTTCTTAATTATTATTTAACAGTGTTTTTATTTAACATTTAACTGTTACAGAACACAGACTCTGCATGATCCTACAAGATACATGGTTATTAACTTTGTCTCTGTGGTAAGCAGAAACCTAATCAACCACAATTTTGTAAAGAGAGCATGAATCAGAGAGTGAAAGACATTGTACACCTATAGACAGTTTCACTAATTACATGGAATTTTTTCCATTCGTGGACCTTGCTCATAGCCACCATCCTACAAAACCTACAATCTAGAGCACCTCTAAATGCTCATGGAGCAGTAGGAATGGTTTCAGACCCAGCTTGCAGCAGCAGAAAAAAGATTGTCAATGAAGTAAGAAGTCAACAGCTGTCCAGTTGTGCCCCAGCATGAGGTGGGTCCAACTTTATGCTATCCAAGAGCTTTCTGCTTTGATGATCATCAGGGCTTCTTCATCCTGTTTGATTGTGCTGCTTCTGTGTGGTGCTATCCTGAGTTGCAGTCTGCCGCCCACCTCCTGCCACTTGTCAGGGGGGGCACACTTAGCTTCTTCTTACCTTCACCTGAAAAGGGAGATCGTGCAGCATTCCAGTACAACAACAAATAGCACTTCCACGCATTGAAATGCAAAGAGCCTGGGAGACCCACTCAGGTCAACAGCTTTGGGATGCCTGACACTTATTGTTACTGTTGATGAAATGTAAGGAGGAGGAAATCATTGACTTGTGGGAGCTGGAGCAGTTTCTTGCCTCACTGCTGCAGGAGATGACCAGGGGTGACCGGGGTAACCAGGATGGCTGAGTTACATTTTGATATGCTCAATCAAGCCATAGCAATAGCGCAAGTATTAAGTATTCAAGAAACAACATGCCATGCCTTGCTGGATTCTAACTGTAATTAGAACACAGTTCATCAGAGCCCAATTAAAGGCATCATGATGGCCTGTCTTACCTATCCACTGATTTTGGGGGCATATTGACCAAGTTTTTCTGCATTTATTAAGTAAATATTTGTGGTTGGGTCCTGCTGGAGTGAGAGGTGTGGTGAGAAGTGCATAGTGTTTATTGACGTCAGCTCCATGTCGGGGACACCAAGGGTGGGAAATGCCCCAGCCGTAGTTGTAATTTCCCTTTCCCAAAAATCCTAAGCTTCCGCTGGGGTTTCCTGGTTGGAATGTTGTACATGTACAAGCCAAATGATATTTTAGATATCATTAGAGAAAATTAGGTGAAGGCAAAGCGTGAATCTATGTATGTTTTATGTGTCAAAATAACACAAAGTGGTGATTGATTACTCTGCTTGCTCCTAGGTCCTCATCCTCACCTAAAAATCTAGTTAACGTATAAACTATACTCATACATTTCGATCTCAATAAACAAAAAGAAGCAGAACAAAATATCCCTAATATACACACTAGAAAAATCTGTCACCTTTATATGTATGATGGATGTCACTAGGTCCCTAGGTGTTTTGTGCCTTTTTACGGCAACAAATATTAATTTCTGAATTACATAAATTATATCTTAGGTGAGGGAAAAAAATCTTCAATCTAATGAAATATACAATATACAGTATATATATCTGCATTTACTTAACAGTAAAAAAAATTTCTCATAAACTTATTATTATAATATAATTTTCACAATTAAGTTGTCACTAAAACTTTGATTAAGGAATGTTTTATATATTATGAAGAAATATTGATCATAAGAATTAATGTGATCCATGTTTGTGTTTGTGTAGCTCGGCCGTGAGGAGCTGTTGCAGCAGAAGTTGTTGGATGAGCAGTTTGCCTTGTTGCAGGGTACAGTAACTGAGGCAGAAATCATCATTCAGGATGCTGCGGCCAAAGTGGATGATCCTTTGCATATACGCTGCACCAGCTCCCCAGGTACTAGAGATTTGCTACCTCCTTATGCTGAACCTATATTATATACTTGAAACTCAGTCAATAAAATCTTGTGTGTTTCCTTTACTCTTTAGATTACCTTGTAAACCGCGCAGAAGCCGCACTGGGCTCAGTTAATAAATTGCAGGTTGGCCACTCCAACTATTTGAAGAATATGGAAGGTACTTTGTGTATTATTACCTTATTAACCTACCTATGGACTTCTGCTGTTTCACCTATGACATTTGTGTATATTATTTCTACATATTTTTAGTAATAAATATTATACATTAATCATATTCTAGTGATTTATCCTATTCCTCTATTTACTCATTTTTGTAAATAATTCTACTTTTTGTTTTTCTGACCAGATGCTGGGCCTCTGTTGAGGGCCCTGACTCAGTTTTCCCATCTTACTGCTGACACCATTATCAATGGGAGTGCAACAGCACACATGGCACCTACAGATCTTGCCGATCGTAAGACTGAAATAGATTAAACCCACTGTTCAATCGTGTTTAAACACATCACTGTTACAATTACACTGCCTGGTCAATTTGTTTTGTAAATGAGAGGCACGTTGTTGTGTATGGTGTGTGCAGAATTGATGGACAACTGCAGAGCATGTGCCACACAAAGCTTAAGCTTTCTACAGGACCTAAAGTCCAAAGTTTCCATAAAGGGAGCTGATCCAGCATCTGTTCGTATTGTAATTCAGAGGATCTTGCAAATGGCACAGGTGAGGCAAAATATAAATCCCTACAAAAATAAAAATAAGTTAAATTTTCATTTCCTACATGTTGACTGGCAGGGCCTCGAGTGAAAATGGTGGTGGTGGTGATGGTGATGACCTTTGTTTTATTATGTAAAGTCAAGTCCACAATTTCCCATTTGACTATTGCAGCGCTTTCATTGCAAGTGCCAATTTGTATGGCAAACTTCTGTTATACGTACACTACCGTCAAACACTTGCAAATTTATTTATTTTTGTTTAGTGATTTATTTTCTACATTCTACAACAATACTGGGGATTTCAAAACTATAAAATAACACATAT
>JAQMYJ010000014.1:7613740-7632245 GCA_030014305.1 Clarias laeviceps | reverse complement strand
GAGGAAACAGTGGAACATGTTATAATGTACTGTCAGAAATATGAGAATGAAAGAAGAATTTTAAGGGGAAAATTAGGAAAATAAAAATGCAGTTTATATTGAGATGTTTTACAAAATAACAAGGGAAATGAATGTTATAATATTATTTTTCAGTTTCTTAAAATAACGAAAGTGTGGGAGAGAATATAAATATTAAAGGAGGGAAAAAATTTTTAATTAAAAAATGTAAATAAAGAATGGGGAAGGGAGGTAATCAGTTAGATCCACACTCCAGACCAGTGGTGGCGGTAATATACCATGTTGTTGTTTGTCAACTGCCAATAAAATACCAAATAGAAGAAGTAGAAGAAGAAAATGGGTCGAGCATTGTTAGTTTTTACTACTGTCATTTATGTGGGCTTTTTTGTTTTGTTTAGTTTGGTTCAATTTGTATTTTGATTTTAGTTTTGTTACGATAATAAGGGCTCTAGTGTTGGCAATGTCTAGATGTTCAGTGTGTCTGTTTGTGGAGCTGACTCGGTTATGTGAAGTGTGGTGTGTGTTTAATGTGTATGTACAGTAAGTACAGTATTGTTGGTTGTGTCCTCCTGTTATTTCCCTTTGTGTTTAGCCAGTTGGTAGGTTTAGCTAAGTGTGTGTTTGGCTAGGTGCATGTGTAGTTATGAGCAGGTTTAGCTAATTGCCATGTGGAGCTAATTGCTATGTTTAGCTAATTATCATGTTTAGCTAACTGCCATGCCTCTAGCCATAGTCTCTTTGTGTCTCCAGTCTCTTTGTGTCTCTTCGTCTCGGTCTCCCTAGCCTCTTTGTGTCTCTGGTGTCTCGCCTTTAGTTCCGTCTCTGGGTTCTCCGTGTCTTTAGTCTCTACGTGTCTCTGGCCCTGTCTTTAGTCCCTCCGTGTGTCTAGTCTTGTCTGGTCCCGTGTCAGCTCCCTACTTAGTGTTGGTATGTGTCCTTAAGCCATAGGTTCGCCATAGGGTTTATGTTTAGTGTAACAGGTATTAGAGCCTGTATGTGTCCTTAAGCCTGTGTTTCGCCATAGGGCTTATGCGTAGTGTAACAGGTATGAGAGCCTGTATATGTCCTTAAGTCTGTGTAATGCCATAGAGCCTGTGTTTCACCTTAACCGTTGAGTATTGTTTTTTTTTTTTTTTTTTTACTGTTGCTGGCCGCAACCTAGAATAATAGGCCTAGGTTTGAAAACTAGGGGGAAGCGGTGCACTCACATGTCCCACACCATCCTGATGGCAGCTAGATCGTCTCTCTGCCGTCAAATTGGTATGTCATCGTGTTTATCAAAGTGGATAATCCTGGAAATTATATGGAACTTTTCCAGGGACATTGTTGCATGGAAACGTTCTCTGCCAGTTTCTGCATCCTACTGGGATTCTGTGGAATTCCCCCACAGACCTGAAAACTCCAGCAAGGATAAGAGCCCCAAAGTGGGGATTCAAAAAAAATGCTCTCTTCTAAATTATTATATTCCAGAATAATTTTCTGGCTTGAATATGGGACAAAAAGCTCAAAAGATGACTTGAAATCCTGCACATGAGTAACTGCCATCCCTGATTGCTTAACAATTCTTAACACATTGGCAACCATGCAAGGTGGCTCATTTCTTGGTCAAGAAGACCATTCAATTTCACAATTTTTTGACATCCATATTTTTTTCACTTGCTAGCTGCTGACAGGCTTCGGTTTCTGGAGCTGGCTGCTGACAGGCTGGTTCTGCGTCTTTTCTTCGTTTTGGAACTAGCTGATGCTCAGTCTTAACCTTTTTCTTAAAGTCACTATCAGACTCTGAACGTTCAGAAATGTGGTCCTCTTCCTCTTACAATTTTCACACTTTTATTAGCCCCAGGTTCAGTGTACCCGAACATCCTCTATGTAATATAAATGTGGGGGGGTGTAAAGAGTGTGGTCATTGAAAATGTTTTCTGATATATGCTCTTCACAGAAAATGAGCCACGGCCAATGAGTCTGTGTTCGAAAAAATAATTAATTGTATAATTTTTCTTTTGATAAAACATGAAAATGGGTCCCACAGACCCGAACACCACACAAGGGTTAAAAACAATGTTTTTTGGGGCAGGTAAAGTTTATGCATCCTTTTAGAATTTAAGAATTCTAAATTAATTTACGTTTACAAATTAAGTCATAATATCTTTTTTCAGTTTAACAACATTTTGGGAGATGTTTATTCTGTGTATGAATGTATGGATAAGTGTTTAATTTTGTTTTTCCTTAAAATATGTAATGATCCAGCTAGATTAATAAAAAACTCCTGTGTTCTTAGTTTGTCACTGTGTCCTTAGTTTGCAACAATGTTTGGGTAGATGGTACAAGATATCCACAAGAATTGCTTGATTATTATATCGATACTTTGACTTTTTTTTTTTTTATAGCATCTTTAAGAACAATAACTCGTAGAATAAGAGGGTTGATCTCAACAGATCTTTAAAAAGACCCAGGTTAACTAGCCTGACAGTGCTCAACCTCAAATAACCTGTTTTACTTTTTTTCCCTTTAGACTAAAATATAATTATGTTAATGGTAGAAACAGTTATTTCAAGAATTCTAACTATTAGTAGTATAATAGATCATTGTTGATCGTTGAGCTTCTCACAGTTTGGTACACATTTGAACAATGCCTTTAAACTAGAATCTATAGCTTAACCATCATAGTGAGGAATACTTTTATTACTGCTTATATATTTGGGTCTCATTCCTGAGCAAAAAGCTTTTGTCAGCTGTGTGCATGTAAAAGAATGTGTATAAAAGAGAATGAAAAACTGCTTTAGGAATACAAGGCCATTTATTTATACAACATTAAAAGGAACATTCCCTATGTGGGATGATCTTGACACACACACATTTGCTTATTAATAAGGCACAATACATATAAAGTGGGGGCATATACAGTCATACCTCATGCCGGTAAATAACTGAAAACGTAAGTTATAAAGATACAAATAAGGAGGTAAGTTTAACTATCCCATAAGTGCTAGGCATTTCATATTTAATATACAAGCCATGATTTGTCATGTCATAATAGAGGACTAAACCACGACGAAGTGTTAGGGCCAAGATGGGATAAAAAAAAAAAAAAAGACTTGGAAGGGGAGGGGCAGGGAGTTTCCGAGTTTAAAACTCGAAAGTTTCAAGATGAAAACTCGACAATTTCAAGAAAAATTACTTACAATTTTCAAGAACAAAACTCGAAACTTAAAATAAAATAACTTAAGTTTAGAGAGAAAAAAAAAATTTCAGGAGAAAAAAAACACTCCATGGCAAGGGAACCATGGCTGCATCAGTTAAGTTTACATAGTAAAATAAATGAAATTGGTAGGTAACCTCGGAAGTGCAGCGCTAGTTAGATAACCTCATGGCAAAGGATCTTGCTCACCTGCAAGGTAAAGCTAGCGAAACGCTTGAATGTTAACAACCCTGTAAACTTGCTCGGTTGTCAGTAGCTTTCAGTCCCAGTCAGTATGACTGATACAGTGGTATATTGGTTCTGTAACCCATGCTAAAGAACAGCTGACTGGGTTCACTTTTTTCATAGCTAAAGTGGGTATTTGTGCATGTGTTGTGCATGTATTCTGCTTGGTAGTCGCTTTGCTTGTGTGTTTGTAACCCTTGTTTACGTTTTATGTGGCCTGTTTGTACAAGAGCATGGCTAATACAAAAAAAAGAAAAAAAATTGAAAAATGATGTGCTGAGATGTGTTTGATCAACTTTTGTTTTAGAACCATGGACAGCGCGCACGGACGCACGCACGCACGCAGAAATGCATGCCGTAAACTGTTTTTTACTTGCCTTCTCTATTGATTTGGAGTGATGAATCGATTATTTTAATTGGTCTGATTATCTTTGTTTCTTACATTGTTTAAGCATTGTCCAGCGTGCTTCAGGTACTGTTTGAATTTTTTACGTGGTCCCTAATTTTTTCCTCTCACGCTGACCCACTTGAATTAGCACCCATTCTGTGCTCTGGGACGTCCTTGGACTTAATGTGGCATGCCAAAAGTGCACCTCAAGTTATTTTCCAAATCAGGAATCTCACTGTATAATCATATATTTTCATATGTACTAGTGAGGATGTCGTTGCAAACTGCACATGGTATTAAATATCAAGGAGATTTATAGATTTGTGTTATTTTAACGCAAGCAGAACTGGTTTCTGAAACTAATTTAAACCTATGATATGATGAACGCTTTGTAAAGATTTCTTCATAGGAGAGGATGAAAGCAAATCTGTTTTATACAATTTACTGCAACCTTTTAGTTTTTTCTAAAAGGACATTCATCATCAATGTAACGCAGTACAAAGCTTCTCAATAATAAAAGCCATGGCTAGTAGCTAGCGATGAGTAGCTCTCCATATCCTGCCAGATAATGTTTACATAGGACCAGTAATAGTGAATGATTTTATAAGAACATACCAAGTCATATTTAATCATTAGCATATATTACAGTATATTGTGCTAACTTTACAAAAGCAACTCTTTCAGATGTTGGATATTGATTACTGTATTTGTTCTTTACAGCACTGTATAGAGTCATCATGGTCTCTGATTTTTTTATATCAACGCAATGTCACCGAAGATGTAATCAGCTGTCTTGAGGAGAAAAAGGTACTAATATGTGAAATAAATGTTTGGTTTAACAGGATGGACTCATCATATAGCACTTTGCAGTACAAATAACATTACAAAGATTAACTCTGAGCTTTGTGTAGCTTAGAGACATTAGTGCATGTCAGGAATGTACTGTCAGTTTTAGGACTGTATGATTTGATTAAAAGAAAACTCACATTGCGATTGCAATTTAAACTGCAATATGTAACTATTAAATCCAATTTTATAATCAAATGTATTTATTTTGGCTAAGAGAAAATCATTTGACAAACTATCTCGTTAAGAGGATGTTTGCTAATATTTATTTATCACCTCAAAAGTATAAAAAATAATTAAACAAAAGTTAAAGTTATTGACAAACTCAACATAAATTCCTGACCATGTGGATATTATCTGTAATGAATTGCAGCTGTTTGCAATTACATAATTGCCCAGGTCCATATTTTAATTTAATTCAATTAATTTATTTATTTTTGTGATTAATTGTGCAGCACTAGTTATTCTGAGTATATCGTGCATATGTTAATCATACCCATGGTAAAATATCAACACACCTAACTTTTCTCTTTACTTTTACACACAAAAACTAAACTAGTAAGATAAGAGATAAGATATCCCTTTATTCGTCCCACAGCGGGGAAATTTCTACCAGGTTTTTTAAGGGGAAATTAAGGATTTAGATAAAGTTTTGATCTATGCCACACATAATATTTTCCATTTTTACCCCTTGTTTCAGTGAGTTATTCATGTTAAATTTTAAGGAACAAAAACTATTTATTAATATTGTTTAATTCATTTAACAGATTGACAAAGATGTCATCCCTTTTATGGAAGACAGGGATCTGGCTAAATACATTTCCTCATGTGGAGATCGGCTGGCATTGATAAACTTCTGCAAAAATCAAACACCACTTCAGAAAAAAAATATGGGTCTTTTCGAAAAGCTCAGGACAAAGCTCCAGATGAGAAAGGAAACTGATGCAAATAAAACTACTCATTTTTAAAAGTTACTTATCGCAAAATTGAAATAGGGTGGCTGCACAGTGAGAATGGACAATTAAAGCAAGTGAAAGTAAAACAAGGAGGAGGCACAAGGACAATAGTAATTGGAGTAAAATGTGGCATGGATACTGTCCTACAAAAAGGAAAGAATCTCTTCTTCCCAAATGGAATGTCAACCAAAGGACATGAAACAGATTTCAAGTGTGGGATTATAAACAAAATCGAGTCACTGAGGATGTAACCATTGGATTAATTTATGATACTCTATGCACGACCAGGATACGTTTCTATATTGCTACTTTTCCCAAGGAGCAGTTATTAAGTGATAGTGACACAGATGAAACAGAAGACAATGATGAGGTAGAAAAGTTAAATGATGATGACGATCAAGATAATCTGCAGCTGGATGCTGATGATATGGAGAAAGAGGATGATGTTGGTCAACAGAGTGGTGATGATTTTCAGGAACAGCATAACCTCCTGCTATATGAGCAAAATGATGAATCCCCAATTATTGTCATGGAAGGTGGGAAACTGGACAGCCCCTTATTATTAATCACTGACTCTCATGGTATCACAGGTCCTCAATACATCACCGATCACTTCTACAGTGTAACAGAGGTCAATGTTTGGAATAATGAGCTGCATTGTATAACATCTGATCTGACCAGGAAGTTACATTCGGTCCAGGTGATACTGGAAATACAAGTGACAACAATGACACAGAGCCATATGATTTTGATGTCATGCTGCGACAACAGCCACCCTCCTCTATGTCACGTTTCCAGTGAAGCACTTCCACAACAGCCACTCTCCACATCTAGACTGCCGAAGATAGTAACCATACATCATGGCAACTGCCTAAATGAATTGATAAAGGAATTCTGTGATCCAGCAGTGCTTAAACAACCCTTGATTATAAAAAGATTACTTCCTGATAATACAGAGTAAAATAGTGCTTGTTCAGGTGCTGTTAGAGATGTGTATTGTTCTTTTTGGCAGGAATTTTATGATCGGTGTACAGTACAGTAGGAACAACGGTGAAAGTCCCTTTCATTAGGCATTACTTCAGTTATGAAACCTGGAAGGCCATTGGCAGAATTCTGCTGAAAGGTTACCAAACATGTCAATACCTACCAATCAAGCTAGCTCTCTCCCTTATGGAAGCAATCTTATATGGATCAGTGTGCAGTAACTTACTTGAAACCTTTTTTTTTGAAAGTTGCCAAGATCATGACATCCTTCTGAGGGCTCTCAAAGATTTTTCCACTGTTGATACTGATGAGCTACTAGAGGTCTTAGACAACTATGAATGCCGAAAAAGAGTTGCAGCTGAGACACTCAAAGACATCCTGATGGAGATTGCACACAAAGAGCTTGTGCAAAAGCCAATGTATATGATAGACAGCTGGAAGGAGGTGATGCAGCCAAATATCACCTTTAATCACGATGAGCTTTGGGAAAACTCTATGACAACCTTAAACCATCTCCTAAGAAAGTACTGGGACTTCTTCAGTTCCCTGTGATGGCACCAAAGCAAAGAGAGGTTCAGAACCACCTTAAAAGGTACATCAGGGAGTTAGATGAGGAGAAACTTGGCAAGTTTCTAAGGTTCACCACAGGAAGTGATGTGGTCACTTCTGACAGAATTGAGATCATGTTTACAAACATGTCCGAATTTACAAGAAGGCCTGTTGGACACACATGTGGAAGGGTTCTAGAGATGGCTGACTGCTATGATATCTTCCCAGACATCCGATCTGAATTCAATTCAGTGTTGGAAAGCAACATATGGATTATGGACATCGTGTAGCTCATGTTCAGCTCTTGTGTGCTCTCATTTGCCCTTGTTTTTTAGAGATAATTTTACAGGCAATTACATTTAGTTTTACCTTTTTATCTGTGTTATGTTTTTGGTGGTGTTTATATACAGCACATATTTAAGTTGAAACTGCCACAAAAAAGTTGTTATACTGTGAAAATAATTGACCAACTTATTTCTAAGTTTTACTTCTTGAAATATTTAGTTTTTGTAGTTTTTTAATGTATTGCACTGTTTTCTCTTGCAGAACTATTAAGTATTCATGTAAATAGGTTTATGTATTGTTTACAGTACATGTGCAATTCAGCCTGAACAATTCTCACTTACCCAGACTGCTGTATATATGTTTTATTAGCATAAAAGAAGGCACAATTACGTTCAATTAATTGTTTATTGGAAAGAAGCTGCAGTAAAATGTTTTGTTAAATGAAAACTATTTTGTATAATGCAGGTCACTTAAAACAACACTATACATAAACTCATCGTTATACCTGATCTGACGAAGAGTGAAGGGTAGGTGTGTTAAATTTTGTGACAAGGCTGGGCAATACCTCACTAATACTTGCGGGTGTGTTTTAATAACAGTTTTTGAGGTGGAATTAGACTACACTACATGAGATTTGAATAATGTCTCTGCTATATAATCAGAATTTTGCAATAATTTTATAACCATTGTTAGGTCTACTTTATTATTTATAAATGTATCAGGAGAAAGAAAACTGATATTCCAGTTCGAATTATTATTATACATTAAGACACCAGTAACACCATGTAATAATGAGTACACAGCAGAGCAACTGATAAATGGGGACAACTACAGCCTATCTTTAGATATTTTCAAGTATCAGTGTTCTTAGTGAGGTGTATAGCTCTGCAGCTTCAAAAGCATCTGTCGGATCATCCCATCCATTCTCCTGCATTAGTAAGACACAGACATCGAAAACGGTCTCATCACAAGGGAGCTGACTCTTAGGTGTGCACTCTCCCTTGCAAATATTCACCACCTCAAGGTCCACTGTTTTGAGCTTGTCCTCTGCATCATACAACTGTGGGACTGTATTCATGAGCACTGGACATGTTGGCCTGGCCTAAGTCGGATCTTGTGGGTATTTCATGTCCGCACCATTTCATTAAAATTCACATGACTCAAACTACAGCATGGCCAATGAGCATTCAGTCTGGTCCGAAAACGGACATCATCTTCCTGTCTGTTGAGCACTGCGTGGCCATCGCGAAATGCGCACAGCACAGACGACACGAGAAACGTGGGCACTCAATCCAGCTTTCTCTGTTGACCTTGTTAATTTAAAACTTACTAGAATATAATAGAGGTATATGACCATGGTGATGCATGTTAGTATGTTTTTAAACATTTAGAAGAGAATCTGCAGAAGAAAGTCAAAACTAAATACATAAACGTTTAATGGTTTCTGTGGCTTCCAAATAAAAAGCAGGTCCTCTGTTATCCGTGCATATTAATTTCATCTGGATGTGTATTTTATCCAAAGTTTGATCCAGAAATCACAAACGTTAGTGTTTCGTTGAATGGTTGAGTGTGAACAGTTCTCATGCTGTCTAGTACGGTGATGTGCACATTCCTACAAAGGGCAAGAAGTTCTCAGCTGGCAGGCAAAACTTGGCCAGGAGTGTGAATGCATAAACACACAGCACACCACACAAACAGTTCCGCATCGGCTGCGTGCCTTGGCCACATGCAGTGTTCTATAAGGAAGCGTGGCTGCGGGCCAGGTTTAACCATAACTTTATCAAGCTGGGGGCCGCACCTGGGAGTTTGAGACCTCTGTTCTTACTTCTTATTTGTTGTGTGTGTGTGTGTGTATGTGTGTGTGTTATAGAGAGAGAGAGTTACCTGAACAAGATAGGAACAGGAAGCAGAATTTAATTAGGCTTTTATCCAAAAAATCTCCGGAGAAGTGTCCATTGTCTTGGAGGGTTTTGAGCATGTTCATCCAAAACTAAATGCTTTGATTCCTTAGAATCCCCCACCAGGATTCGATACGTTGATTGCCTGTACTGCGTCCATAAATAAAACTGTTGTCTTTGGCAAAGGAGTCAGTGTGGTTTCTCCTAAAAAAAAAAAAAACTGCATGGTGGCGACATGCCCATTTTCAGTGCCGTGGTCCGCACGCATCCTCTCTGGACCCACCCAAGCGCACAACGTTTTGAATATAATAATCAGCCACAACCTTGGGGTCATTATTTGTTGTATAAGCTTCCATCCATACAACAAAACGACTAAAACCATTGATACATCCATTTATCCCTATACCATATGGCTTCAATTTGTCATAGGAATCCATATGCCAAAGAGCATTAGGCCCTTTTGTATTGTAGTGCACACCATGAGGATCGAGTAATTTAATTATCTGTCGTATTGTGTCCTGTTGTACCACAAATCTCCTTTGAATTGCACGTTGATGTAACCAGCGATAACCTTGCATCTATCCATTGCTTTGTAGTTCCTGATAAACAAAGGCAATCACCTCTTCCAAGTCAGTATGGTGTTTTCTTCAAAATAGGTTCAACTTACAGCAATGTCTCTTCAAAGTCCGGATGCTTATGATGATCTGGTGATTCTGAGCTAAAATAACAAGTATTTCCTTGTTACTCAAGCCAAGGGAAAAGTAAAGTTTGATTAGATCTTCCACTTCAGGCATAATGCAAAACAAGTGATGTCTGCCTAACCTTGTAAAGTGTATATGCGGTTTCCTTTCTTGATAGAAAAACCCCCACAGATTTTCGAGTTTGAAACACGGAGGTTTCGAGATGTAAACTCAAAAGTTTTCATCTTGAAACATTCGGGTTTTCATCTCGAAACTTTAGAGTTTTAAACTCGGAAATTCCCTGCCAAATCTTTCCCTTCCAAATCTTTTTTTTTTTTTTCTTTATCCCATCTTGGCCCTAATACTCCGTTGTACTAAACCCATGTCTCCCTTCCTATGTGCGTCATTCCGTGATTAGGGAATCAACTAATCACCACAGTTAATACTCAATATCCCTCATCATTTTACATAGAATATTCCACCATGACATTAAAAACAGGTGTTTGGAGTGTTTGTTAATTTATTTTGAAAATAAATACAAAATAATACCATTTACATAAGTATTTTGCAATTGAGAGAATTTACATAACAGTGGTAGCAACAGCGGTAGCCCATTTCCTGAAGACATCTCCCAAGGTTTGCTTGACAATCTTCTAAAGGCCATTGCTTATGCACATTTTCCTACCAAACTTTTCCCTTCCAGTGGATATGGAATGCACTTTACAAACAGGCAGCCCTTTCACTGATGAACCTTCTGTGGCTTACCCTCCAGCACTCCTTCTCATTGGTGTGATTGCTTGTACTGAACTAGACTAAGAGATACAAATCCTAAATGAAATTAAGCAAATAACTTTGATTATCCTGTTACAATGACGCCTGATAGTGGATGGGATAGACTATATTGCCAAAAGTATTCACTTGCCTGCCTTCACATGCATATGAACTTGAGTAACGCCCAATTCTTACTCCATAGGGTTTAATATGATGTTGGCCCACCATTTGCAGCTATACTAGCTTCAACTCTTCAGGGAAGATCTTCTAGATCTTCTTCTAGATCTTCAAATAATACTTTTGTTAATAAAGCAGAGCAAAGGTAGAAAAACTTTAAAATATATATTTTTTATTTAAAATTGTGCAACCAAATACCTATAGTTAGAAAAAGAATGTACAAGCAAGAATTAGTTCCTCACTTATCCTGGTCGATTTTTCTAGATGTCCCCAGAGTGTAGCATTTTAAAAGTAATTAGCTTGTTAGATGAGCAAATTCTTTTAGAAAAAAAATAACCTCTTGCCATATAACAGGAACATGTTTAAGTATAAAAAACGTATTGTCAGATTTGTGATACAGAACATGTCAGAGTCTTTCAAAATATGCTTCTGATCCAAAGAGGCAGATTAGGGAGTTAGGTGCCGTCATTTTCTTCTAAAGGAAAACCTAAGAAAAGAGAGGGAAGATTTTTTTCTAGTGAAGAAATCAAATCATGGAAGAAAAACAAAAAAAACAACAACAACAGCAGAACCTCACGGCTATTGAATTTAAGGGATTGAGACTAAACAGCCATGTAGCCTAAGAAAACCACTTATCAGTGAGGCTAATCAGAAAAAACACAAAGCACTGTGGAAAGTTTGATAAAGGTCATGTGGTCTGAGAAGAATAGATTTACACTGTTCAGAGTGATGGATTTTTAATCATACAGTACTATAGCATTATGTCAATTAAACTATTGATCTGGTCAGTTAAGTAGCTGAGGGGGTTGTTAATCTGTTTCAGCTGCTTTGGTGTTAATGAAATTAACAAAAGGTGCACTAGAGGGGCAACTATGAGATGACCACCAAAACAGAAATAGTTTTACAGGTGGATGAAACTGACATTTTTGTGTTTCGCTCTTTTTGGATTTGGCTACGGTCAGTGTCACGAGGGTAGTATGCGGCGACACCTGGACTCCATTGACTGAAGGTTTGCTGTCTCTCCCAGTACAGTCTCAAGAGCATGGAGGAGATTCGAGGAGACAGGCAGTTACTCTAGGAAAGCTGAACAGGGCCATAGAAGGTTCTTAACCCATCAGCAGGACCGTTAACTGATCCTTTGGAGGAAGAAGATCAGCACTTCCAGAACCCAACATAATGACCTCCAGCAGGCCACTGGTGTGAAGGTCTCTGACCAAACTGACTCCGTCTCTGACAACCTCTACTGGGCCCTGTGCTCACTGCCTGGCAGCACGGAGCTCGACTGGTCCACCACTGGCACTGTGTGTGTGTGTGTGTGTGTGTGTGTGTGTGTGTGATATACAGCGCCCTGCACAATTATTGGCACCCCTGGTTAAGATGTGGTTTTAGGTTTCTAATAAATTCATTTTTTATTTACACAATATAGAACCACAAACCTTTAATTGAAGTACAGTGGAACCTTGGATTGCGAGTTACCTGGTTTGCGAGCGCTCTACAAGAGTAGCAAAAATTTTAAATAAATTTTGACTTGAAAAATGAGCGAGTCTTGATATACCAAGTATCATCAAATATCATGTAGGATGCATGCGTTTCTTGTATTGACTCA
Source organism: Clarias laeviceps (assembly GCA_030014305.1). Lineage (NCBI taxonomy): Eukaryota > Metazoa > Chordata > Actinopteri > Siluriformes > Clariidae > Clarias > Clarias laeviceps. The sequence goes on along the minus strand of JAQMYJ010000014.1, from coordinate 7,619,663 downwards.
GAACCAATGGTTATTCTCTCCCTCATGCTGCGGAATTGTGGGTAATCGTCTCCCATTAGCGCGTATGTCACTCGTATAATCAACATCTTGGCGCATGTACTGTTTACTATAACACTGTGACCACGTGTGCGCATAAAGCATCTTTTACACACGCATACACACACCAGTTTACCAAATAAAGGTTTACCAAATAAAGACTCACCCGTACAAGAGTGAGTCTCTATTCTGTAAACTGGTGTGTATGTGTGAAAGTTGTCCTACACAGCAGCAGCCTTCCCCACCCTATCTGCAAGCTAGTGTGTGTGTGTTCATGTGTCTGTGTGTGTGCGCACGCTTTGTTGAATGAGAGTCTCTATCGGTAAACTGGTGTGTGTGTGTGTGTGTGTGTGTGTATAAAAGTCATCCTACACAGCAGCCCCCTTCCTCCTCTCCTCTCTCTTGTCTCAATCACTACAGCCACAATTCTTTTTAAAGGTAAAGTGCAGTTTAATTTGTTTTATTTTTACTTTATATTTTGTATAAATTATTTTTTTATGAATATTTTTGGGTTGTGGAACGAATGATCGAAGTTTCCATTATTTCTTATGGGGGGAAAAATCCCACATTAATAAATATACATATTTTTTACATGAAATCATGTGTTTCACAATTATTGGCACCCCTGCCAATAGCATGTTAATACTTCAAATCTTTTTTAGTATACTAGTCTCAGATAATGCAGAAAAAACAGATAATATTTGCACAATCATGCATTCACGTTCAAAACGGTTTAAACCCCCCAAAAATTAAAAATATTAAAACAGGAATAAACAGGGCAACATTTCAATGTGAAACTAAAAGAACATGAACCATTTTACCATAGTATTAAAATACCACATTCTGATTCGTCAGAACTTATACAGTATATTAATTCTTAACAACCATGCTACACAACAGTTCTACAATGAAAGGGAGGGAAGTGGAACAGTAAGAATACAGGGTGAAGAAGGTACAGGATTTTAAGAACATGGGGTCAGAAGTCCAGGGTAATGGAGAGTGTGGGAAAGAGGTAAAGAAATGAGTGCAGGCAGGTTGGAATGTGTGGAGAAAGGTCTCTAAAGTTCTATGTGATGGGCAAATATCAGCGAGAATCAAGAGGAAGATGTACAAGACAGTGGTGAGATTGGCCATGCTGTATGGTATAGAGACAGTGTCACTGAGGAAGAGACAGGAGTCAGAGCAGTTGGGCAGAGCTGAAAATGTTTTCTTTGGGAGTGACATGGTTGGACAGGATAAGGAACGTGTACATCATAGAGACAGCTCATGTTGGATGTTTGGGGGACAAAGTTAGGGAGGCCAGATTAAGATGGTTTGGACATGTTCAAAAGAGGAAGAGTGAGTATATTGGTAGGAGAATGCTGTACATGGTACTGCCAGGCAGGAGGCAAAGAGGAAGGCCAGAGAGGAGGTATATGGATGTATTAAATGATAAGTGTTGAGGATGCAGAAGATGGGTATAGGTGGAGAGAGACGATGAATCGCTGTAGGGTTTTTTATTTTTTGCTGTGGTTCTTCCTTCTTTACTCCTCAAGCAGTTCTGGGTTGCTGTATAATTTTTCCCTGAACTTTGGCAACCTGGTCTTATTTAAAGTCATACACAATATGCTTAAATTCTCAATCTATTTACCACAACTGGCCTTAAATGTTATGGTGTATGAGAATGGTGTTGTGGAGGATGAGGTGCCTCAGTAAATTTTGCAAACTATAGAGAAGCCATGATGGTTTTACAAATTTTTTCTCAGTGCATGTAATTAGACTATAATAAAGTACATTTCCATAAAAAAATGTAAATTAACAATTTTCAAAATGTAGAAAATGGTAATAAGAATCAAAATTGTGTTAACATTCTGACTACAGAATATTTAATATTTAACTGTAGAGATAGAGATGAACCTACCTGGTAGCCATCTTGAAGTAACTGTCCCATGTGCCCCTACACTCAATCAAACTTTATTTTTAATTCTGTATGTGTGTCAGTCCTTAAAAATGTTGCAGAGGATGAGAACATCAGGCATGGACACATTTTCCTACATTTTTTTATTACACTTGGACTGACGACAAATTTTGCGCACAAACGTACAAACACAGAAGATGCTTTACATGCACACACATGGTCACAGTGTTATGGTAAACAGTTCACGTGTGCACGGAGGTTGATTATACCAGTGAGAGACACTCACTAAGACAAAGCAGGGGAGACGATTACCCACAATTCCACAGCACAAGAGAGAGAAAAACCATTGGCTTAGTTGAGATCACGTGACGCTTGGCATCAAAACAAGAAGCACATGCATGTTACATGATACTCGGTACTCGTAAACCATGACTCGCTCGTTTTTCAAATAAAATTTTAATTAAAAAATTAGCTCATCTTGCGGAACGCTCGCAAACTTGGTTACACGCAATCCGAGGTTCCACTGGATTATTATGAATGAATATTTAGCAAATTATTTTTCTGTCATCTAAAATAATCTACTAGAACATCCTTTTTTTTCCTGGACTCATTGAGGTACTGAGAATTTCAGAAAAATGCAGCAAAATAGAAAAATAATACATTTTTATGTTGAAATTACACATTGTGCAAGGTAATTACAGTGAACAGTGCAACAGTAATTACACTTGGTCCTCTCTAATGCCTTTTCATAGGGCACTGGTGGCTCAGTGGTAGGTGTTTCACCTGCCATGCGGAAGGCCCGGGTTCGATTCCCAGCCAGTGCCCAAACCCCAGCCACTGGATGGAGTGCCGGTCCCAAGGCCGGATAAAAATGGGAGGGTTGTGTCAGGAAGGGCATCCGGCCTTGGGACCTGTGCCAAGTTGTAGTGCGGACTGGAAAGTCCGCTGTGACGACCCCTTGTCGGGAGCAGCCGAAAGACCAACAACAACCTCTCTTATGCCTTTTCAGCTCACCCCAGGTTTTCAATTGGATTGAGGTCTGAGGACTGACATGGCCATGAGAGGAGCTTGATTTTGTCATTTTGTCAACCTGTCATTTTGCCATTTATGTTTGTAAGTGAGAAAAGGCTGATTCCTTGCATGCCTCCCAAACAGCATGATTGTCATTTTGTGACTCCAAAATGCCACTCTTTGATGCAGTTTTTTTAAACTTCTCTTACCATACTCCTCACTGTGCACGGTGGCAAGATAAACTTGGGTGCTCATCCAACCTTGTCAATGTTCCAGTTGTTTTAAACATCTTAATGACTCATCTGACTGTAGATATAGGCAAGTTTATTGACTTATGAGGCCTTACTTGAATGGGGTGTTCTCTTGTCTTTCCCATGTTGAAGAGTGGATAAGAGAAATAGGCATCTGTGTCATATCATATTTATACCACAGGAAAACAGGAAGTAATAAATTATTAATTTAAACTTTCTAAATACTCTGATCATCTTTTTCTGACCAACTACAGTAAAAATTCCTAAATTGAATTTATTTTATCAGAATTGTTAGGGGTGCCAAGGTTAAAGGTTATATTTTTATAAAATTTTTAGTATGAGATTATGCTTCTTCAATAAAAAATAAATTTATTAGAAGCATAAGAACACATATTAACCAGAGGTACCAATAATTGTGGAGGGCTATGTACATCTTAGAGGAAAGAAAATAAAGAAATCCTGTAGTCTTAAATGAATTTCAGTTGACCTAAACATACCAAAAATGTCTGCCTGTCTTTCTGTATGGCAAAAATCTCTGCCTAACTCATCAAAACAAAGAAATACAATTTTGTAAGCTTGAGTATCTTACGCCTAGTTTTACAAAGTTGTACTTCTTTTGTCGTCAACGTAATACACTCCCTGTTTAGTAATCGGAAGTGAATCACAGATGAGAAATCGAAAAGTAGATCAGATAACGATTAAGTTTTGTCTTAAAACAAATCCGGTGCATTAAAATTCACTTGCATACACTACTTCGGGTTTTATTTTAGCAACAAAAATATGCAGTAATTCCATTAAAATTATTCAGTTTAGCTTTTCTAGTTAATATCTACCACTTAGGTGGTTGTTTAGTATCTTATTTTATAGTATATTATTAAATCTGGCACATAACTGTTCATAACATCATTTTTAGGCAGAAACCTAAGTACTGACCAGTTACATCAAATTCTGTCCAGCCAGTTTTGTGTGATGCTGTGACAAAATCTGGCTGAACAGACAAACAGTGGCAAGAAAAAGTATGTGAAACTTTTGGCATGTCATGGTCTTCTGCATTCATTTGTCATAAAATGTGATCTGATCTTCATCTTAGTCAAGAGTATTGAAATATATAATGTGCCTAAAATAATAATAAAAAATTCTGATCTTTCATGTCTTTATTAGGAAAAACCATAAAAACGTCATAGTGCTAGTGGAAAAAGGAGTCGTGTTAAAAAATGAGTTTGAAGGTGTAAACTAGAGATACTTTGACTGATTAAAAACCACTCAATTGTTGAGTTTGCTCCGCACAAGAAGAATAAGCTTATGTGAGTCATGCCTCGCCAAAATGACCTTCAAGAGAATCTATCAAGAATTGTTAATTTACATAAGGCTGGAAATGGTTACAAAATGATTTCAAAGACTTCAGCTTACAGTTAGAGAAATGGAGACACTTTGTGACTGTGGCTACTCTTTTTTACCCCCCAAGGGTTCACTTACTTCTTCAACTACCATTTTGAAATGTTGAAAGAGTGTGTTCAATAAATACATGAAAGATCAGAATTTATTTTGTGTTATTATTTTAGGCACATTATATGTCATCAATACCCTTGACTTGAAGTTAAAGCTCAGATCACATTTTATGACAAATTAATGCAGAAAACCATGAAATTCCAAAAGGTTCACATATGTTTTCTGAGACTGGTTTTGGGTCCTCCAATTTAAAGTAAAGATATTATTAAAAGAGCAAGTTCTGACCAATGTATAGACAAAAAATTCTTTAATTTATATAAATAGCAAGAGCTAAGATCTTATCCTTAAAGCTGGGCAAATATTTATTTTTAAAACTTAAATCTGGAAATATTGAGAAATTATTTATTTTTGAAATGAATGATTTAGAGAATGTAATAATTTTATTCGAATTGGAGAATATTGGTATTCAAACTCACAGTTTTTGAACTGTAGTCCTCTCCTTTTTGTGTCGTTCTTTGTTCTCCTCTGTATTCCCCAAATCTACCTCCACCATATTTGGTTCTGGCTGAGGCAAAACACCACTGCAAAATGCAAAAGGAAAAATAACTGTAGTTAAAGTCAGAAGTGGAACTACACATCCCCACATTTTAAGCATCAGGTAAAATGTCATGATCATGCACTTTATTATTTAGCAACCACACTATATCTTTTTTTTTATTTTTTATAATAAAGTTGAAAACCACTCTGTAGTCATCAACCTAACCAACCTAACGCACCTTGCTCTTGCCTATTTCTTAAATACTTTATATCAGACAAAGTTGATCAGGTTCCCTCCACAAAACACTACACCATAAAAGAGAATACTGACCACCACTGACTGAACATCTATATGAGCTTTTTGCAAATGGTAATGGCCCAATGGTAATTTTTTGGGTCATGTTCTGTGTTTGCTGACCAGTCCAATTTGTTGTTCAGAGGTAACCCTAGATATTTATGCATCCTCACCGCCTCAATGGTGACTGGCAGTAGTGTGGACCCAATCTGACAAATCACCATGTTGTTGGTCTTAGAGGTGTCAGCTAGAGCTGATTTGACCTTCACCAGGTCACAAAACCCTCCACAACGCTCCTACACTCAAAAAAAAATTTCGTTGATCTAACCCAACACTGTTTCTTCAACCAGTTCCACGAAAATGATTTGAGTAATCTGGACGTGGTATGATTAAATAGACACAAATAAACTGGGTTAGGTTAAATCAACCAAAGCTAATCATGTAACA
>JAQMYJ010000014.1:7573041-7583602 GCA_030014305.1 Clarias laeviceps | reverse complement strand
GCCATGGAGGAAAGGCAAATCCGCGATAGGAACAACTGATCTTGATGTACATATTGCTGAATATTCTGCTGCTCTAATACTCTAACTAAACATTATAAACAAATTGCTGATGTGACTCCAATACCCTCAGCAAAACTCACACATCCTTTTAATGTGGGAGATACTGTTCTAGTAAAATCTTTGACCCCCAGAAAACTGGGAGATTGTAAATATGACGGACCAGCAGAAATAATCGCAATTACTTGTATTGCTATCATAACTGATCTTTTTTCACAGTGGATCCATGCTAGTAGGCTGAAGAGATGTCCTATCGGCGTGAGGTCAAAAGATGAATAAATGCTTATGTATTATTATCTTTCTTTCTCTGTGATTTTTTGTTTCCTAGACTAAAAAGACATGCTGCAGTGATGACCAACCCGTGATGTGAACTAGAGGAGGTGACGTGACACAGAGGGATCGTCTTGGGTTGCCACGGGACGATTTTACTTCTGCTATTAGTGTACCATTCCTGGTGGTGTCTTAGCGAGTCGTGAGGTGGGACGAGTGCACTCTGAGCATTGTAGCGTCAAGAAAGGCAATAGTTCACCACTAGTAGTTATTTATGAGTCCGACATTGTGAACGACATTTTTCACAAACACAAGTTTGCACTCAACCCGTTATATTTGTGTATTCTTCGCTGTGTGCAAAATCTGTTGTACAAGTATGTTTCAGGTTATGTTCCTGCGCCGTGTCCGATGACCTATTATCCGCCGGTGACTTCTGGAAAGCTCTGAGTTTTATTCAACAGAGTGAATAAATGAGAACAGTGTTTTCTTTCTTTTACCTCTACACACTGCACTATCAATAAACACATTCTATAGTAGTTTATGTTAAGGGTCGTAAAACTGTTGAACGCTCGTAAATGCAGAACTGCTCCCAAGTTTCTGTTCTTCTTCACCTTATCTTTTATAAACACTCCAGAACAGATGTAAACACTCCTGCAGCCCACCTTTTTGGTTCTTTGTGTGTATGCATATATATACTCCTGTCTCCCAGAATAAACTTTGAACATCTCACTGAGCACTGACTTGTGCGTTTCATTGAGGGGTTCCCTGGATCCAGGTGGGACAAGCAAAATACAGGCTGAGCACTGAGTAGACAAATGGGTGTCTACCAAAATTCAAGAAATTCTTACAGAGAGGATCCCAGAGGAATGGAAGTGTATTGGTGCTGATCAACCAAGAGAGATGTGCAGAGCTGTGGCAATTACAGAGAAAAAAAGCTGATGAGCCATACAACTAAGTTTTGGGAAAGAGTAATGGAAGCTAGATTAATGGCAGAGGTGAGCATTTGTGAGCAGCAATATGGTTTCATGCCTAAAAGAGTACGACAGATCCAGTATAGTATTTGCTTTGAGGATGCTGATGGAGAAGTACAGAGAAGGTAATAAGGAGGTGCATTGTTGTCTTTGTAGACTTTGTAGAAAGTGTAAGACAGGGTGCCGAGAGAGGAGCTGTGGTATTATAGGAGGAAGTCTGGAGAAAAGTGTGTTAGAGTGGTGCAGGACATGTATGAAAGTTGTAAGAAAGTGGTGAGATGTTCTGTAGGTGTGACAGAAGAGTTCAAGGTGGAGGTGGATCTGCATCAAGGATCGGCTCTTGAGCCCCTTCTTGTTTGCTCTGGTGATGGACAGGATGACAGATAAAATTTTAATTTGAATTTGAGATAAGGAGTCTCCATGGACCTTGATGTTTGCAGATGACATTGTGCTTTGTAGAGCAGAGAATAGGTGGAGGAAAATCTAGAGAGGTGGATGTGTGCTCTGGAAACCAGAGAAATGAAGGTTAGCCGTAGCAACACAGGATAAATGTGTGTGAATGAGAAGGACCCAGGTGAGGCTACAGGGAGCAGAGAGAAAGAAGATGCAGTACTTTAAGTACTTGGGGTCAATGGTCCAAAGGTGAAGAGGCCTGTACAGGTTGGAACTGGTGGATAAAAATGTTGGGTGTGTTATGTGATAAAAGAGCATCAGCAAGAATGAAAGGAAACGTGTACAAGATGGTAGTGAGACCAGCGATGCTCTACGGCTTAGAGACAGTGGCAATGAAAAAAAAGACAGGGGGCAGAGTTGGAGGTACCAGAGATCAAGATATTGAGGTTCTCTTTGGGGATGACAAGGATGGATAGGATCAAGAATGAGTTCAACAGAGGGACAACCCATGTAAGATGTTTTGGAGATACAAATAGGCCAGATTGAGGTGGTTTGGACATGTTTTGAGGAAAGATTGTGAAGATATCGGTGGAAGGATGCTGAGGTTGGAACTGCCAGGCAGGAGGTCTAGAGGAAGACCAAACAGAAGATTTATGGATGCAGTGAGAGAGGACATGAAGTTAGTTGGTGTGAGAGAAGAGGATACAGAGGATAGGGTTAGATGGAGGCAGATGATTCGCTGTGGCGACCCCTGAAAGGGAACAGCCGAAAGACAAAGAAAAAGAAGACGTTAGTTGTTTTCCTTGCTTGATGCTGGACAATAATCTGACCCAAATGGGACATAGTAACATCTTTTCCACGAACACAATACATTATTCAGTATGTTTGTTTAAGAAATGAAAGACTACTCACTGCATCAACTTGGGATAGAAGACCTATTTATTTATTTTTTTTAGTTGAAAAACATTAATCACTGCAGTAATTAAGGGTTCATATTTTTCACTTTTTTTTTTTTGGTCAGCCAGTGTATTTAAAATATACTTTCAATGAAATTGATACCAAATCTTCCTGTTCTAAACCATATAATTTCAAAATCCATGTAACTCATTGAATTCCTAGAGTAAACATTATACCTTATTGAGTTCTTTGTGCCTCTCCTTGCTGACAATCTCTTCCAAAATCTCACCATCTCCTCTCACAAGCCTACAAGTAAAGTAAAACACTTTCAGTCTATTGTCTCTATATTCATATAATGAGTAAATATTACTTCCAGGTTTTCATTAATTTAGCCTTTTTTCCTATCTACGTAATGGATGTTACTTAGACACACCTGGTACGCCCTGTCTCGAGGTCAACAACTCGCCGGATGACACTTTGTCTGGCTTCATACTCCTCTTTTGTCAGGGGCCTCTTAGTTGAAAAACTGGCCTTCTGTTCATCGGTCATTACTGGAGTAAATAAAAGGACATTATTTTATAATGGTCTGGATTTATAGCTGAATGCACTTCAATCTCCTTAATCAAGAAAAAACAAAGTTTATAGTTTACTTAACTTTATACAGTTATCTTAAGAGTTAAATAAGCTCACTCACCAGGACCATGTTCAGTGGCATCATCAATTTGCCAGGTCTCTAAGTATGACTGGGGTTTTTCTACTTGAACGGGTACTGGAACAGGGATCATCAGTGGAGCTTTATTTGCTGCTGTGTCAGCCTTAGCTGCTAACTTCTTTATCTTCTTAAGCCTTTTCTTCTCCTTTTTTAGCTTCTTCTTTTCTTTTGCTTTCATTTTCTTTAATTTCTTTTTGGCCTTTTTATGCTTCCTCTTCTTGGCCTCTTCATCACTGGATGAAGATGAAGAGCTGCTTGATGAAGAGGAAGAATGGTGCTTTCTTTTCTGCTTTTTCTTCTCCAATATTCGCTCTAAATACAAGTGCATTTGTGTCTTAAGTAAAAGCCATACATTTCACAGGCGCAAATTAATGACAAATATGTATAAGTAATATAGATTTCTCATTCCTCATGTCATAAAATGTTTAGTCCATGAGAATGCAAAGCAGAAAAAGGCTTTTTAACCAACTTTTGATAATGTAACTCCATAAAAAAGTAATTTCTGTTGCAACACTCAGGAGAATCGGTATCCAACGGTAATGGCTAATCAAGTTGAAAAACAATTAAAAATAATTGATTTTGGAGTCAATGTGGTGATACATGTCCAGTCACCCGACCTTAACCCACTGGTGCAAGGTGTTCAATTACAACAAACCAGAAGGCACAAAGACTAAAAACAAGCAGCACCTAAAGGTGGTTGCATAAAAATAAAAATAAAATCTTCTGGACAAAGTGTTACTGCTTATTTGCAAAATAAATTTGAGAGCAGGGATTTATAAAATATCTGAAATTGACTACACACTTAGTCTTTTAGTTTTTAAAAAATGTATTCACAGCATAGTACAATTTCTGCTCCATACAAAAAGAATGAAATGTGATGCATGCCGTTTGTAGCTCAGAGACACATTTATGAATAAAATCAACATGGATCTAGATCTTATAGTTATGAACCTGTGTCGAAGTGTTTGTCAACAACGAAGGAGTCCAGACAAATGAATGTGCACGCATAACAGACAATCGTGATCAACAAGTAAATGTTTCAGCTTCTTGCATTGTTGATCTAAATAAATAAACAATTAAAAGCATACTTATAAGTTTATACAATCATACTTACAAATACTTTTTGATATGTATTTAACAGAATACAGAACAAATATTTAAAGATTAAACTAACATTTTACAAGTTACCGGTTAAATGGTAACAGGTTATTTGGTGATTAGGTGAAAATGATCGTATAAAAGCAGCATTTGTGAAAATCCTTTAAAAGCACGGAGGGAGAGAACAACTGCGTAATACAATAGTCAATCAGTTTAAGAATAACGTTGCTCAATCTGCAGTTGCAAGAAATTTTAAGCCAACAGCATCATAACATTATCAAAAGATTCAAAGGTTAAGATTCTTTGGTAATGCCCAAAGACGAAAGGTAACATTGAAAGCATGTGAAATCAAAAAATTATCATTAGGCAATAGAAGTTAAAACAACATGGACACCAGAACAGGTCAAGAAACCTGGTTGGTAAATTGGTAAATACAGTACGTACATTTTTTTTTACGTTTCTGGGCCCCAGCTCATCCGAGATGAACTGATGGAAAGTGGAAAAGTGTGTGGTGGTGATTTCAGGTCTGTTAAGAAATTATTGCCTGTCCTGTTCTCAGGGCAAAAGACCCCAAATCACACTGTGCATTTGGGTTTTCTGATGTGTCATGTAGAACCAAAGTTATCATTACTTTTAAAATGTGTAATTTTTCCTGCTACCAGAATATGGAAATTAGCACTGTTGCCTTGCACCTCCAGGGTCCGGGTTCAATTCCCGGCCAGGCTCAATTCCCATCTCTGTGTGCATGGAGTTTGCATGGAGTTTGCATGTTCTCCCCATGCAAACCAGATTAGGCTGATTGGCATTCCCAAATTGCACTTAGTGTGTGAATGAGTGTGTGAGTGAGTGTATGTGTGTGCCCTGTGATGGACTGGCACCCTGTCCATGGTGTACCCTGCCTCGTGCCCAAGTCTCCTGGGATAGGCTCCAGGCCCCCCACGACTCTGAATACAGGATAAAGCGGTATAGACGAAGAGTGAGTATTATTATTGTTATTACTTGGTCACAGAAACAAGCTAAAAATATATAAAAACAAGTGAAATAATGAATATTATGATTTTGTTTTTGTGTGTGTATAGCTTGTTGAAATGATATAAAATTCAATTCATCATATTGCCTAAGTTGAACTGAAAAAAAGGATATATATATATATTTACTAAAACATAGTAAGGCAAAAAAAATGGGTAAAATGCTCTGTTTTTTTAAGCTCTACCTGCAAACAGTGTCATCTTTGTACACAAAAGAGGGTTTAGTTCTTATTTTTTTTACTTCGTCTTACTCTTCAAATATGGGTAGATGGAGGGGAAGATCTGTAGGTTGGATCTCTGAAAAGTGAAATTAATAGAAATATCAAATAATTTAAAAAAATTGGTTAATGGTCATGTGTATTTATTGTTTGTTGTATATAAGTAGGCGGCTTTTGTGCTGGCAGGTAATGCTGGCCTGTTCTGCTGACTGTCACCGCAACTATATTTCAGATCTGTGGGAAACACTGGCCCCATTAAAAATGTGGGGTGTTATAAAAGACAACATACAACAGCAGAGACCCAGAACTGTTAAACAGCTTAAGACATACATCAAGTAAGTATGGCAAAAGTTAAAACTTTCAAAACTTGAACAACTGGTACCTTCTGTTACTAAAGGGTTAGTAAAAGAAGAGGTTGTTAAAAGAAGAGGGGATATTATATCACAGTATAAGTTAACTTGTGTAAAAGTAAACTTGCCCATGTTCTAAACTTTTTTGAAAAGTGTTGCAGCAATCAAATTCATAAAAATAATTTATTTGCAAAAATCAATGTCTTTGTGTTGAAATATATTACATTTATGTCAAAAAGCATTTGTAAATCTTTTTATTATTTACATTTTACAAAAAGTCTCAACCTTTCAGAATAGGGGCTGTAAAAGTCAATGTACAGAAAACAAAAATATAACCAACTGATTTTAGTGATCCAAAAATATTAGACAGAAAGACAAACAAACACTCCAAAATACCTGAACTTTGGCTCTTGCTAGAACCATGTGCATGTTTCTTGCGAGGACTTGGACTTGCAGTGCTGGAGCTGGAGGATGAAGAGCTGGATCTGTGACGTTTCTTTGATGATCTTTGCTCTTTTCTATGCCTACTCACAGAGATCTCACGAGATCTGCTTCTGGACCGACATCTCCCCATTGCAACCTGCAATATTTCTGCAAATAAATCCAATGCAAAAAATAAAAAATAAAATAAGTATCCATTCAGAACAATAAAGTTTTATTAAATAAATAAAACAATCAACTGCTATTTGTGTGTTTATTGCAAGATATTATTGTTATTCATTTATTCCTTTGTTCTGCAAATGTAGTTACTGCCAGTTGCATTGCATGTCATAAAAGAAAAGAAATAAATAAAAATGAAAAATAATTAAAAGTGAAAAAATAGTGATAGCAAGTTAGCTAGAATGAACGCATATTAATATAAAAATGAATTCAGATGTGCATTAATATGAAGTTAGCTGTAAAAATATATATATTTTTAAGAAAATGCCACTATTTCAGACTAGCATGAATAAGTATATAAGTAAAAGTTTCTAGAAATAGTTAAAGCTTAAAGCCACAAATAAACTAAAGAGCTTTAATGTAATCAGTAGTATTATTTCAGGTTGAAGCCCACGTACATGTCTGCCTGTCTTTCTTTCTGTATTTCAAGGCTCTCTGCTTATCTTATTAATACAAAGAAATAACATTCTGTGATTTTTTTGTAAAATTGAGTATCTTACGCCTTGCTTACGCTAAATTGTACTTTTTTTCGTCGTCAGCCAAATACACTCCCTGTTTGGTAATGGGAGAATGAAACATGAGAAACCGATAAAGTGGTTCAGATTAAGATTTTGTCTTAAAACGACTGCAGCGCATTAAAATCCACTTGTACTTCTTCAGCGCTGTTATTTCAGCAGCGAATTAACTATAGTAAATATTAACGAATCCCAGTTAAAATATTCAGTTTAGCTTTTGTTATTATTATTATTATTATTATTGTGATTATTAAATTCGGCACATAACTGTTCGTGACATCGCTTTTACTAACCATTTGATTTCAGTTATGACGCAAGTTAAACTTTAGGCAGATATCTAAGTACTGCAAAAGTTTCAGTCTATTTCTGTCCAGCCAGTTTTGCGTGATGCTGTGACAAAATCTGGCTGGACAGATTTTTTTCTGAGACTGAACACAGTGTTTCACCAAACATCAGTATTCACACAGCGCAGTCACGTACCGAGTTTGAGCAGGAAACTCCTCTGGATGTTATAGAAATACAACAGATTAAGGTATTTTTCTTCTTTGTGCGTCGACACAGCGAAGCTCTTCAAATAACTTCCGGTGCGTTAAGGTCAATCACCACATTTCAAAATATACGTTCAAATTTACGTACATTTTCTAATGAAATGCTTATGTACTTAATTTGCTCATTGTCCGATTTCGGCAATTTCCAAATTATTTAAGTAGTTATGTATAGTGATATCATGTATTTTTCATATTTTATTAATATTTGACATGCTTATCCAACATGAGTCACTTTCAGTTTTTTTCTTTTCAAGCATGAGAAACATTTTGAAAACAAAAAATGCAAATAATTATGCAAACCGACATCTTTTAGAATGATGATATAAGTGTATATAGCTTTGAACTTATAAATGAAAAAAATGTTTTAGGATTTTTGGTCTTAAAAAAGTATCTATCCCCATTACTTGCTTTACTTGTGAGAGTGTAGAATTATTATTGTTTATTTTAGGAAAGTAATAATTTCCACAATTGTGCACAAGTAAAATGACTAACAAATATGTAAATATCAAAACAAATTATAATATGTATGAAGTCTGTTGGTGTTATTGACGTGACAAACCTTTATTCTTGAAAACATTTTATTTAAAAAAAAAAAAATGGCGTGGACGCACTGCCGAGTTCAAAGGTCATTGAAGAAGCGACCACAATCAAAACTTTGTAACTTTGTTTTTCCATTTTGTTATTTTATATGTTACTTGGTTTACTCTGTTTTGTTTTTATGTGAAAGAGTATTATTGAAAAAAAAAATACTGGTATGTTATATGGATATTATCATGCTCCATCTTGCAAGTTTTTAGATGATATTGACACCATTTTAGAAAATCTGTTTTTCATGGGGGCGTATTGAAAAACGTAGTGGGTAGTACTGTGGCCTCGCACCTCCAGGATCGAGGGTTCTAATCCCGCCTTTGGTCTGTGTGCGTAATGGAGTGTTGAATTGCTTGTGTTGAATGTCTTGAGGAGATCAGCTTCAAAATATGGAAAACATTTGTTCAAGAAAATGTTTCACTCCCCTGTCGATCTGATATCATAACCCACCACCGTGGCCAATGGTTTGCTCAATTACAGTACAATGGCAATCCATATCCTAAAATAATCATGGAAGTTGAGCAGCACAGCATCTCCGTGCTTGATTTTTTTTGCATTGTTTGTTTAAAAAGCTTATTTCTGCACTGGCTACCAAAACAGGTAAGGTCAATGCAATTCGAAGAGCCGTCCAGAGATTTGTCCAGCACCAACAATTTGTCCTCTTTTGAACTCTGATATGTCACCCATAATGTTGTGTGCATTGCAATATTTTAAGCAAAACTGTGCTATTACTCTGCTAATTAAACCTTCACACTCTGCTCGTACTGGTGGAATGTGCAATCAGTGAAGATTGGTCACCAGGCTGGTCAAATTCTGGCCATAAAACCAACAACTCTAAATTAGTCAGTGTTTCAGTTTTATTGTCCAACCCATGTATATGAATACTATGATCATTACGGCACTCCAGTTCTCCCAGTATATCGCAGGCGGTGTTATGCAAATTAGTATGTGGTGCTCATGTGTATGTTTAAAATCTTTTATTCTTTTATTTATACTGTTGTTCTGTATTTGTTATCGTTTTCAACAGTTTGTCATATATTAATTATACAAAGCTATCCTTTTTATTTAATATGGTGGGTACATTCTTTCTCACTGTTGTTGTGAATTGTATTTTAATTGTTTTATTGGGTAAGAAGGAAATGCTTTTTACTAACGTGCGAAGGGCCCTTTTTGTAGGGCGGGGCCCTAGGCGACCACCTGTATTGCCTGTTGGACGGGCTGGCACTGGCTGTAGGTTACTGGGTAACTGATTGGAAGGTCTGGGGTTCAAGCTCCAGAACCACCACGTTGCCATGGTTGAGCCACTGAGCAAGACCCTTAACTCTATCTCTTCCAGGGACACTGTATCCTGGCTGACACTGCTCTGCTCTGACCCCAGCTTCCTAACCGGGATATGCAAAAAAATTATTTCACTGTGCTAAATTTAGATAAAAGTGGTCAGATGTTCAAATTTATAATGACACGTAATTTTTTTATTATTACACTGATTATTCACACTGATGAAGTTCTATAGTGGTCTGAGTGTACAAAATGCACAAGTGCTACCCATTAGTTATTTTTAGATCGTAAGTACGGTTCATTGCGATACACCACAAGTTTTGCCGTAGTGATTATGTTTCCAATCTTTCTTCGCGAAAAATTAAATGTTTCATTTTGGCCAGTCCTCGCAAAAGCTTGCGGGCCTCGCCACGTCTCACAGCGAGTCAAACCGCATAGTTGAGATGGGGTGTAACTGTTTGACACATACGCATTAAGCGGAGAAATAAACATCGAAGGAAGTCATTCGGAAACAGGTCGTCAGAATGGTTTTTTTTTTTTTTTTTTTAAAGCTTATGATTGACTGGAATTCAGTGAGCAGAACGTTGTGATATTGAGCATGCGCAGGAAATACAGTTTGAGCACAACGCAAGTGTGAGTTTGATGGAGTAAGTGAGCGTTTAAGCGAACAAAAACTAAATCAGGGTGCAAAACAGTTTTTATCATGAAAATAACAGCATACTACCCAAACTCTTGATTACTGGATAGCTAGTTTAGCTCCACCTCCTTGTTGCACGTCATGTGAGTGACAGCGGAACGCCGTAAATGAGGAAGAGAGCTTAAAATATTGCAATGCACACAACATTATGGGTGACATATGAGAGGACAAATTGTTGGCGCGTGTCTCGCTGGCGCATTTGTAACCAAGACAGCAAGTCTTTGTGATGTATCAAGAGCCACGGTATCCAGGGTAATGTCAGCATACCACCAAGAAGGATG
>JAQMYJ010000014.1:7553965-7569824 GCA_030014305.1 Clarias laeviceps | reverse complement strand
TCTTTTCTAAAAAAAATTTCATTTTTGTGAAGCTGCTTTGAGACAATGACCATTGTTAAAAGCGCTATATAAATAAATTGAATTGAATTGAATATAGATCCCACAGTTTACAGGAAAATGAAGAGTGTGAAGATATGCAATCTTTCAGATGTAAAATGTGCGACTCTTTAAATTATAATACAAAAGACTACTTTTCACATATTACCTGTATAATGTCTGTGGCAGATGTATTGTTTGAGAGACTGTTTACTAATAAAGATAATTTCTGCTCATTGTTTTTATGATCTTGTTACATGTTAGTTGCAAAGTAAAGTTGCAGGTTGAGTTTGGACTTCATGACTTGTCAAATCTGGCAAATGAATGTTTAATTAAAATGGTAATGTGTGTATTTTGTATTTGTTTATAATTTGCTGTCATTAGATATATTGCCCTGAATTTAAATATTCCTCGAGTAAAGGGTAAATATATTTAAAACGTTTAAGTAAATGTAACATATTAATTCTGTGATAGAGCAGTATGAATTAAATTTAGTTAAAATATTTAGCAAATGTAGCACAGTTGTTTGTTAAATAGTAGTGTAGTTTTCAAATTGCATTTCAATTATATCTACTCAATTATTTTACTCATTTTCACTTAAGGTACCATTGCATTTTCTGGTGATTATTACATTTACTCAATTTTGTACATTATTGTACTAAATGTAGTTACTCAGGTCTACTAATTTTTTTACTGACTTTTACTCAATTCATGAAATATATTTAGAGTCTAGTATATTTAGTATATAGTAGATTTTGCAACTTTTTTTATTTACTCAATATTTTAAGTGTAAAAATGTTTCACCAAAACATTGAGTACAGCACAGTTTTATTTTTTAGAGTGAGGGTAAATCTGGATACATCAGACCACATGGCATTTTTCTATTGCTCCACTGTCGATTCTTCATGCTCTCTAGTAAATTTAAGCCCTTTTTTCCAATTAGTCTGACTGATGAGTGTTTTTCTTAAGGCTACACATTGGTTTAGTCCCAATCCATTGTTCATGCACTGTGAGGAAATTCTTACTTTCACTAATAAATATAGCTGCAAGTTTTGCTGTTGTTTTTTTTTTAGACTCTGATTTCACCAAACATTTAAGTTATTTCCAATCACTATCATTCTTATTTTTTTTCCGTTCACCTTTCTTCCTCAAAAAGGGATATGTCTTCTGACATATTTGTTTAGGAAATAAGAAGGTTCTCTCTGCATCAGTTGGGGTTAAATAACTGGTTGCCAGATGAAACATTTATCACCACAGTAATTATTCAATGATTTAACCCATTTGCTTAGTTAAATTCAGGTAGTGACTTTTGGACAGGGCAGTGTAGATACGAATGCTGCAAAAACACTTTGAATATTTGAAAATACATTAGCAACTTTCTTGGAAAGTGAAATTCCTTGGTCTTATTAAATGGACTTCTATTTTATTACATTACCCAGAAATAAACCAGAAAAACATTATGCTGCTTAACTCACGCTTTATTTGATTTGCACAATACAGTACAAACGCAACTGCAGTGCTATATCAAAACTTTCTCACATACAATTCACATGCTGTGTGTGATATTCATCCCCACTCATGAAGCAAATAGTAATCAAGTCTCTTTTTCACTTTCTCCACCATCAGCATCTTTAAGGGAACCTCCTTTTAGGCCACAGGGAATTAAAAGAGGCCTTCATGATATGGGACTGGTATTTATACATCAGATTTTTGACTAGCCCAATTAATGTTAAAAAACAAGCATTTACATTCCTACGAAAAACAATAAATCATAATTCTGCACTGCAATCATAAAATAACGTATATAGAAAATAAATATTTTTTTTGCATTGCAGTTGGCATCGTTTACAAAGTATATGTGTGTGTGGGGGGGGAGGGGGTGCATGTGGGGAGGCACGGGGGAGTTGGGGAGTACTGTGAAAAAGTATTGAGCCACTCCTCATTTCTTCATATTAAGTGACATAGATCAAATTAAAGAAATAGGAACAAAAGAAAAAGGGAAAAAAAGGAAGCCTGAAGAACTTTTCCTCAAGACTTTATTAAAAATACAAGAAAGTCTGTCTCTTTGGAAACAAAATATGCAAAACTTTGCACAGTACTCTGTGTCTATATATGACTGTAAAGACAATAGCAAAACACTTCAGCTGTTTTGGACAAGTACTATAACGGAACATTGTCTAAAGACCTTAACTTCTGGAAGAACAATGTTTAGTGTTTAACCAGATTTAAGACCTCCAGTTCAGGCGATTTATCAAGCCTCTCGTAAGCATGTTTCAAATTGTGTGTCTGAAGGAGACATGATGGTAACACTTTTACTTCACCAGGCCTTCAGCATGTTTAAATAGTTCATGCCATATAACTGACTTGACTTGGGTTGTAATTTACGAACTGTGTGATGTACCCAAAAATAGGCCAGAGCTACTGCATTGCCATCTGCTCCCAAAAGTGGCATGTGGAATGTGAACCACAAGGAGCACGATAAACAGGGGAATTAGGAGGATGCGACCATACGCACCCGCTCTGGAGGAGTTAAAAGGAGATTTTTTGCTGCTTTAATGGTATTCTTCATTAACATAGCAACAGTCATGGGTCCAACACCTCCTGGGACCGGAGTGATGTAGCTGGCCTTCTTTCGTACCCCTAAATAAAAGAAAGATTCAGTATCAGCATTATAGCCTTTAAATGAGGGAAGTGGGAGATTCCAAAAAGAGGGCTTAACAAACTTCTGAAAAGATACTCCTAAAATATATACTTTTTGCACCAAATAAATCTGCTCAAAAGGTCTAAAACCCTCACCAACAGACTTTTGGTGCTCTTTAGGCAATAATCTAGTGAACCTGTATAAGGATGCATTTACTGACAAAGACCTTAAAGAACAATGTAAATGTAAGGTGAATGACCTCAGCTAACTGTTATTCCTGTTTGTCTTGTAGTAAATAAAGGAATTATTTAAAACTACCTGGTTTCATGCAAATAATTTGAGAAATATTTATTCTGATCTTCGTTGTTTAGAGTTACACATCACAGCATCACTCACTTTAGGGTGATCCTAAGCGCACACAGGCACGGATGACTGTGTGCTCAGGGTTCCTAGCCATATTTGAACCTAGTCCTGCAGTGAGTAGGATTCAGGCTTTGGGCAATCATGAAATAGTGTAAAGTTATTCAATGCCTGAGGGCTTGCCATTGTTTTGAAAAAGAAGAAAATGTGGAGAAACCACAAGGCAGATTTTGTATGGTCTACTAAACAAGCATGTAATTTCTGAGACCTGCAGTGCAAATAAATGTAATTTCTCAGAAATTTAAACTGGTTTATATTGTTTTCTCCCCCCAAACACGTCAACTTCATAGCAAAACCTACAACTCCTGCTGATCTCAGATTCTGAAAAAGAAAACTCAAAATGTTTATGTTCTGTTAACTGATTGAGGCAAGTAGCTAACCAGAATACCCCAGATCCCCAGCCAAACCTGTTTACATTCTATTTTTTATTATTATTTTCCCCCCCCAGATTTTCTCCCTAATTTAGTCGTGTCCAATTCCTCCCCGTCACTAGGGGCGCTTCCACATTAAGCTACTACTACCACTCAGTCGGGAGGGCTGAAGACTATAATGTGTTTCCTCCGCATCTTTTCGAACTGCTCACTCACACACGGTTGAGGGCGGCGTAACGCACTCGGAGGACAGTTCTATCCGCTCCTTCCGCTTGCGTGAGCTCACAGACATCCCTGATTGGCTGTAGAGCCGTGATTAATGTGGGAACACTAAGTACCTCTCATCCCCTTCCCTCTGAGAGAGCTTGGCCAATCAGATCTTTCTAGCTCTGTCTGGCTGCGAGAGGTTACAGCATCACCCGGAAATCAAACTCGCGATCTCCGGATGATGATAAAAAAAATAATAATAAAATCTCTATTTTATTCTATTTCATTGTATTTAATTTGTGTCATTTTCTTTGTCACTATAGAAGATGATTCTCTATTGCTCAGCCTAATGTTACTGCTGAGGTGGTACAAGCTCTGAATAAATATATAAATATACAAAATTAATAAAATTCAGAAATTTGTTAAACTAAATTTCATCCTATGTGATCACAGTGATTGCAATGCATATTACTATACAAGAGAAAGAAGGAGAGTATGCTTGGTCTCCAGTGAAGGTGCTATAGCAATCATCATATATCAAGCTAATTTTAGCCATCTTGCCCTGGTCTCTATTACCTGGCTGATCTCCAATTTATTTGATGTGCCAAATTTGCTCATGGTTCCATTTGTCATGCAAGCTGTGTTAGTTTAAAATGTACATCTAAATAATTGTTAAACAATTCTTGTTAGCTTTGAAACTCAGACAGTAAAAATCAATCATAAAACTTAAAAATATATATTTTTAAAATAAATAAATTAAATGAATAAAAAATAAATCAGACTAATTTGGTGCATATAATAAATTGGAGATTTAGGTAAGGTGCCAAGGTACTAGAGACCAGGGCATGATGGCTAAAAATAGCTTTATATACTGTATGATGAAAGAAAAACTATGTTGGTCATTAAATATGGGTAAGTGTAACTCATACACTTAAGTGAAAAAAGAAAGTGAAAAGAAAGTGAAAATAGCTCTAGAGCTACCAGACAGTCATGTTACTGATATGTGGACTGATTTCTTTCAATTCCATTCTCCCAACTTTACCTTCAAAGTCCACATCACCAACAAGTCTGTTTTTTCCAGTCAGAGGGTCCTGTATTCTGTTGATGCCAACATCAATGACCGCAGCTCCTTCTTTTATCATATCTGCAGTGATGAGGTTGGGAATACCTTCAAGGAACATTAGAGACAGCAAAATATGAGTAATTTGTGTTTCAGAAAAATTTGAACAACTGTGTGTGAAACAACCAACTGTATAGTTAGAAAATAACATTAAAAAATATAAATATGAAGCTTTAATTTCTCAGAAGAATACCCTGAAATGTTACAGCTATTAATTAACTTTTATTCATATTATGATTTTAGAACAGATTTAGAGAACAAAAAGACAGTAAATATTAGAGATGGTGGGTGAAAAAAGTTGCTTCACTTATGAATCACGATTCTTTAGTGTGGTGATTCATGTATCGCCACACTAACTCCAAAATTATAATTTTTTTAACTATTAAAAGAAATGATAATTAATGACAGAGATGCACCAGAGATGCACCTTAATTGTACGTTAGTCTTAAAGCCCACTCATTACACACGCTTACACCAGCCTCAAAACACTGTAAGTGTGAATTTGTCTTGAAAATCGCATGTGTTAGAAGCCACATGTGCCTGTGTGCTCAGTGTCAAGTTGAGTTTTGTGCATTGGAGGAGGAGAAAAAAATGTCACCATTTCTTTATAATCTTGCAGGTGGTGCTTACATACTGGCATCCCGTGTGATAGAAGTGAATTATTTGCCAAGTTGCCAATTATGCCAATTATGGCAGATGATCGCTCTGAAAATGTTTAGCTTTTTTGTCTAATTTAATTAAAATGTTAATCTCTTGTATTTGAAGTTTGTTTGCATCTTTTAAATGTAGTTTTTTTAATTACATTTAATAACTTGTTAATTCAGCTGTGAAGCTGTTGAATAAATCGTTTGAGTTATGACAAATTCTTTTTTAATTATTTTGTTAGATTGTAACAAAATTGGAAAAATGTAATATCACATCAGGATACTGAAAATTATGATACAGAATCGCAATATAAATTGAACTGGTGATTCCCATCCCAAGTAAATTCTACGAAAGCAGAGAAAGTTGGTACCTGCTGCTGCAACAATAATGTCAGCAATTTTTGTGTGTTGGCGAAGTTGTTCCTTGGGTGTGTAACGGTGAGAGATAGTAACTGTAGCATCACCTAAAGAATCACAAGAGCATCAATGCAAACTGTAAAAACGGGTAATTCATCACATTACAGAAAAAAATTTAACAATCAACTGTCTAAACAAAAACATATCTGTGAAAATATCTTTAAAATAAATCAGTTCATCACTGTGTTTGACATTCTGTTCAAATCTGTATGTTAAATTTTTTTTTTTAAACTAATGAAAAAAAGAAAACTCATTTAAGTAATTTAATAAATGCACTGTGAAACACCCTCCATCCAATCTTGGCTATTAAAGTAACTTTTGCTGGATACTGGAAGTTTGGCCCATCACAACATTAGCATCTGGAATAACAGAGCTTAAAATCTTTTACCTTGCAGACAGGCTTATAGCCAGTGCACGCCGTAATAAAACAGCTTTAATCTCATACAAAAGAAAAGGCAGGAGGAGCCGGTTCAGTACCGCAGATAGCACAGAAGCCGTTAATAAGGGGCATTAACGGCAGCAAATCCCTCACCGTCTACCTGTCGACCACTCCCTATAAAAGGACCGCGACGGCGCATGCTGGTGAGTAGGAAGGAATGTGCACAACTGATTCACGCTACTCTCCTCTCCCCACAGACTTGGACTCGCACAAATCCCTGTCTGTGTTCACGCCCATGAAAAGGCACGTGCACACCAGCAGCTCTACTTCCACGACTCAATGCGCATCCGCCCCGACCGAGCCGCCGAATCCCACGTATGAACGTGGATCCATTCTTCCCTGTCTCCTTCAGGACCTGGCACTCGACACCACTGCGTCGCATTATTAATTGTGTGTTTTGTCACCGTGCACCTGCATCGCAATAAAAGCACCGCACTGTTTGCACCGCAGCGTTTATCTTGCCCACTACAAGCTTTACACAAGAAATAAAATAAATAAATAAAAATCAACCCTCCCCCTCCTGCCACATATCACAGAGTAAATCTGTGCAAAATGACACAATTTAAAATATATGAACTGTCCACATACATTTATACAAATGAATATAGAATTGGTGTTCTATAAAATACTACTATAATGCTCTAATGACTAAATTACCTCCTGGTCTTTCGTGTCTTCCATCTGTGTGTAAAAGCATAGCGATTGGCATTCCCACATTTTTAGAACGACCAGCTACCACTACATTTTTCCCCAGAGTTGGGATGCCTTTGAAAAAAAAAAAAGAGAATGATCAGAAATACAAAAAATACTAAACCAACTTTTTCCTTAAGCATTTAAACATTTTATGCACACAGTAGGTTTGTGGGAGACTTATTTAAAATGATTTAATATTTAGTGAGATTAAATACTCCTTACCTGTGCGCTTAATGATTTCCCATACTCCCCATGGTGTGGCTGGCAACATGGAAGACTGGTCCAAGCACAAACGACCAACATTGACCACATGGAATCCATCAACATCTTTATCTGGACTGACAGCATTACATATACGGCGCTCATCAATGTGTTCTGCAGGTCAGAGAGTCAAAGATATTTAAAGGTTGTGATCAAGTTTCAAACTTTCCAAATGTTGTTTTCTTTAGAATTTTTAGGTATAAATAAAAATATATATTTTTTATAATATAAATATAAAACGCATTGTATTTGCACTTTTTAGTTATACATTTACTAGTCTCACCGCTGCAGTCAAACGACAGAGGCAAAAATAAACTAGTCGTGTTTCAAAGTAATTCGTGAAATAATTGCTAGGTGGCGCAAAGGGACATTTTGCAAAACAGCTGCAATTGCAGTAGTTTTTAATTGTAAGTAACGCTTAAGTCATAAAAAAGTCATAATATGCTGTATCGAAGAAATACTACAGTAATTGTAATTTTTTACATCCGAGTACTTTATACAACAAACATGAAATATCAGAACCAGAGCTATTGACCATTTACTGTACAATAATGAGTTAATTGGTTAAATGTTGTTTAGACAGACAATCAAGTTCACTAGTTAACAATTTTATTTCTATAAAGAATGAACTGTTAGTCCATCTATGTTTGTATTAGTGCATTGTTACTATTTTTAAAAAAGTGTCACATATAAAGACATCAAACTTTAAATATAGAAATGACTAGAAAAATAGACTTTCAGAATAGAAAATTTGAATAACTCCCGTTTTCCCAATCGATTTTGTTGTACTGAATAATTTTTGTGCAGTATAATCTTAATTAAAAATCCTAATTCACTATTCACTCCCAGTTGTCGCCCCCACTTCGCAAAAGGCAGTGCTAGATATTAGTGTTTTGTTGCATTTCTACGGTACTACTATTGACTTTTATTTTACTCTCACTTTGCAAAAGGCAGCACCTATTTATTGAGTATATAAATATACTCAATATATTGAGTATATTTATTTTATTGAGTATATAAATACATATCATTTGTGGTTTTTCTGGGGTACTACCACTAATCCCACACTTCGTCCGCCCCGCTAAAGCCACCCCCTATGACTGAAACAAAATTGTACAAATTGCACAGACACGAGCAGCCCCTTCCTTAATCACAACACAGCAGATAAGAGTGGCAACTGCCAAAATCACTCTCCCAAACAGCGCAGCAATTATCATTTACTTACATCTGAACAGAGTTGTTTACATAAATCAATGATCAATAGCTTACAGATGCACTTGTTTTACATGTAAATGTACAGGGTTGTCACTGAATGATTTACCCTGACAAAGAGCCATAAAAAAAAAATAAATAAATAAATAAAAAACCAGTGGAAGCTGGCACACCTAAAAATAGATGCAGAATTATTTTTTATAGTCTAAATAAAAATGTTTTTCTAAACTTTGGTTACTGTTGTTTACTTACAATATTTGTTAATTTAAAAACATGCACATTTAAAAACAATTAAAATAAGGTATGGGCTCCGGGATGTTGAGCCAGCATTGTAGTCCTCCTCTATAATTTCCTACATAGTCTAATCAGCGCTCAACCGCACGCATAAAGTTTGCCAGAGTGCACCGGCAGAAGTAGACTAATGATTATGAATGAGTTTAGGAAAAACAGCAAGGTGACTGACTCTGACCATTTTAATAATTCATTAATAAATTAGTGACTTCTTTGTTTTCGGCTGTAGTGATGAAGGTAATCATGTCATCTCGTCATCTCCGCAGCAGTGGATGCGCCTATATTCGCGTTTCATACGAATTACATAACCTGATATTTGTTAATTTTCCATTAGTTTATGTAAAAGCAGACATTTCGCTTTCAATAAGTTTCCTATTATTATTTTACAAAATCATAAAGTTTTGTCATCATTGTGAGGTCATTTAAATTAAAATAGAGTCTTATAAGGGTTATGTAGCTTATATAGTTTTATTATATAGATTTTGCACATTAATCAGACAATAAATGTGGCACAATCACTTTTTTCTAGTGATAGTGTTTTCAAGATAAAATCTTAAGGCTCACAGTGTTAATGTTTAATTTGATCAAATTCGATGCAAATAAGAAACAACTACATTTAATTTAAATTCTAAATTTGTACTGTAATATTAGTCTTGTGATTATGAATTTGTTTAATTACAATGTTTCACTTGAATTTATCCAGCTCATTACACTACGTTCCAAATTATTATGCAAATTGGATGTAAGTGTCAAACATTAAATGTTTAGTTTTTAAATTAAACTCATGGATGGTGTTGTGTCTCGGGGCTCTTTGGATCACTGAAATTAATCTCAGACACGTGTGATAATTAGTTTGCCAGATAAACCCAATCAAAGGATATAATGACTGTACATTGTACATCTGTACATTGAAGAAATTTGCGAAAAAATTATGGGCGGGACAAAAAATAAAAAATAGAACACGTCAAGTGGTTTTTGGAATTTGTGTTTGTGCACGCATCACGTAAAAATTACAGAACAAATTTTTTGTAATACTGTAATAACCCATTGTGTATTTTTAAAAAATAGCAACTTTATCCCTTTAATTACCTTCATTAAAAATGTGTGTAATGTGTGCTGTTTTTAAAAAAGGTTCACATTTTCCATAGTGGTAACGTCATATAAAATTGGAAGTTTTGGAAAAAAAAGTAATTTCAAGCGTTGTAACAATGATAGATGTGTTAAGATAGCTTATCCTGCATGTTAGCAGGCAAATGCATAGCCTAATAATGAGCAAAAGAGAACAAGTAAACATTTTTCAAGAAAGCAAGGTGTTATTTGCAGTGAAGATTCTGCCGAGAGCTATAGTAGGACCATTTTCGTGATACAACTATCATAACGGCTCCGTGTTGATAATTCTGAAGTTGACATTATACAAAATGGTTACATGATGAAATGGGGACTTAGTGTATTCTATACAGTCACAATTTAACACCCAAAGACATAATTTAAAAAAGTACAATGGTGTTTAAAAAAATGATAATCCTACCAGGCAGAGGCAACTGTACCAGAAGACCATCCACTCTGTGGTCAGAGTTGAGTTTGTCGATTAGCTCCATCAGCTCTTCCTCAGAGACAGAGGAAGGTTTTAATATGGTTTCACTTGTGATACCTATAGATAAACCCAATAGAGACAGCACAAACAAATACAAAACAATTATGTCCATAACACTCACATCCATGAGAAAAGTGGAACACTACTTCAGAACATGCATACCAAAATCCTCATGGTTCATTTGCTACTTGATCAATAAATTTTTCCTTTCCCTTTCCTATTGCTCAGTTTATAGGATGTAAAACAGTGTAACAATTTTGCGATGATTTGCGGATGTGCGCCCAGTAGAAAATGAACGAAACACTCTCCAAGACAAACACTACTTGTTCTTCTGAGTCACGTTAAAGATTTGTTCAAAAAGAACGAATCGTTCATGAATGACCCAGCACTAACACAGACACACACAGACCCCTCCTACTTTCACCTTCTCAAACACACACACACTCACACTCTTTCTCTCTGCTCTACACAGAAACACTGCTCTGTCGTGATTTTTTTCAAAGGTAAAGTGCAGGTTAATTTGTTTTATTTTTACTTTACAGCAGTGATTCCGTTAGTGTGTTTTTAAAAGTTAAATTTGGTTTATGAGTGTTTTGGAATACGAGCCGCTTCCGGAACAAATTATGCTCGTAATCCAAGGTTCCACTGTATATATCTGGTAGATGTAAAGCATACATGTCTATGTTTTTTGTGTTAGTCTTAGTGTTAGCACTTTCTAAATATTTTAGAAAAAAAAAAAAAAAAGAAATAGACAGATTAATCGATTATTAAAAAAAATCATTAGCTGCAGCCCTACTGTACTGTAGGGCTGCAGCTAATGTACATTACACTGTACATAACCTCACAGAGATTCTTTAGCAGCCACGTTTGTTTGTGTACGGAGTCAAACAGTAATCACACCAGTTCCTCTTTTGAGCACGAGAGTACACATGAATCGTTCCTGAGACCACCTCTGTAATCGGTCCAGGGATTGGTTCCCGATCTCGGAACGATTGCATGCTCACAGACAAAAATCAACTGGTCCCGGCGTCAAGTGTGCTTGGAAACTGTTCCCGGACCTCAGTGAGAAAGCGCCCATAGTGTACCACTGGTCCTTACCTACATCAGCAGCAGCACGGGTCTTGTTGAGAACATAAGAATGGCTGGCAGCATTGTCGCCAACTAGCACCACACTAAGATGAGGTCGTCTGTTGCCAGCTGAAACCCATTTCTCCACATCTACACGTGCCTCATCACGGATCTGTCGAGCCAACTTCCTACCTGAGATAACCACAGCTTCTGGCCTGAGAGAGAGGAGTCAATGTTCAAAGCAGAGAATACATAATGGATAATATAATTACATGTGACTTCTAATTTACCATGCTTACTTAAGAAACATGTACTCAGATATCACTCCTAGTCTTTTCCTAGTCTCCTAGTTTGAGTTATCACCACTATAAATTTTTATGTCTGAAGTAGTTCTGACAACTTACATCTTTACTTTTTCCAAAAACTTCTGTTCCCTATTTTTTCTGTCAAGCTGGTAATACCTGTATTCAAAGACATCCACTTCGAACTATTAAACTTAGCAGGTGGGGTCCAAGTGAATACTGTACACTCCTAGTGAGGCCGGTATGGTGGGGGAATGATAGACAAACTTAAGCTCATAAACTTAAGTTTGTCTGTCACTTTTAAGCGAAAAACTTTTCAGCCAAGCAAAATTGTAGTTTTTGCTTACTTAAACCCTGTCGTGTCTCACACGTGCACCCAAAATGCATTTTGTTTAACTCAAACCCTTGGATGTTCTAATCTGAAGAAGAAATGCTGGATGACAGTTAATTCTGATTGGCCGTTTCATTGCCAATTAGAATCAGTCAGTTAGAAGTGGCCTTCTTTCACTCTCTGATTGGTCTGATTTTCCAGCACACTGCCTGGCTGTGCAACCTCTGTGACTTGAGGGAAGGAGAGAAAGTTTGAGTGGGCATAAAGCAATTTTTATTTTAAAGTGTAACTAGTATGACGGAATGTGACTCGTTGAACAGCAGTGTCACTGTGTGGGGCTGTAGGACAAGAAATTGTACAGCAGTGACAGGTGCCTGTGTGTAATACTGTATTGTGGAAAAATTGTCCTGTGTGTTTGTTTCTTAAGTGGACTTGATTGAAAATTATGGGATTCATGTTGATGTAAGCTCATATTGAAAACTTATTGCCTTGTTTGATATTTCCTAGCACCAGTATCCTATTTGTCATACTACCTCTCAATTTTTTTATGATTGCATTAAGCTAACATAACATTAAATCAATCTGTCAAAAATTCCTGCCAGTGTTAAAACTAAGGATTATATTTGGATGTCAAAAGTCATGTGTCACAAAGTGATACCAAATATTAATATATTGGTAAAGTAGCGAAGACTAATACTGTATAACCATTTTTTTTTGTTACCAATAAGTGGAATTGACCCTGACTATTAGACCTACTGTATGTGAACCTGAGCAATCATAAACATGTCCTACTCTAATAAGCATGGCTTATTGTGTGATTTTGTAACATCAACACATTCTGGCTGTTAGATGGGCAGGTGACTACTTTAAAGTTCACTAGAGACAGATATACAGTACACAATATTCTGCTTACATAGCAGTCGCAAATGGATCATGAGGTTACCATCTGCAACTGGTGTGGTTGTAGAAAGGAAACCCTGCCTTGTGGTCTCCATAACTATAAGACTGATGACGGAAGGGTGACACAATACGTTTTTGTAATCATAAGCAGAATGCAAACCTCCACAAAGTGTGTCTTAGGCTCCCACGTGTCACCTGCACATCTGAATGTTTCCGTCAGATTTTATATTATGTATGATTTGTTTTAAGCGTCATATGAAAACTGAATCCATAAAATCAGATTTAATACAGACAGTGTTGCGGTAGCCTCCTACGGCTCGCGCAAGCTTTATGCGGGATTTCATCATCCTTGAGTGGTGCGTGATCCACCGGCAAGCCACACGAGGGCGCGCGCGCTAACATACACTATTAGGAAGCTCGCGCTCGGATTTAAAATCTTTCTAAACTTTAAACAGACTTCCATCGGAAAAACATTTACGTTGTCTTTGTCCCCTGGAGCGTGTTTCGCGGTGACTGTGGTCTGAGATGAGACTGAAACCCCGCAGATCCGCACTCATACAGTAGAACGGACAGATGAACGCAGTTAAGCTGTCAAGCCTCACTTTTAATAAAATGACAGCTTGTTTAACTCCAACTACATCATTACGGAAACATAAGGTTCATTTAAAAATCTACGCTGTGCTCAAAACGGACTCTTACCTAGACACCGATGAGTGAAGATTGCACGCTTGATGCTGAGCCCGCTGGCACAGTTTCCGCAGCGTTCTTAAACTGGCCATAATTCAGTCTCCACAGTGTTCAATAAAACATATAAACAAATAAAATTTAAAACACAGAAAGAATATAACAAGAAAGTGCTGAGCGCAGAGAAACCAGAGAGGAAGCGGCTGTATTAGCTTGTCGCTCCTCACGTGCGTAACCGCGCGCGTCACGGAGAGTTGAACGCTGAGACCCCACCCACCAAACGCACTGCGCTAAACCACACACACGGTAAGGTGTGACCTCTGGCCAACCGGGTGTTGTTGATACCAGTGTATCTAGTGATAATATCCGCCCTTTTCTTTTCGTATATCATGGAGGTATACAGTCAGGAGCCAACAACAGTGCATTTTGCTTACAGGCGGCTGAAGCCAGGGGGCGGAGTCTGGCGCCATATTAGTATATTCTTATATCAGTTGCTTTTAAAGTTCCCGTGTACAACACGCACTTGGGATTAATCATTCAATTCAGCAGCAGTGCTGTTGTGAATCTCTTATAAAATTAAGTGGAAAGGCGTAATTTCATATTTTTCTGAACAGTGTAAAGCAATTTTTACTCTAGAAGCTAATAGTACGCCGTAATGTTTTGTGTAAGCCAATATGGCCGCTTTTAATGAAATGGCTTCAGCGAAATGACGTCATGTCGGCTCCTGCAATTATGCTCCCAGGGGGTACACGCTGAAATAGTTCTAGCTATTGCGCCCCGTAAGTACGTCCCCCATATTGGAAAGAGCAAGACATTATGGAGTCTACTAAGGGCTGCATGATAAAATATGACTTTATATTTAGCCAGTTTCGTGCATACTACAGTTAAAGTAAATGTAAAAAAGTATGCACTAAACAGTGTGATTCAACAGTGTAATTGCTGAAATATTTATCACAACTATATGTAGACCGAGTTGATCAAAAATGGGCAGCCTTGTGCATTTTACTCCCCTTTATACGTTTAAATATTAAACATAGTAAAAACATTAAATATAGTAAGAACATAATTCTAACAGACAATTGCAAGCCACCTTTAACTGTTGTAAGTTATATAATAATAACAATAATAATAATATGTGCTAGAGAAACTAAACAACACAGTCATAAATCCCTAATTGAATCTGAACTCTCAATAAATCTGTTGGCGGCAACATCCTTTAAAAAAGTTGGCAAAGGATCAGTTTATGCCTGATGACAATGTGACAAGTAGACATTACAGGTGCAGTTTAACAGCTGAACCAATTATGTTATAGTATACAGTATAAGGAGTTTCTAAGAAAGTGCTAGTCCTTCTAGTGCAAGGATGGGAAGAGGATTGCTATGGAAGTATAATAGTGCCAAAATTCCTCAAAGCAAAACAGCATACTGAATCACATGAACTGAAAAAAAAAAACTTGTCACAAAAAAAGCAGTTTGAATTTTTCTGCTTTGAAATTTGATCTGAATGAAAAAATTCTTTATACTGCTTGAAATTTTAAACACTGCAATTTATTGTGGTTGTATATTTCAACTGAAATTGTAATTCAAGCATTTAAAATTCAATGCAAAAATATTCACCTTACTAAATTGCTGTTCAAAAATATATTCAATTATTAAAAATACAATCTTCATTATTTTTCAGCCTCACAAATTCAGGTTGAAAAAAAATCAAGTGTTAAAATTCAGGTTGAAAAAAATCAGCTATTAAATTTCAGGTTGGAAAAATTCAGGTATTAAAATTCAGGTTGCAATTTACTTCGCGGGGAACCACTTGCCGTTCGGAACGCGGCACTTGTAACAAGTTCCGAACGGCAAGTGGTTCCCCGCGAAGTAAACTGCACAGGGAGCAGGGAGCCCTATGAGGCGCCATATAGGGCTTAAATCAAACTTCACTCATGCACACACATATGAAACGCTTGCATACACATATATGAAACACTCACACATACATATATACTACTTACTGCTCAAACAACTACATATGAAATGCGCGCACACACATACGAACTCTTCACGCACATTCACCTATGAGATTCTAAGAGTAACCGGAAGGCATTTCAGTTTAAAAGGAAGTCATTTCAGTGTAGACGGACTTTTCGCTTCATTCTCCTTAAATGGTAGTACTGGTTTGTAAACAGCCTGCTGTTGGACAGTTTAGAAGTCGGAGTAGGACAGTATAATGATCATCAC